>NW_010587175.1:344540-399264 GCF_000705375.1 Tinamus guttatus | reverse complement strand
AGGACTGCAAAAAAGGAATGTATTAAATAGAGAAAGTGGTTGCAGAAACACTCTTAAGAAATGTAGCGAATGCCACAATGTGTAAAGATGGATTTTTCATACATTTTTTGGATGATGATACAAGCCTTTTCCCTTCTGGCCTTGTGCAAGCACTGAGAGCACACAGTAACTCTGTGCATGTAGGCAGTTTCACTGAGCACAGTGGGCCTAATCTGCTTAATTATTATTGGACAGTAGTGCTCGTAGAGGAAAATATTTTCTAAATAATTTTACTTGATTTTTAGAGCTCTCTAGTTTTACTGTTTCTATCCTCAGCAAAAGTTTCATTTCCCTTTTGAAATAAATGTCAACATTCTATTCTGGGAAAACACTACTTGAATTTGTCTATAGATTTAAAAAAAATAGTTGCTTTACTTTGAGCTTAAAGTTTTCTGTAGGGATTGCTTTCCATATGGCATGTGCTATGTGTTTGTTGTTATGGTGAATCACTTGTTATTCCTCATTGTTTTTAACTAGTTTCACTACCTAATCAGTGGAAGATCTCTTGAAACTGGACACTAGCTTTTCAAGGGAATTCCTTAATGCATGCATCTGCCTTTTTTAACGCTTTTCCAAAGGTGTTTTTTGTTTGTTTGTTTGTTTTTTTCTAATGAATGACAAATATTTTTAGCAGCTCTTTGGGGTCAGAGCCTTACTTCCATAAAACTGTTTACTTTTCTAACTCAAGAAAAGAGGGCAAATAGTTTAGGAAAAATAATCACTTTTTAGATAAGGAGAGTTCAATGAATGTAAAAATACAATTCACCATGAGAATAGTGCATTTGTCCTGTTTTTTTTTTTTTTTTTTTTTTCCAGTCAGACTGGATGGTTTGGGTTATGAATCAGCTCTGGAGGTAATACTAAAGGGCATGCATCAAAATGTCCACAACTCTTTATAATTGCTTTTTGGTTCCTTTTGATAAGCTATATTAAGACAGTAAAGATACAGATGAAGGAAATATGATTTCTAGAACTACAAAAACAGTTTCTAATTGCACTATTTGGCTGATTTTTTTTAAAATCCATCAGTAGTGCTTATGATGATGATAACTGCAGGCAATAAAAACCCTCATTGCCAGAAACAGAGGAGTCTAATAGACATTCATCGTGAAATGTGTCTCCAAAGATAGACGGCATTGCTATCACTTTTCTGCCTTTGGCCCCATTAGCATGAATGGTTTTGAGGGCCTGCAAGGGTAAATACAAGGCAGCTGGAAACTCTGCTGTGGGCGCCTGCCCCACCTGCTTCAGGACTCCTCAAATGAAGGAGTGCTTAAAATTAGTAGGGTATGGACAGCAAAGGGCGTTTTGGAGATTGCAAACTTTATTACAAATGAAATGTGCAGATGCCCTCTGTCTTCTCAGGCTTTACGTTTGACATTGTCCCATTGTATCAGCAGGCTGCCAGGTGGAACCCATGAGAAAGGTCTTACTGCTTTGATCTGTACTTTCCCTAGATTTTCATAAATTAGGGTGACATGAAACTGCCCTCACTGAACATACTCACTGGGGCCAGTTACGGCTGATGAGCAAGAGCGCCAAAAGGGAATACAAAGAGCTTCACAGATCGCTGTTAATTCCAGCTAAATAAATAACACGTATGTACCACTTGATATATAAGGTTAAAAAGGTCAGACCACCAGTAATCATGGTAAATGCGTCCAGCCAGGCCAGAAGCAGTTAAATTCTTTATTGTTGGTCACATAATCACTTACAGTAAATGAAGACAAATATACCCTTAAATATCTGCATGTAACATACTTTATTCACCCGTGACATCGTAAAGTTGTCATTTCCGTGGCACTTCTGAATATGGAAGATGTATCCCTGTGGTATCACAAAATAGCTTCCTAGAAAAGTAATTAACAGAGGCTTTTTTTTTAAAGATTTGGAAAAGATAAATAACGTAGGCGTCTGATTTCCTGTCACTCTTGGTTAACTTTGTATGAAAATGGATAGCTTCCAAATTAAAGCAGGCACCGGCCTGTCTGGAGAAAAAAGCATCTGTAAAGAAATGTATACATTACATATTCATGTAGTTTCAAATCTCTTAATTGTATTTTATACATAACAATCTTATGTACTGAAATACGGTACCTTTATTACTTCATGACTTAAAAGCGGCATGTGAGAGAGGCTCAGGTTGCTTATTATGTAGCTTAGTCTGAGCATTTCCTCTCCGAAACTCTCTCATACATCTCCACATACATCTCTCATACATCTCTTCTAGCTCACCAGCAGGTTTATGAGAGAGGTGGATGCGCAGTGCTCTACACCCCCTTGTATTGAGAAGATAAATACACAACAGCTTTTACGCCAGTGAGCTGCAGGGTCAGGAATACTTAGATCCAGCATTTTCTCTCCAAACCAAAAATTGCCATTCATATTCCCCTGTATTTACTGCAAATGGATGTAATGGAAGCTTGTGTGGCTAGAAAGAGAGGGAAAAAAAGAGTATTTCTTGTTTACTCCCATCACTTTGTCCTAGCACATATTTGAGAAGTGATGAGATTTAAAATGCTTTCTTCTTTGTAATTATTTTGAAACAAGATGTTGAAGATGATAGATTTTTTCTTGCACATGCTAGAGATTATTAATATTCAAATACCAGGTATAATCTATTGTTAATCAAATTTTGCATTTATTTAAAGCTAGCTGTACAAGTGCATTCAAATGCAGAGGCAGGAACAGCTTTATGTGATTACTGCAACTCCTAGACCTGAAGTGGAAAAGGGGAAGACACTGGTTGGACAACTATATGATTATTGATTACCAAAAATGTCAAACCCGATATTAATACAGAACATATAGAAAGACCATGGTTTGGAATGTATCCCTTATGTTCTAAAACACCTTTTGCAGTTTTAATTATAAACTCAGGGACATCTGCTTCAAGAAAATGCATTAGCCCGCTAATTTCTGATCTTGTGGAAGTACCCATCTGCAGTTGAAGTATGGTGCCTAGAGAAAGGGCATGGAAGGAAGCACTAAGTCTCAGTATGAGATGGAAGGTTTGAAAAACTGTCAGCAGATAATGTCTTTCTTGCACCAAGTTATAAACATTTGGCATGCAGGGAAAGTAAAACATATACAGAGAAAAAAAAATAACATAAGAATAAGCTGTACATAAAGGACATACAAATAACCTCCTGAATGGAGGAGTCTGAGAAAATAATTTTAGAGAATCAAAAGAGAAAAGAATGAAATTATGTTTTGAGAAACCCTCAGACCCTGAGAAACTGAATTACTGCTGGCATTGCAGTTGTAATTTATGACAGAGTCCTTATGTTTTCAGTAACTCAGAGCTGGTCAAGCAGACTTACAAACAGTAGATTTTTGCTGCAGTATATTCATATTTGTTGCCCCGAGGAAGCCTTTGGGAGCACTCTTTGAGTGCAGCTTCTGCTCCTGAACAGGAATGGATCAATGTCCGGAGGGTTTCCCGATAGGCTCAGTCTGCAAAGCTGCAGTATTTTCTAAAGCTTTCTAAGCTTTCAGCTCATCCAGCCCTGTGAGGGCAAAAATTTAGAAGGTGACTCTCTTAACAGACATGGTAGCACTGACCCTGGCACAAGGTGCGGTCAATATTTGCCCATTCCCAGTCCCTGCATGCGGGCTACACACCAGCACACACGGCAGCTGGATGAGGCCCTTGGTGTAGATTCCGTGGAAAGCAGAAGAGGCAAAACCTCGTGTTCACACAGGACGTGGCACATGTCTTCAACTCTTTTCCTACACAGATTTGAAATCAGCTCTGCACCCGGGGAGCCCATCGCCATGCTTCATGCCTGCGCTCTGGGGCAGGTACCCCTAGCACAGCTGTGCAATGCAGCCCAATGTCTCAAATACCCCACACTTTTATTTTATTTTATTTTATTTTATTTTATTTTGCTCTGATGCTCCTTCTCTTCACACTTTTATTTTATTTTATTTTATTTTATTTTATTTTATTTTATTTTATTTTATTTTTCCACTCAGAGTATATCTGGGGTCTAGAGGTACATTCACACCAGTATTTAAAAAATACTACATGCTTTACTATTCTAATTGCTTTCATTTGGGAATTTCAAAGCTCTTCTTTATCAGCCAGACAGCTCTGAAAACGGACCATGTAGAATTCAGAGGGATAAACTGAGAGGGGGGCAAATGGGGACATCATTCTAGATGGCACAGCCAGGCCTCACCCCACAGACCAGATGTCTGCTGTGGTGCTTGTTGGCCTGGTTCCCTGTGGTCCAGGTTGAGGTCCAGACTACCTCCTGCATAACCACAGGTAGCCAGGGCACTGAGCAGGAGTTAAAATGCCCCCACATTGAATTAGTGCCAAAGCAGGGCGTGAAACTGAAAAGACCTAACTCCCAATTCTGTCCTCCGGTGTTTGCAATCCAGCTGCTTGTATAGCACAGCAGCATATAAAAATCTTCCCTTGGCTTTACTCTGGAGATGAAAGTTATGCAAGAACGTAAGTAAAGCTTTCTTGCTCAACTCTGAGTTAATATTGCTCTTCTCAATGTATTTCTTCCTACCATTTAGGTTCTTGAGACAGAGATGGTTCCTGGGTGATTGTGTCATTTATGGTTTACCACTTCCAACTGAGTTATTCACTGATCATGCTCCAGTTGAAATTAATAGGAGTTTTGCCATTGAATTCAGTGGCAGCAAGATCACGGTTTGACAGGGATTAATATTTATTTTCCACATTGTATGAACTTCCTTTGGTCAAGAAGATATTGCTTGAGGGGAGACGGTTTTTTCTTTAGTCTCTCTCTGTTTTGTTCCAGAAATGGAGATGTAATACTTGTGGTTGTTTTGACATTGTTATTACTTTGAAGAAAGTCAGCAACAGTAATAAAGAATAACGATCTGTGGCAGAAGATGGTATTTGAATTCAGAAATCCTCTTGAAATGTTATACTCTGTTAATCTATTAACTTCGGGACATCTCTTTACAGCATCAAAGGAGCTTCTTGACCAGTCCTAGGTGCTTGGATCTTTTTTTTTTTTTTTTTTTTCCCTCTCATGTAATTAAAGTTTCCAGCTCCCTATTCAGAATCAGTTTCCTCACTGGCTCTTAAGTGAATAAATCTATGTGAGTGATTTCGTGACAGTCATACATTAGGAATTACGGTGTAGCCTACACATAATTTACAGAACTATCTCAATACACAGAGAAGAGACCATAAAACATGCCGAATGGGAATTTCTCAGATATGCTAATTGCTGCTGTATAAAGAGCACAGGATGAAGAGCTGACACAGAGGAAGTTACACTAAAAAGTACCTGCCACAACTCTTTGAAGGCTCACTGAGGAGCAGGTCCTGCTGCTAGGGATCTGATCAGCAGATCGTTTGTAGCTCAGAGATTAAGGCCGGGCACCGGGGCCCATGGTTCCCACCAGCTGGAGCAGCAGCCAGACTTGGGCACCCAGGGGTACTCACATGGGGACCTGCCATCCCTGGTGGCTGTGCAAAGGTGGGAGCTGCCACCAGCCTTGGGACCTCGCAGGTCTGCAGGGCTTCTATGGATGGCTTCCCACCCTCCTGGCTCTTCCCTGTCAGCATGCCAGCTCGCCAACCATCCTAGAAAAGGCCCAGCTACGGTCACAATTTATTGCCCTGGGGGCAAACCACATTCCATTCCCCACTTCCATCTTGTTTAAGAGTTGGGCTCTCCAACTAAAACTGGTGTTTTTCTTAAACTGAGTTTTTGCGCATTCAGAGCATGGGCCAGTCCAACTCATGGACTTCCACTACATCTTCTCTGAAGGCTGGGCTTGTAATTAGGCGACAGTAAGGTGCTATCCCCACACATCATCATCTTAATTCCTTGCTATTTTTTTTTACTAAGAAGGCATCCTTTCCAAGCTTTGCAAGTGAACTCCACAACAATTTTGAGAAAAGAAGGTGCTACGCATTTCAGAAACCGTTCTGTAACCAGTTGTGAATTACGCTGTTGTCAAAATGAGACCTCTCATCCTCTGAATAGACAGGTATTTCGGTGCTCAACGGAATGGGGTTGGATCCCTGAACTCATTTGAAGTAGGCCATTAAGCATCCCTGTTTAATACTGACTTTTAGCCATTGCACCTGCACCCTTTGCCTTAAGTTGATCTAGCAGACAGAAATTAAGTGCTTAGCCCCGGCAACTGACAGCTGCTCTGACTCCTGCCGATACTCATGTGCGGGTGTTTTTTTGCAAGTTGCAGGCACTATCTGTGAAATGTGTGTCCTTCTAAATATAATGATTAACGTGAAAAGATGAAACCAAACAGTTATTATTCAATAAATTTAATACAGAATACTTCTAAAAATAAATCAGCTAGACAAATCAAACAGTGTAGAAATGAAATGCGCCTTCGCAAACCCTGTGGGAAATTCAGCTAATGAACTGAAAAGGATCAGTTTCTAGACAGGCAAGAAAGTCTGCTTAATTTAAATAAATAAATTCAACTATTTGCCTAATTTTAAAATCGCAGTTTTGGGCATGATCACATGCGCAATGTAACTTTAGTGCAGCCTATATGGTTTGAGACACCAGGTAAAATACAATTAACTTGAAAATGGTAAATTGTAATGCTATTAAAAAAAATCTTCTGCTTTCCAAGTGTGACACTCTCTTAATGTCATGATGTTACCCGTGAGCTACCAAACTGTTACCAATGAGCAGGCTGTGCGTTTGCTAATGATTACTGTGGAGTTGCAAAAGACTTTATAATGTTCCTTCAGTTTGTTCATCATTTTTGTTTGATAATTGTCCTAAAAATCAATGACAGCTACAGAGTACAGAAATTTGATTGAACCAAGTATAAATATAGTCAGCAATTTAGACTGTTCCTACTCAATGGGAAAATGTCTTTGGATAATAAGTGGATTCCCATCTAAATTCATGAGTTCTTTTTATGACATTTTGGGTTAAGCCTGAAATAGATTAATCTTTTTTCTGATAAAGTTGTATAAGCTGTGATTTCTCCGGTGACCACATTTAATTGGATATTAAATAAAGTGCTTATCTTTACACCAATAGGTTTATAGGGCTTGATTTGTTTTCCTGAGCTGTATTTCACAGATTAAGTAACAAGTCACAGGCACACGCAAAAATTGTTGATTAAACCACGATATGCTTAGATTAAAAATTATAATGTGTTGATTCATGTAGTCTTTTGAGGTCCATGGCTGAAATTAAGGGTTAAATGCAAAGGAGAGAGAGAAACTGCAGAATGGTCTTATGGATCACAAGTCTAGATCAGCTCTGTGCTGTTCTTCCTTTCCCAAGCATTCTTCAGCAAACATATAGTGGGATTTTTTGTTGAATTTGACAAGAAGCTTAAATTCCTTACAATGTTTTTGAAAAGCTTGGGGTCGGAATTCATTATGCAAGGTGCTGCACAAGCATACAGTGAGACGTATTCTGTGATAGAGTGTATCTGCCCTGGAAAGGCACAGGAAAGGTTAACAGGAGTCTGAAAACTAAATTAACCTATATCGCACCTGGAGAAAGGAGATAGGGACAAAGCTGAGAGAAGTACCCAACTGGAGAGTGTCGATGGTGTTCAGGAGGAAGAAGCCTTAATAGGGTGGGCAAAGGCTGCTCCTAGGGGGAAGAGGGGAGAGAAAAAGATGATGGAGGTGAGATTATAAGCTGAAATCCAGGACTGGCTGGTGTAGGAGATATTCATGTGGGCCTCTGCTTACAGGAGAAGTTGAACCAAACAGGACTCCAAAAGAGCAGAAGAGAGTTTGGACTCGCTGCATTTCCTTTAATGATAATGGAGGGCACTCTCTGGAGCTGAAAGGACACTTCTGTCCCAGAAAGTGGCTGGACATTAAAGGAGTCTGTCTCAGTGGCTCTAGCCTGCACATGAGATCAGTGGGAACTCACACAGTAGCTGTGCAGAACCAGGTGGGAAGGCACCACCAGTGTGAGTTTGAGGCATTACATGGGGAGGAAATAAATGAAGACATTTGTGTTGAGTAAGCTGTGCTAAACCAAATGATGTGGAGCTCACGCTAATTGCCATTTTTTTTTCCCACTGGTATGACATATTGTGAATGTGAGAACAAACTGATGCCACCCCATGTAATCAAGCCTACGCTTGACTTTCTGGGCACTGAGCTAACAGCTGTGTGATAGCATTTTTTTTTCCCTCCTCTATGAGACAAGAGAATTGCTGTAGTGCTTTGCAACCTGCTCAGGAACTTGGATGACTTCTTCCTGGTGGAATTATTTTGACCTGGGCAAGATTAATTTGGAAGAGGTTCTTGTAGTTTTTATTCATTTATTTATTTATAGTTTTTTTTTTTAACTGTTGTTGTCTTTTTGAATAAATAGAATTTACCCATTTCACCCAGGATGTAATTGTTCCTGAGATAATGTCAGACTTTGAAATGGTAATTGCTCACTGAAGGGAGCTCGCTTCCCATAGCGAGTGAGAGGAGGCTGCCAAGGCTACAGGTCATGTTGGCGCACTGGCTGCTGTGGTGACTCAATGAACATGCCTCCGGGCGCCGGCAGTTTTTGTCTGAGATTCAAGTCACAAGGTGTGAAAAAAAACCTAAGTGCGTTACTGAAAGCTAAAAATGGGAAATAGTTCCATGAGTTCCAAGAGTAATGGGGACATGTATAATGGTGTTGAGCTAATTTCTGTCTGGGGTTATTGGGCCCTTTCCTTTCTGCATGGTTGAAATAGCTATGTCCAGATGACAAGGATGTTGACAATTATCTTCTCTGTCCTTCAGAGAGCATAGAAAGCTAAGCCTTTCCCTTTTGCTTCTTTTGTTACTCATTTGCCATGACTTTTGACATTAGCATGAAGCTACTTTCTAGAGGAATTTCTCTTGCCTTCTTGGCTTCTCATAATGCAAAGTTTTTGTTAAGAATTGTTCCTCGAAACTTTTTTTTTTTTTTTTTTGTTAAGACTTTTTTAGGATAGTATTCTCTTTGCTGCCTGTTGTGGAAGTCAGGAATTAGCAGACATTATTTCCCCCTAGGATTCAGAAAAATAGTAAATTATTTAAAAATTTTCTCTGACTTGTTTTATTTCTAGTAAAGCATTTCCTAAAAGGAAACCCCCAAAAGGAATAACAAGCTTCAGAGCTTGTGCTGTTCTTGGAGGCAAACAGTTGGGTCAGGGACTACATCTACATTCAGTCGACAGCCATGTTCTCTGGTTTCTGTGGTGGGTAAGGTTGGATCAGAAACTCAGAGGGCAGGAGGTAAGTCTACATGCATCCTGGTACCCTGCTGCAAATCCCTGTGTATGTCTGCAACTTTTCCTACTAGCAGGCTGGCTACTGCATTGCTCATGCAGTCGAGAAAAAGGGAAACTACTATGCAACTAGATTGGAGCATCTTACCAGCAGAGATGTTTCTGTTTATAATTCTTGCACATTAGCTTGGGGAATATAGGATGTAGGTACACCCTCAGAGGCACAGGTTGGAAGGGTGCTGTTTGCATGTAGACCTCATTTCTCCATAATAAGTACAACCTATAGAATTGTTCAAGGGGAGGCAGATGTAAGTGAATTCTCTGTCTTCCCCTTGCTTAGCAATGCTGAAGTCTGCTGACACTGAAAAAACAATGTCTAGCTCCAAATGTATGCATGCTGTATTTGTACTTTCCATGGCCCAAGGCCTCTGTAGGTATAAATTGTCCTCATGCCACCAACACCGGACATTAACCTCTTTACTTGTTGCTCTCTTAAGAGCAAATGAAAAATTCACCCAAATGAATCCCGGTGTCCAGGCATCCTAGCAGTACTTTAATCTCTGGTTTAACAGAGCGGCTTTGTAAAACTCATGTATACAGCTACTGTGTTTCTAAATTGCCAACACAACAGCAGAAGCTTAAGTGCAGTTTTTATTCCAATAAAGATCTGATGAAATTATGCCTAATGGTCTGCAGACTGCCCTTTTACAGGCACATGCAATGCTACCATTGACTTGGACTGCTGTCGTCAAGGTATTTCAGTACTACTAAGCTAAGGATCATTACACTATGCTATTACAATACATTAAACTAATGCTACCATTTTTCCACTGTAGCAACAGTACCTGGCGACTAAGGGCTACCTCTGACCCAGTTACTTGAATTCAAATGTATGTTTCAGATTTCAGAACCTATCTCAATTAAGCAGTTTGTCTAAATCCAGATTTCATTAGCTCATATCTCTATTCAGTCTTCCATTCTTAGCATAAAGACAAAACAAAGTTGGCAGCTATGGAACAGGCTAGGTGTATTAGTGTGAAGGTTTTAGCTTATGAGTAACTTGATTAGAAGTACATTTGAAATAAATTTTCATTGTTTGTCATGCAAACAGCACAGGAATGATATAGCTAGAGTGTACGTATCCCAACTCCCAAAGTTTGTGTCCTTCCAAGACAAAATCATTCCCTGATGCCTGCTGGTGCAGCATGCACTAGGATGTGCTCATAAATGCGTCATGAAACTGAGTTCTGTTACCTGATTTCTGTTTTGAAACCAATCCACCAGTTCTCCCTGAGTTCAGCTTGCCCTAGTGTAACAGTAAATACAGTATCTAAGTGCTGTAAGGAGATAGCTTTGCAGAGATTATGTTATTGGTAGCTAAGAAATGAATAATTTAATAAACAGCTGACTGATACTACCTGTATGATAAGGTGGACTCCAGACCAGAGGCAAAAAAAAGGAAACAAGGACTCAGAGTTCCCTTGGAACCCTCTATAAAGTCCTCTTAAAATGAACACGCAGCATCTGCCAGACAAATAGGAACGAGTACCTGATAACCAAAATAGAGTGAAGATGTGTACAGGAAAGAACTTCCTAGAGATTATCCTATATCACTTGCACTGTACATCTACAAACAGATGAGAGACAGGCAAAAATACATTTGATGCATATGACAGGTTCTTCTGATACTGTTTACTCCCTAAAATCCCAGAGTGACTTGTTTGCTGGCAAGTAATGCATTGATTACTATTAAGCAGGGAGGAGCGTTTTGCCTTATTTAAACCTTCCATATACTTATCCCTTAAGAACCAACTTTTTAGAGCCTTTCCTCATTATGAAAATATTGTAAGGAAAAGATAAATAATAAAGTTATAATAAAGTAACCACTTTTTTAAGATGGGAGGCCAACAAGTTTCTCGGCAAAGGTATCTCATGGCTCATCAAACACTGGAGTCATTCTAAATTTCAGAAGAATTTTGTTTGTGAAACAGATGTAGGTTTCTCTGTAGAAGTCCTATTTTGGCCTCCTTTTAACATGCATGCAAAATTACATCTACAGAGTCACCTCCTTGTGTGCTTTTTCAGCTCTCATAACTGTGCATAAAGTCTAACTCCTCGTTATTTTAAGTGACAAATGACTGATGCTTAAGGTCTGGTGCCCTGCACAACAATCCTGGCGTCAGAGATGTCTTCACACATAAACCCACCTGCAATTATGCCAAGCACAGTGTGACGCCTTTCACGTCCCTTACTGAACAGACAAGTAAGACAAGCTGTAAATGGGTTGGATGGTGCAAAATCAGTGTACTCCTGTAGAAAAGGACCCAAGTCTGCAGTTGGGTCTGGTTCTGGTGCTCACATGCAGGGCATGGCCAGTTCTCATTCCACATGTACAGTGACAGAAAGTGGTCAGTCATTGTCCTTGATGCTGCACAAATAGTCACATTGGTGTTGCTGCATGGATTGAAGGGCAGAGGTAGCTGGGTGATTAAAGTCAGTATGTCACATTATCCAGAGGCCCATATTGCAAATCAGGAACAAAATGTACATGGAAACAAAGTGTGTACATCTCCTCAGCGCCACTTTTCTTCCCTGACTTTGTAGCTCCTTTTTGCTAGAGGAGATTTCATTTGAATTCTTCGTACATTGGTTTTCCACTAAAGCCTTGACATTTAGCATTTGCCAGTAGTTATATATGTCTATGAAATAGCACTGATGATGCAGCAGCATTCGTTATTTGTCATATAAAGATGTCCACTGTCTACAGCGGTTCTGGTTCTTAAGCAATAACATTTTTTTGTATGCATGCAAAGATGTGCGTGCAAGTATCTTCAGTTGCACTTTATGAGTCCCATCACTGACATGTAAAGGCACACATCTCTGCAAAGTTTTAAACCCTACCATCTGTAACGCACAGAGTATCAGTTTCTGAAATGAGTACCACAAGAGGACTGAATATATGGAGTTTTATATACCTACAGTGGAAGGCTGTATTCAGGCTTCTTTGATCAGACCTACATCTGTCTGAAAAATAACTGTGCTCAAACTTAATCATCTAGTTCTACGCAGTACTTCTTAAATTAATTTTGCAGATGGATTTAAATTGAACAAATAAATTCACTAGGGAAAGCATAGTGGCATGACTGAATGGCTTAAAATACATTTAAGGTAAAACTGCTTTTCACATTATCAGCAGATTTGCAGATTTACTCTCTGAAGAGTTTGTAAGTAAGTCTATGGGCCTCAATAATCACACTCTCTTTCTTTAATTATCACAGGTTTTTAGGGAGGAAACAACTCCAGGATACTGTTGCAGGAGTTTGCACGACAACAGCTAGGATATTTAGCTATGAAATAGCTCTAGCTCGAAAAGATGTGGCTTTGGAGTGAGGAAAAGAGAGGCCAAGGGCTCTTTCCTTACTGTAAGACAGGCTCTCAAAATATGGTGTGGAATTTCTCATGGGCACCTGGCAGCTGGGAAGGTTCAGTCACTGCTGTATTAATAATCCCCCCCTGCTTTCACAGCGTTGGAGGATATACCCTTTTTACTTTAAAAGGGTTGCATGATTTCTTCTCTAGTGGATCATGCGAGGTGACCTTTTAAAACGTGTGGGAACTGAAGGCGCAATAAATCTGGTGCATTTCATGATTAAAAGAATCCTCTCACATTTTCTCTCTTCCTTTTTTTTCTCTTCCTTTTTAAGCATGTCATTTACAAACTGTGGTGCTCAAGTACAGTTCGGAAACTGTGTTGAAATGCTTCTTTATTGAACATGGCAGTAAATTTTGGTATTAGATTTTACCACTGAAATGTGGACTTACTAGGTATAGGTGTTGCATTATATTTCATACCCCGACTGAATGAGTTTGATGAGCAAGGACCGGGGATTAGCATGCAAACTACCCCCATTGTTTCATATTAAAAAGTGAATATTTAAAAGCTGCAAATGCAAATTTGTTTCAGTTTCACGACGCACATTTTTCAGTATGTAAATGCGCCACATCTGTGTATTTGTTTTGTTGCAGACCCAACCAGCAAGAGTTTAGTGATGAAATCTGTTCTTAATTATGATAGCAGCTGTTGAAGCAGTAGCCGTTTTTTTCCTCCTGATGTGAAGTTGCCTGATTTACTCATTTTTGTCTGCATTTGTCAGGGCTGCCAGTGCAGAGAGAGAACTCTTTGTGAGGGGGTTGCAATTTGTTTTCTGTGTGAGAGCCAGTGAAAATTGACTAAATCTGCACAGCAGGGTAGTTTTATCTTTTCTTTTTCTGCATTGCAAGCTGTGGTACCTCCGCTCCAGCACAAGAGGCCTATAAAACTACCAAACAAACGAGTGAGCTGTTAAGTGTTCCAGCAAGTATCTTAAGCAGTGGCTCATGTAAACTAACTATGCCTTAATGAAGAAGGAAAAAGCTGTCTGACATCATGGATGTGGGACAGATGGTGTTAATATAACGTATTGATAAACAGTTTGAAAGCTTATTTTTCCTCCCTCAATTATTTCGCTTCCACATACAAGCCCAGGAGCTTACTGAAGTTTCTGTGCCAGAATGCCAGGAAATTTAATGTGGTCTTTCCTCAATATTTTGATGATAGGAAGAAAGAGAAAGAGTGGAAAGATTAGAAAAGGATGATAAAAATCTCTTTCTGAATAAAGAACCTCTTACAGTAATTTTTTAATGAGGCAGTGCTGTTGCAAATCAACACAGAAAATGATCAAGAATCCTTCATACCATAATGAAATATTGGCCCAATTCACAGTGAAAATGAAAACAAAATAAAAAGAAGACATAAGTTATTGATACTAAAACTCCCTTACTAAGAGCCTACTGTATGAAACATTTATAGTCGCTTTACAATCATAGACTAATAATCTCTTTTGCACTGGATTCTTTCCACAATAATATTTTATGCCTTGTTTCTTGATCTAGGCATCAGATTACAGCCTCATGCCTTTCTCAGTTAACTTTTTGATGGGCTGATCCTGCATCACTGAAACCTATGCAAATTTGGCCACCGTCTATAATGAAAGCAGGCACAGGTCCTGAATGAATATGCAAAAACTTGGCATTCTTTATTCAAAAAAAAAAAAGGCAATTTGCTTTTGCTTCCACAAAACAGAAAGGATTCAATGGGTTTCTTCACTTAAAAGAATAACTCACCCATTATTTTCTGCAATTCAGCCTTTCCTGCTACTTTTTTGGCCCTTATGTCTTAGGTTTAAGTAAAATGCAAGATTATGAAGTTGACAGAAGGTGCAGGTGAAATTTGTCTTACTCATGAACTGTGAATAGCTCAAAGTATCCAAAATAGTATATCTATAAATATAAAAGAAGTTAACTGATCAATTTTATGTTCTGGAAATTACTGAGAAATCCTGTCTACAAGTTGCCGTTTACTTTTATAAAGACATACATATATATATATACATTTACTGTAGATTCTGATGAGGAACTGGAATATTATAAACATGGAGTAGATAGGCAAGAAGATGTAGCACTTTGCTAGCAATTTTACGCTGTGCTGGAAACTGCAGACATATATATTCCAGCCAGGCTCCCCTTGGGTGCCGTTGTCTGTCTGCTACCAGGGCAGCTACTACAGTGACCGGTGGCTGTGGGGCGTCAGTGAAATAAATGGCATGTCTTACAATCATCAAATTGTCTTACTTTACTTTATTCTTCTGATCTTTTGAAGATGCCTGAGCAAAGCTAGTTTTCCCCTTACGAACTGCATAGATAGCTCCCATTAGCTTGAGTGGTAGAACTCTGCTATTAATTTCTCAGATTCCCAGTATTTTTCTTTATGCTTGAATTCCTTCAGAAAGTCACTTCTTCCCCTGTCAGGAAGTCCAAGTGCTATTGCGGGGCAATAAAACTGCAGGAATTTAAAAAGCATTTCTTTGGACTTTTATCAAGTGCTTGTTTCCTTGAGGAGATCTGGGAGGGAAGCAACAGTCATAATGAAGGTATCTGAGAAGCAAGGAAGATCTGGAGTTGCAACTGAGGTTGTATCTAAAATAGGTCTTCTCAGAGTTTTGACTAGGTCTTTTCTCCTGGCTGGACCTAGCGCCTGATATTTATCATATGAACCAAAGTTATGTGAACTACTCCAAGTTCCCTTTGCAGTCAGTAAAATAAATAGTTTTGGGGTGCCATTAATTGAATCTTCCCAGATCTCCAGTTAGACTAAGTTGGAGCACATAATGATCTCTACTGACCTGTAAGAGGTCCTGGGGAAGTTAGCTTCCCTGTAGATGTCTACCGTTAGCCAAATGTGTCCCCTGCTTTTTGCATATGTTTCCTAGGTAGTGGGACTTCTGAAAGATGTTATCAGCATATTGCTTCTGTGCACACCTAAATAGTTAGGGTATTTGAACAGGAGTCACTGAAACTGTAGTCCTGAATTATGTACTATTCACTCGGTGTTTTTTTTTTTCCCTCAAAAATGTACCATTTACAAGAGGTTATAGGTTTTAGCAAGGCGTCATCACACTTTAATATCATGATTACCGTAATAAATATACAGAAATATTACTCTGTAGCATTATGTCACTGAAGTTGCTGACACAGTAAATTGAAAATGGGATACAGTGAATTATGACTTATGACTTCAGCATATGTTACAGAGTGTACTTTAATAGAAGAGGTGCATATGATACTAATTACACAATGAAATCACATTGTACTAATACTTCAAATAATCACACTTCAAAGTGACAAAATATTCTTAAAAGGCATCTTCACAGGGTTGCTGTCTGTTCCAGCCTTTTAATCCCTTTTCCTTATTGCATATAAAAAAAGTTTGCTTTTGTGTTGGCAAATGTTTTCAGACATGTTCCATACAACCAGTCTCAACCTTTCTGTTACTCAGTGATATAAAAACTAAGATCCAATATGGCATTTGGATGCACGTGGATGCAAAGTACCTAAGGCAGCAAAATCATGGATCCCACTCTAAGAGGTACTGTGAAAACAAGATAAATATGTTCGTCACTTTTAGGCAGAGAAAAGGCTTAAAGATGTGTTAGTTGTCCCTGATGGAGATGCACACAATTGCTGTCTTGGGCTGCTCACCATCAGCATCTGACCTTGCACGAGACTTGGGCAGTAGTTATCTCTTAGGCTCCGTTGCCAGCATAAGGAGATGTTTTTAGGGAATTTTCTGCTGTGTATAACATGATGCTTTTTCTGCCAAATGATGCCACAACTACATGAGTCCTGGAGCTATGGCTCAAATAAAAAGGATCTTAGACAAGTGCATAATGCATAAAGTCTGCATCAATGTAGCTTCTAAATTCACATCTGTGTGAATATGGGATTTGCTTGCAGCCATTTCTAGCAAAAACACATTATCTTTGGTATTTAGATAAAGGCAAGGGGAGACGCCCTGGCTCTGTTGGAGGCAAAGGTAAATTTCTCACTAGGATCAATGAACTTTCTTAAAATTTGAGGTATTTTTGATAGAAATACATTAATTTTCTTTTCGTGAATAGTAGTTTCTCCAAAGTAGTCAGTGCAGAGTCAGACACCATGAAATGCTTTAACTGGAGGAAAAGAACAAGCAATCACAGAAAGGTTGAAATAGCTAATCATGGATTTCAAAATCGAGTTGCCTCATTTCAAAGTTTTCCTTTTGTTTATACTTTTTAGTAGGACAATAGCATCACAAGATCAGAACTTGGTTTCAAATAAAATCAAATGTTTCCAGTGGTATATTACGATTAATTTATTTTTTTTCCTTTTTGAAAACAATAAACCAAAAAAACCCCAACTCAAACAAGAACTATTTTGCTTACATCTTTCACTTCAGCTACCAACCCAGAAAATCCATTATTTTCACATTTTTAATTCATGGTAAAGTCTCAGGAGCTATTTTAGCCTGTCACTTGATGGGCATATTACATAAAATATCTTAAATATTTATGAACATATCAAACGCTATGACAGAAGTAACTTGACTATCAAATTTGTTTTCTGAAGTTAACTTTATAGATATAACTGTATAATGAAGAAAGTCTTGCTTATACTTCTGTCAGAGGGTAAAAAAACTTCCCATTATAAAGCCTGTGATTTAAAACAGAGGGTGCAAGGGGGAACCAGAAGGTATTTTTTTTGTCCTTCCTATGGTGGGTCACTGTAGGTTGAACTACACTAGATGTTTAATTCATGGCCAAGAAATATGTGATTTTTAGTAGGTTTTCCTGCCGGAGTACATCTCTCTGTGACTTAATTGGAAATTTAATTTAATTTAAATTGAAAAGTGTTTTTCATTTGTGAAGTATTCCCATCAGAAATCTGGGGTATATTACAGAATTTAATTCTGTATCATTGTTAAACTCTTACTTGAATATTTCTCAGCAGTGTTCTCCTTTAGTCATAAGAGTCTCTGGTTTGAATTTTGTATTGTGTGTATTTGATGAGACAGTCCCTAATTTAATGCATCCATTTCTTC
The DNA here is from genome assembly GCF_000705375.1 of Tinamus guttatus. Next base: position 381,566 of record NW_010587175.1, on the reverse strand, counting down.
TTAAATAAAAAGTGACAAGAGGAATAAATAATTAACAGAAAAGTTTGAAAGTGATTAATTTGTTGAGCGTTTGTGGAGATAGTGTTGCAGGAAATCCAGGATATAGTTGTTTAGTATATGGAACAAGTATATGGAACAAAAAGCCTCAATTTTGCCACAGGGGAACCCACTGGCAACTCTCCAGAAGCATCATTTGCATTACATGGAGCAGCCTGTAATTGCCATTTTCTTTAATATGGAGATAAGGGCTGCAGACCTCCCCGTGCAGTGTAGAGCCCTCCATCTCACTGGGAGCCTTCACCTATCCCCAGGGGAGCATTGCTCCTTGGGAGCAGTAGTCTTCAAGCCCTCGGTACGCAGAGGAGACCTCCAACTAGGCATCTGGAGACACAAGGGAGACAAGTTGTGTGACAGACCTGTACGCTTTTGGTCGCAGTTCAGGAACTCCGCATTAATATTTGATGGAAAAGTAATGTTTATTTCTCTTATATATGTGTGTATATATATGTTTAACATATTGTTAACAGGGTGAGGATGGGAGGAAGAACAGGACAAAGTAGCAAGGTCTAAAGAAAGAACGAAGGAAAGAAAAAGAAAGAAAGAGAAAGAAAGAAAGAAAATGCCAAGTAACTCAGCACTGATCTGCAGTGGTCCTGCTCAGACTGGTATTGCAGAACTTCCTGGAAATCCAACAGCAGCCTCAGAGGAGGGGTTTTGTGGGCCCTATAGGTGCTTGGGTGCTAGGTTGGTTGCAGCTCTTATAGCAGGACTGGAAAAGCTGGAGAAAAGCTGCTTTGGTAATGGGATTTGTACTTAATTTTCCATTGTTGTGGAGGAAAAGCGCACACAGAACAGGGAACCAAAATCCATGGATGAAGCATGTAATTCTGCACAATATTAGTGTTTGAAGGCCAGGCCCATTTTTTTTTCCTGAAAGTGGGAAACAAAACGCTGATCTGAAGTTGTACTGCCAACCCATCATCATATCCAGTGGGCACTGCTGATGTGAAATGAAATCCTGACTCAGGCTTTAAATATAATTTTATTGTTCATATAAGCATGAGGCATTCGAAAAAAATAGGTGGGGAAGAGGTAGGTAAATAAGAATTGTATATGGCCTTATTTGTTATTATGGTGAGGCCTCTTTGTCTTACTTTGGTGTTTATCTTATTTTGGTGCTACAAAGGAGCTCAAAAATTAGTGTAGAAATTGCAATTTAGATTCCATTACATTCTCCACAAAGAAATTCACTGCCAGCATGACCGAGAAGAGGCATGGTTTAGTGATAATGAGAATCAGGCCCATTATTCCCAAGAAATTCATTTTGTTTGAGGGAGAGAAGGGGAACTTACAGGACATTTCAGTAGTTATTTTGTTCTGTAAAGAATAAATAAAGGAAACTCTGTACCACTGGCAAATTTGATCTATAATGCCTCATGCACAAATCAGATTGTTCAGATGAACCTTGATCACTGCAGAGGAGCGTAAAAGAGACTGACAGATAGTACTTGATTGGCAGAAAATAAGTCTTTGCTGTGTGGATGATTGACTTGCTCACCTTTGCCTGTAGATCAGATAATTTTTTTTTTTTTTAACCAGTGGGATTGCAGATAGCTGCCTCAAGCTTAAGCTGCTTTTCTTTTACTGGTCCCATTTGTCAAGTGATATTTGTGTGTGAATACCCATACACCTCAGGAAATATTGTACTTTGCTCCTCATTGTGCCACTCTAAGTAGTCTGACAGTGGTTTCTTAAAGTAAGGTGCACTAACTCTCATAAGTGAAAAAAAGCTCAACATGTTCATTGGTGTTTCAAAGCTTATTTCCCAGTTCAGAAAATGGTTGTACACTATATTTATTCACTTCTGTTGATGGCTTCCTGACATCTTAAGGGATTTAACCAAAGTAACTTATCAGATGAGCCCAAATGTGAACCTATTCAGCCAAAATGGCCAACTGTGAGTTTACAAAAGCAGAAAATTATTGCAGTGAATATTATGGATTATATGGAGGTAGATGACCATTTCAAAACCTGTTCATAAAAAAAAAAAGGAAAAAAAAAAGATTTTTTCTTCTCCCATTCATGACATTGGAAACAATTAATGGATTTTTTTTACTTTGCTCATTGTAGATTAAAAAATGCAACTCCAAAATAAGAATATTTATTTATAGTAACACAATCCAATGCTGACTGTAATGTTGACTGTAATGTTACTACTGCCTTTCTCTTGTGCTCCTCCAGTGTTACAAATAATAGCATGCAGACCAAATAAATAAGAACACCTTTCTGTGTTATTTCTTTTTTGCTTACTTTTAATTCCATAAAAAGTGCTGATAAAATCAGTTGGTGAACACAGAAGTGAAAACTTGCGTTAATAGCCTGTAGATCAGTTTCTTGGTTTCCCTGGAGGTTTTTATTTCCTTGCTAGGGTGGCGTGATGAGGTGTATGTCTTGGTTTTGTTTTAATTGATGTTTTAGGCTTCTCCTCCCAACGAGTTTAGGTGGAGATGGTGTGATCATATTGTACCACTATGTCAGAAGTGTTGAACAACACACTTATTTCTCTGCTTGGAAAGACTTAATAACGAGTTCACAGGTGCTAAATTAGAATGATATCCATCTATTGTATGAAGTCAGGCACCAATTAATTTTGCAGATTTGGGCAAAAGGAAGAATAATCAGGTAACAATTTTGAAGTCCCATACTAAACTTCTTCTTTATTCCAAGGCGCTAAAGCCTTTTTGTATAATAAGTTTTATTTTTTTGCTCCCAAAGAAAGGCTAGCCTTTCTAGGCTAGATAGGAAGCAAAATTGGTATAGGACACATTAAGTTTGACTAACTGTATCTCTCGCTGCAATATATAAACTTCCTTTCACCCCAAATCACTGCTAAGGTTAAATTCCTCTTGGAATAATATTTGAACACAATGCAGAAATGGTGGCTTCCAGAATTAATGAATGTTTCTGCTGGTTTGGATGTCTCTCGTGTTCTGATTATGGGACTGGATGCAAGGCTCTTATTAAGAAAATGTCTCATTAATACACTACTTCTAGCAGGGAAAAATCCTCAGCAGATATTCCCTCCCATTCAGCAGATCACAACACAAGGTCTGTGCCACTGCTATTTAAAAATGAAATGGAGCCAAGCAAGCTAATTAAAATAATATCTGCAGAAGCTCTATGTGCCACTGAAGACCCATACGTGTAGTAATAATTTTCTGTAAAAGGTTTCATAAATAGAAAACAAAAGAAGCATTTGTTTTCAAAGAAAAGCAAAAAAAAAAAATCCAAAGGTAAGAACATTTCTTTTGTAATTAAAAATATACGAGACTAGCTTCAGTCAAAACCGCATTCAAATTAAGACAGAGGAAAACACTGAGTGCTTGTTGTTGCAATTTATGTTGTTACTGATAAGGTTTTCCAAAAATATAAAAAAAAAAAAAAAAAAAGGTTATGTAGCAGCCTTGGTATAATCCACGCACATGAATGTATGCAGAAACAAGGAGGAAAAAAGTAGTGGATAAGATTTGCCCTTCCCCGCACAGACACTTGGGAGAAGGCCTTTTAAATATCATCTAAATCCCATTTTATCTCTCCAAATAAATACATGAAACTTGTACTGGATTCAAGCAAGGGTAAATTCCTCCAATCAGAATTAGCAGTATTCAGCACTTCAGTAAAGTGGGATAGGGAAAATGATCCTTTTAGTGCTTGTTCTATGAAAGCTTGCGCCTGATGAGCAAGTAGCCTCTGTTAATAGAGCATCTATAAAAAAAGCCTCCTTTATCTGTGTTTGCCTTCAATAAATACTACTGCGGAGTATCTATAAAGTGGAGGAGAGGGCTTTCTTCTGGGTCTCACTCATGTGGCTGATGACAAGAAATGACAGAAGTTCTGCCAGGGATAAGCACTTGCGGCGGATGCAGAGAGGAGCAGGTTAAACTCTGCTCAACAATCAATATGCGACATCTGAAGGTCAAAGGAACTGAAAAGCATTTGAAAAGTAGAGAAGATTTGTCAAAAGAAACTGGAGGGAGTTGCAATCTATAGGCCTTTCTTTGAGTCATTTTTCTGGGCAGACTTAGAGTTGATGCAATTTTCTCACAGCATCTTTTAGTAAAGACGTTTAGGTCGGGTAGGAGGAAGTCACAGATGGCTCCTTCTTACAGAACAGGACTTGCTCTGTCCATTGTGGGCCATTAGATTCATTGGTTTTTTAAGGAGTGATGGCTTGATTCCACTGGGAAAAGGTCTGGAAATTGTAAATCACTTTTCAGGAGGACAACAGAAGTCCCCTCCCCATATCAGACTATGTATAATTGATTGAAAACTGTATAGAACTCCGTTTCCATTTTGCAGTATGTTTTAACCTTTCAAAATTTGATTTTGCTCTTGTTCCCGTCACATGGATATTCCTTGGGATTCTGATTGCAGAAACATGGCATTGGCAAAGCAAAGGGGCTGCAGCCCCTGGGAAGCCTGCCAGACCTCCTGGGCTGGAGAGTGACAGCAGGGCAACCTGATGCATTGGGCATCAGGCATCCCAAAGTCCATGACCCATCTGGAGACCTGGTAATTATTGCCCTGGCAGGATGGTCTCAGGTCCCAGTGAACCTTTTGGAGAACCTCACAGGGTTGGCTTCAAGCAAGCCTAAGATTCTCTACTTGGTAGATGGTTCTCGAAGGTCCACAGTGTTTTTCAAAAGTGGGGGCATTGCTCAAAAAATATGGTCCACATTCATCCAGCCTCTGAGCTGTAGCTGAAGCTGAAAATATACATTATTAATTCAAGTTGCTTTGTTCCATCTGCTCTGCATAAAACTGACTCCAAAATTATTATCAAATATGAATGTACCTCTAACAGCTTCCTCTTAAGTGAACTAGTGTCTTCTGAAATGTACTTATGGTGATATCACATACCTGTAGCCAAAAGAGATAATTTAGCTAGAAGTTATAGTGCATATAATTTAAAGTAGTGCTTTTGAAAAATGTTGTGTTTTATAGATGATCCAAAGACTCATCAATACCCTCTGGATCCTTTCTTCATAACCTTTTTCAGTGTATTGTGTGATTTCTGTACAATTCATTTTCTTCACTTTTTTTTTTCTTTCACTCATGAAATGTAGATAAACAGCAAGTATCATACATTTACTTGTCATGCAAAGGCAAATGTTTTGAAGGATAATTATCTGTAAAGTTCAGTGCCAGGAGAGGTGAAAGTGTGCTTTGCATATATACAGCATATGTTATACACAGTTATTATTTAATGTAAACCTGCAAAAGAATAATGTAAATACATGGTAAGAATTTTAAAAGGTTCAGCTCTGGCCTAAATTCCTACTGACTCAAATGTGAGCAGAGGTAAGTCAAATTCAATGTGAGTGCTCTTGAAAGTCTTACCTTTTATTTATTTATTTTTTTAAGGCAAGATTGGAGATGAGAAAAAAAGGGGCATGTTCTGGTCTCTGTCAAACCGTATTTGCTGTCACTAAGAGCAGAGAAAGTAACAGAAACAGAGGATATTTAGGGATACCTACCTCTGCTATCATGCGCTTGATGAATGGCGTGCGTTCTGCTGTGTTTCTCTCGCAGGGCTCTCGGAAGCAGTAAAATGACACGTACACTCATTTTGTTTATATGACAAGTCTTCAGTTTGGAAAAACTGCTGAATGAAACGCCACATGTACAGTAGTGTGGCAGATCTAATTTCTCTTCATGCTGGAAAACGCTTATGCGCCGAAATCACATAATTGGGGGCGTGTGCTTGTGCAATAGCCAACTGCTGTTCGGGATGGTGCATGCACCTGCGAGCAGTGCTGGGAAAGGGCAGAGTCTTTTCCAGAGCATCCCACTGACACGTTTTGCAGCAAGGTCCTTGGGATGGTCCTTTTGCAGCCCCCTCTTCTGCAGGAGGAGTTCTCTCCATGTGCCGCTGCCTACCATCACCACATCGGCACCATCACCTGCTCACACATGCCAACCTTATTGACTGAAATTTGAGCAGTGTAAGGAACTGAGTACAGATTTCCTGTAGTCGGTGTGTGGGAGGGAATATACTTGCTTTAGTGCTTTGGACTTTCTGTCCTGCTCGGTTTTATCGCTACTGTGGGTAAGCTCTCTTCCCGGTCTGGAGGGATGCGGTATGTGCCTGGTGGGTAGGTGGAGACTTTGTTACATGGCCTCCAGAGTTGGGAAGGTTGGGCAGCACAGTTGCAATTTAAGGAGCATTGTGCCAAGCTCCCACGTTTCATTTAGCTGGCCCTTGCTCCAGCTTGGCTTGTGCTACCCTGAAAGCACCACTCTGCTCTGTCACCTTGCCACTTGACAGCCCAGCTTGAGAATTAGACCAAGCTATCTATGTTTTCCGTTTTGCAGACAGTTCTATTAATGTCGTCACAATCTGGTGTTTTTCTCCCATAAAAGTCTGTGCCTTACTGTGTTCTTCAGACTGCAGTAAAATCCTCCAAGCTCAGCCCTGTTTTATTTTGATACCTGTTTTATCGTTAACAGGCTGTGTGCAGATATACATTTTTCTTTATTTCTATTATGTGTATCTGTTACATCGGGTGCCATAGGAGATGGGCTATCTTTTATCCCAAGGATGATCAAAAAGTGTTGCCTATAGAATTTTTGGAGACTGACACGGTTTATCATCTCAGAAATATCTGTGAGGATGTGATTCAATATCCTGGCTATGTCTGTGCTATCTACCTCACAGAATTTTACATTCCTGCAGAAGGGTTGTTTACTCAGGGCAAGGGAATGTCAGGTCAGTCAAGGAGGAAAGGGAAAACATTAGGCAATTTCTTTCTATGGTGTACATGCAGAAAGGGAGTAAGTTTCATATTTTAGAAGCTTCAGTCATCTGTCCACACTGGCTTCATGTTGTCCCGGGCCAGTGGCAGCAGCTGCATCCCCCTCACAGTCTCCTTGGAGCAGTCCCTTTCCTGTGTGGTGCAGTGAGTGTGCAGGCCCGCTCCTATGAGGACCTGGAGTGCCTCTCCCAGGCATCCAAAGCAGCAGGCTTGAGGCACCTCATTGTGGATGCAGGGTAGCACAGGATCCCACCTGTGCCTCATCTCTCCAAACTGCCAGTGTAGGCCTTCAGAAAGGTTATATGTGCTTTTGAAGCTTTCGCCTTGGAAATGCTTCAACTCTAGCTGTCACCTTGCTAGTCGCTTCTTGTCATGCCTCCTATCATTGTCAACTAATTTCAAATGTCTTCCTCCTTTTCTGCAGTGGCTGGACTCCTTTTCTCACTCCGAGCATTTCCTCTATCCAGACCTCAAACAAGGTCTATCAAGGCATCTTGTCTCCACCAGCCAACTCTGCTTTCAGCCTGGACTTTCTGCTGCTCCTAGCTGCCTCAACATCCCCACAGCAGCTACTTTAGAACCTCAAAACCTTTGTGCTCTCACCCTCCCCGTGTTCCTCTATTGGCACCTACATAGAAATACCCAAGAGACTTGTCTTGCCAACCTTGGGCCTTGATTTCACGATCTAGCTGGTAATTGAGCCTAGACTACTGAAGAGATGGAGCAGAGAGCTGCCTGTGGTGCTATTTGGGCTTTTATTGTAACTGTGCAATGATTAAATAATGATTAAAATTATATGCTTGTAAGGGTCTGTTTGAACCCAGAAAGTTCTCTCTTCCTTAACCAGTTTCAGGAACACAAATCTCAAGAACTAAATATGAAATAGTTTCTAGAAGATGCTGTGACCATCTTAAAAACACAAAGCCTTAAGCCATAAGAGAGGGAGGTTCACAGATTTTCACAAGCCAAATCAACAAAACCAGCAATCCTTTCCCAGCTGTGCTTTGTGCAAACCAGTCAGGTGCTTGGAGAGCCAGAGGGAGAAGCATGGTCACCATGAGTGATTTCTACACTTGTGAGGGCTGGGTTTGACCTTTGTTGCAGAGGTGTAGGTGGGAGAGGTGGAGAGAAAAAAGCCCGGGGTGGGAAAACAACCTCATCAGTGGGGCAAAGGAGGAGGGGAACTGCACTGCTCACTGTCATATGGCTGAGCAGGATCACAGCTGTTAATTGAAACTCTATAATTTGCCTCTAGGAAAAGATCTGACCGACTGGCGCCATAGCAAAAATGAAGTTATTTAAGTGGTTATTTCAGGTGGATCCCCTGCTACCTCGCCTCTTGTTTGTCTTCATGTCTACAGTTTTCCAAGTCTTAAATCCATGTAGTGTATGTATTTTGTTTGGGAAGCACCTCGTGTATTAAAAATGTTCTTGCAGTAAGCAAATGAAGACAGTAATAATGGCAGCATAATGCAGACAAGTTGCAAGGTAAAATTACTGTTTCCCCTAAAGAGTATGAAGGTCAGGGTCAAATTCAGCTGTTCTTTTATTCACATAAGCCAAGTTAGGAGAAGTTCCCTGGATGTGAAGGGGAGCAGAAATTTGATTTGCTGAGCTCAGATTTAGATTGGAAGGAAAAGCAAAAGAACTCTGATGCTGATTATGCTGTAAATCAAATTAACTTCACATGTCTGTTACGTCTTTCAAGTTTAGTGTTTTATGAATTACTGTCTACTTGTTTATGCTGTTAAGTCTAATGCATTAGTAAGCAGCTATAACCACAGCTTTGCTCTGTATTAGCAGAGAAAAGGAAAAAAAAAACTCTTTTCCAAGAAGGACTGTCAGGGATTAGTGTGTTTGTACATTGTGACAAACCAAACAGCCTCCAGGGTGCTTATCTCCACTGTTGCTCACTTCATGTTTTATCCACTAAATGAATGTGATGACGCTATTTTTTCTTATTTCTTGCCATCACTTTTACCCCACTGGAGAAATTTAACATGCAGTCATCTTGGCTCTGTTCAATTTTACTGAAACAACAGTGTTACATAGATTAGCTTTGAAGAACTAATTTTCTTCTTAGTCACGGAATTAAAAAGTTCTTTAATTGTGTGCATTTTGAAGAAAAGGACTTGGGTTGAGCAGGTTTAAATTTGGCAAGATTAGGGCAGATATACAAGGCTTTTCTCACTTTAATAGAGTTTTATTATTGTCCTGCTTTTGTGGATAGTATATACGTTTAAAATGTATTCCACTAATACAGTTAAGTCAGACATATAGAGAAGTAAACTATGAAATAATAATAGTGTGATGTATAGCCATTTATAAAGGGTCATTCCAAAAGAAGAGGAATTGTTCAAGAGAATAGGTTTATTATAAATGTATTGGGATTATATTCAAATAATGGAGTTGATGTTCCTTGCAAAAAAGCTTTCCCATTCTTCTCTGTTCTATATCACTCCTTATTTGCATTTTTAAAACATTTTCATTGCACTCTGTGGAGTTTCCTCACTTCTTTTTAAGAATTTAACAGAGCTGAAAGTGGTATTTGTCTCTGAATAACAACTGTTAGAGAGAAGAAAGAGAATTTTTGATTATTGGGTTTTCCCATAAAACTAATTGTAAACCTGCATATTGCCTGGCATGATAGTCTTTGAGCTGCAGCCTCTGCTGGTTATGACACCATGATAGGGCATACATGCCCAGTCTGACAGATGGGATTTGTATTAGCAGGAAAATTCTGGTTTTGACAGGACTATCATAGTGCCCTGCTGTTTGCCTTACTCAATATTGTACAGGCTTCTCTCTTCTTCAAAGATGGGCTCGTCTCTTGTGCCTCTGATGTAGAAAACACATCAGACACAGCAAGAACTTCCCAGATCCTGAGGTGGATTTCCCCTGAAAATGATTTAACGTGCTGTCTTTATCTTCAATAAATCTTGGCAGACAGACAGCACAATCCGTTGCCTCTCACATCTTGCTTTGTATGAAAGCTACTCTTAACCTAACATGAGGCATTTGATCCTTTTAAAACTGCGAGTTATCTTTGGTAAGGCCCTGCTTTTCAAGTGCTGCACTGTGACTGCAAACAATTATTTTGCTCTTTAAGGGGACTATTCTTTGTCACCATCATCATCTCATTGTTCTTTTTGTCCAAAGTACTTAATCTCCCGTATCTAAATCCAGCCTTACATATAAATGAATTCTGTTTGGATGTTTGCATATGATAATATTTAATGAAAACAGAAGCCATCCCACAAATAATCATCCAGGAATGGTACAGATGCACATTTAATCTGCGATGCCTTTACTGCAGCAAGAAAGGTTTCAATACCTTTCCTGCCAACACCCTGTAGAAAGAGACTATTCAAAAGTTTGTCTATGTCCTGAAGCAGAAACTAAGCCAATCTTGAAAAAATGTGCTTTATTTGCGACATTGAAATACATTTAATTATTAATGAGTAGGCGTTGCCTGTAGGTCATGTTGGTTTTGTCTGGATTCGTTCATCTAACCCTGATACACATGTATGTGGGAGAGGGAATGCTCTCATCCTTGCCAGTAGCATCCAGCCTGTGCTCCCTCCAGGCACTCCAATATTTCCGGTGTGAAACCAGAAGATCCTGGAGTCAGAGCCATTCATGCTCCAGGGCTGGAGCAAGCCAGCAGCACTTAACTTTTTGATCCATGCTTAACTTCATATTATGTGCTAAGAGCATCCTACTCCACCAGTGGGGCATTAGAATGATTATCTCTGAATGAAAAATTGAGATTTTCTTGTAAAAATAACTTCTTCAAAAATCTTTGGTTGGTTCATTACTTTTTTTAGTTGAAAGAGCTGGAGCTTGAAAAACACTTTGGGAGTAATATATGAATACCTTAAATCCTTTTGCAGAAAATTTGCAAGTGGTTTTAGTAGCAAAACTGAGACAATAAAGCTTGCTTGGAATCTTGCATCATTAATCAGTGCTCTTCATACAGAAATGTTGCTTGAATTGGCAGAGTCCCACACATTGATGGGAAAGAACTGCAGAATGAAGAAGTCTCTTTATTTGAAATCAAAAATAACACTGGAGAAGCATGACTAGCAATATTACGCTAAAAATAGAAGCTTTCTTTGACTTTTTAGCTGATTAATTAGTTATGTAAGAGAGGTATTTATAGTTTAGAAGCAGCCCAACCTACTGCATGGCCAGAAAGCATAGCATGCATGGAAAATTCTTTGAGAAGAACTCAGAGAAAATAAGTTGCTTTTTTGTTCACTTTCTTGTCATTCTAATGTGAGTAGGGTGGGATGGGGTAGGGTTAGGTAGGGTAGGGTAGGGTGGGGTAGGGTAGTGTATAATGTGATATAGTCAGAAAGGGCAGCCAAAATCAGAACCCTGGTTAGCTGCTTCAACTGATCCTTGAGCTAGCACATTTTTCCTTTGCATGCATGAATGAATGTCCTGAAACCAGAGCTCTCTGGTAGATGTAAGTTTGATTGGTGGGTTGTAGTAAGTTGAACCATAGTAATAATGTAGTCTCAGTTTGAGGTGCTAGGATTATTGCTTTACCATCTTAACTGACTGTATCTTGCTACACATAATATTTTTCTTGTGGAACAGGTGAAGGCACCACAGGTCAGATATATTTCATGTTATGTCATCACCACCATGCTATATTATATTAATATGGTACCACAATGCCATATTACATCTGCCCTAAGTAATTTTCATTCCTTTTAAGTCATTCTGTTACGTAAGAACTCCATGTTTTTTTTAAAGAGAGTGGCTGAGACTCACTGACTTACCAAGCTGTTGTCAACACACTGGCAGCAGAGAAAGAAGAGAGCATAAGTCTGCAAAATGTATTCTTTCTACTCTTTCTAAATCTTTAACACTTCTCATTTCCCTGATTAGGTTTGGGATCAGGAAAATGAACTTTCTTGATGTGCCATTTGTCCATTATCATTCCAAAGAGATTCCACACTGAGAACTCTTTTAGGTTAGAACAAAACATTTCAATGTAAATAGAATTTATAAGATTAAGTGAGAGAGAAGAAAGATGAACAGCAATATAAAGAGTGGGTTTTAACTGCTGCCCAAGCAAATGAGGAGAGAGAGCAATGTCAAGGGAATAAGAACTCTCCAAGTCAGAAGACAGTAATCTGCAGTGATTTTTTGTCTTTGCAAAACTGATTCTTGCAATGTCCATCATTATTGTTGCCTCTTCTGTGTCTTGCCAGTCAGTATTGTCCCTAACTTACTGCTCAGATATGCACAACTTTCATTTTTTCTTAAATGCAAGCTAAGAGAACAAGCTCTTCACAAGGGGATGAGATACCTATCGTGTACCTTAAAAATAGAAAAGAAAAAGGAAAAGAAAAGAAAAGAAAAGATTCCATTAGTGCAGATTCATCTATATTAGTGTCTTAGTTCAGATCAAGGAGTTGCCTAATGCACTTCAGACATTAACAGACACTCCATCAATGGGAACAAACTGAAGCTGGTCTGAAGTGAAACACCCTGAAATACTTGTAATGAGGACATGGATATCATCCTGCTCCATCCACAGCTCCCCTTACTGGTACAATGCCCTTCTTTACTCCAGCTCACTTTCACTTATGGTGACTTTGGTTCAACCTGTTTGTGTCTCTTCCCCAGTTCTGTCTGTGCTGAGGCTATTTCTTTCCTTTGCTGCTAAAAACCAGCAGAGCAAGAAGTGAGTGAAGCACTGTAGCTTCACACCAAGGATCTCAACTCTCATTCTTTTCATCTGCCAGCTCTGGCTCTCCTGTGCTCAAAATATTTTTAGAAGAAAAAGCTGACAGAAGAAAAATGGCTTGTAGGGTTCCATACAGCAGCGTTTCTGTGATAGTTCCAGACAGTTTTTACTTCTGATTTAGTTCATGCAGCAATGCACCTTTGCTTTGATATTTTAGATGGTAATGTTTACCGCTTGTAATACCAGGACTGCTTTATAGTAGACAATTTTGGACCAAATCTATCCTACGCTCACACTTTTAAATAGTCACAAAAGAATTTTAATGGTTGCCTATAAATTTAATTGCTTCATAGCAATTATTATGTCTGCATTACAGAATACTATATGTTTTTTATTACCCTTAGGTCCCTTTTTAATAGGAGTGCTGTGCTTTGTACAAGTCAATTATTTTTGATAGTTACAGTAATTAATGTTTAATTATATTTTATTAGCCTCATTTTGTTCAACTGCCTTGGAACCAGTCCAAGCATTTCTAAATGCTATACTTTGTGTGCATGTGTGCACACATCTGCATACTCTTCATGTGTCCATATATGCAACCAGTGAGTACGTTATTCTCACAGAGCAGGGAAATACCAAACTCCTGTCAGAAGGCTATAGAAACACATGTGCGGTCCACTTTCCCATGGCTATAAGTGATAACCCTCATGCTCATCTCACAACTGCAAGCAGATCTCTCAAGTTTCTTCTACAGTGTCAAATATCTGATATCTCCTGGTGGATATTCCTGATGATTATAGATGAGTATTTTCAATGGCTTTCAGCACCGCATATATATGTGACTTTTTCTGTTACTCGTTTATTTTGAATTTCTCCTTTGTGGCTTTCTGCCTCCTTCCCCTTTCACTCCTCTTTTCCCTGGGAATGAATTTTGTTGCTGCTTCTCCTCTATATTTTTCTGTTAACAAATCCCTCTTCTTTTACTTTCCTGCCCCTTCTCTAATCTTTCGGTGGGCTCTCCCTTTCCTTTTCTGCCTTTCTTCCCCCTTCAAAGGGAATAGGAAAGCTCATTCTTCCTCTGAAGTCTCTCTCCGAACTCTCATTCTCCATTGGGTGTATCTGCTGTATATCAGAGGCTGCATATCTCTAAGCATTGAATATATTGTTTCACTTTTGCTGTCTGGGGTGGTGTTTCTCCCCTCCTTTCTCCCTCCCTCCTTTCTCATTAGAGCTCTTTGTGCCTTGTCATCTGTGCCTTCCCTCCTAATTATAAAAATGATATTTAATTTGCACTTTCAAAAATGCATATTTTTTAATTTCTAATTTTTATTGAATCTTCATGCCATTCATATGCTTGTCATTTTTTTTCTGTGAGAATGAGGCAGCATCACAGAGTTGGTAATAACTCCATGTAATCATTGACTGAAATTATTTTTTCTTAAAAAATATATGACTGCTTTCATTGTTATGACTGAGCATCATTTCCCATTAGTTCAGAAGACCTGCAACATTATGGACAGTTCCAAAGCTCCAGAGAAAATGCCGCAGTCATGGAAAAGTCTGTTGACTACAAGTACGTTACTACCTGTCCTCTCTCCTGTTTGGTTTTTCACAGTTTCCATGGTTCTCTTTTTCCATCACTGCAGCAGCTGTGACTAGTTTTGTTAGGAGTAAACATTTATGTTACGGAAGTGTCCAGAGCTCTTAATCAGTCTTGCAACTTCATAGCCTGACTGCCACACATCTGTGGAAAAGCAAACTCCTTCAGCTGAAGGAACTACTGCAGAAATGGCCACAGCAAAAGCTCTGCTTGATTTTGTTTGCAGAGCTAACCTTTCAGGCATAAGTCTCCATACCATCATACAGAAAAAGGCAGCTGCACACAACTTCTTGAGGCCATCATTCCACTGCCAGGTGTTTTCTGTTCCCTTTGGTGGTGATTAATCTCACCACAATGAATTTTGCTCGTGGGGGGAAGGGGCCTTGATCATCTCATTGATACAACCGTGGTGAACTAGTGTTGACACGTCAGATTTGGGGGATGGACATTTCACGTGTTTAAAGGCAACTGGTGTCTCCTAGGCGTCCTCGCCGGCTGGCAATTCCTGCTTCCTTCCCCTTTGCTGCAAATGTTTGCACCACAATGTTTAAACTTGGACACAGAGACTCGTCACTGCAGCTGGGAAGAGGCTGCCAGGAGTTAGCTCCTTGGTGTAATCCTTGGCTGTTGGGTCAGTGGGGCTTCGTGGGCATTACTTATGAGGAAGGTATTGGGAAGAATAAAAATACTTACATATTGATCACATGTTAAAGAGTATTTCAGAATGGCTGAAATAAAAGCTGTTCTCCATAGCATATTAGATAGAGCAATGGAAATTGAAGAAAACATTCTCTTCTGAGACATTAAGAGTAAATTATTTCTGAAGGTATAAAAAACCTTGCCAAACTTCCACAGAAAAACACTCTAGAGAGCACAGAATGCCTCAGAAAGATGCCCAGGAGAAATTGGTGGCAAACCACCTGAGTCACTGAGTACTCTCAGGTGGACACAAAGCAATTTTACTTTCCTGAAGATACTGCTGCAGAGTGGCACAGGTTCATTTTGACACTTTTTGAAGTTTTTTATGATGAAAGTTTTATATGGTGGAAGTTTTTTATGTTGGCAGCATGCTTTCACTGGTGCACATGATGATCTCAGACCAGATTTTTGCCTGAGAACCAAAACGTCCAGGTTCTGCTCCAGTAAAGCAGAGTGGGGCCTTAGAGCCCCAGTCTCTTAACTCATGTGGGTTCCTAACCATTCATCTGCTGTGAAGTCTCACAGCTATTTACCATGTCCATCATGCCCTAAGGAACCCTTTCCAAAACACTTAATTGAATCCAACATGTTCCAATTAAAAGCTTGAACAAATCAGCATTTTCCATTGCTTATCATCAAAAGTTTACCAACCAGCTCTAATTGCCAAATCTAATTACCAAATGCCAATAAGCATTCATAGGGGGATAAAGGGTGCATTTTGCTCTTCCCCAGTTAAATCTTTGCCTGGGCAAAGACCGCAGACAGCACAACCCACTCTGGCAAGGTCCTTTCTACCAAAAGGCGCCTCAATGGCAACCTGCTCCAAGAGGTGTGACCACCACCTCAGGATAAGCAATGAAGTACTCAGGGGGACTCCTTAGACACATAAGACTGCTTGGGAATTATTCAGCTGTCTGAAATAGCCCTTTCCCTCACTTCACTGCAGTAATGCTCACGGGCATGACATTAAACAAACTCTTGCCATGCATCTAATTAAATGGAAGCCGAGCCCTGAGTCCCTTAGTGTTTTATCGCAGACTGTGGGTTCTTCCTTGGCTAGTTTGCATTAAGCCAGTGACAGTTGTTTTGTAATGAGATTACAAGATCTGATAATAGCTCCCCAGTTATTATCTATACACCAAGACATTTGTAACTGTAAATGGTATTGCAAACTAGAGAGTGCACTCCCAAGCCGCGTAGCTGCTTGATGGGAAGCAGTTTTACAGCTTGTGTAGATTTGCTGTTTCCCCCAAATAAATGTCTACCTCCAAGTCCTGAAGAAGAGAAATCCCTGGAGCCTGCCCAGACCTGCTTGTGTGCAGCCTCTTCTGCTCCCCTCAGCTCCAGTCCCCCTTTTCTACCTTCAGGCTTGAGCACAACCAGATAATACGATATTGTACACAAAGATATATCCATGTCAAAAAATATGTGGGAATTTTGTAACTTGTCTTTTCAAGCAGGAACCTGAAAAAACAAATAAACAAACAAACCCTAAAACCTACTGTTTGTACTGTGATCGGTACTAATCGTAAGACCAATTTAAAGGGAGAACTAATTACAAGAGATAGTACTTAAAAATGGTGAAAGTACCAAGGACTGTATAAACTATTTCTTAATCTTACTAATAAATGTAGACTGTAAAATATTAACAAAGATAATGACTAACAGATTAGATTTCTTTATGCTAGACTTGATTCATCATAACCAAGGGAGATTCATTAGAAATAGATTACAATGTACAGTAATAATAACAGACAAACAGACAAATTGAACATAATTAATCTATGTAAAGAGAGGGATGAATTAATGTCCTTCTCTTCCATTAGAGGAAGAAAATATCATCTGATCATGTAAACTTGAGTCATGCCATTCTTATTCTCCCCAGATTCTGTAGCAAGAACAAACAGGTCTATGTGACAAAAGAGAGGCATGAATAAGCAGGAATTAACTCTTGTCTCAGTGTCTCTTGTCTCTTGTAGGCTTTCTAGAAAGATGCACAAGTTCAGAATGCTCCTCTCCTTTAAAATTTGTAGTTATTTTTTGCTGTAATACAAATTCAGCTTTACTGGTATAACAATCTCAAATGGAAAAAAAAGTAAAACAGGAAAAGACAAAATAAATGGCACTAGCACTAGCAAATAGTGCATTAATATTTCTATCTCAACCAGCATGTGCCATTCATTAATATTCTATTTATTTGTTTTAATATATTTGGTTCTTATTCAGTTCAGTTACATGATAGAAAAGAAGGCTGTGTAGGTTTACACAGCCTTGCACAGCTTAAAAGCTTTTTTTTTTTAGTGTTTAGAGCACATTGTAGCCTTATATTTACAATATTCAATCTCTGACATTAGCTTAAGTGTTTGAAATTGTATTGATAAATCTATTCCAATGGAAACTTCCATCACAGATCTTTCACATGGCAGAAATAATAGCTTCTTGTCACGTATGGCAGGCTTTCCGAGATCGTACCTCCAGGAAACATCTGCTTTGTAAGTTTTCAAATGCTAAACAGTTCTTTCCAGGTTGTGTTTTATTTATTCTAGTTTTCCTCCTGTCTCTAAGTCTTGCAGCATTCAGCATGAAGCCTAACCTCTGAACGGTCTAATGATCCTAGTAGGCCATTTATCATAACCCTTCCAGAGACCCTTCCTGGCCATTTGCCAGCTGCCTATGTTGGGATCCAACATACAAGACTCATTCTTGAAGCTTCATGGCTCTTAAAACAGGTCCCCCTCCATTCCTAACTTAAAGGTTGTA
Organism: Tinamus guttatus; assembly: GCF_000705375.1. The sequence continues at coordinate 363,988 of NW_010587175.1, read as the reverse complement.
GCTGAGCGTGCACTGTCTTTGCCATCTACTTCAGAGGGCAATTGCAGTTCCATAAACTGGTAATAATTAATATTGCTCTTGGTCTTATTGTTCCTATTATTACTGACAATAACTGTAGTAATAAACAGCTTACTGAGAGTTACTTATTTTGACAAATACCCTTCCCTCTGTTTTTTCAGTAAGTATCTCTGCTCTCAGAAAAACTTTTTTTTTTTTTTCTACTTTTAGAAGTTACAATGCTTTCATTTTAATGAGACAGTCTAGAGCAGCTGGCAGATATTTGCTATTCCTCAGAATGATTGACCTCAAGCAGAAAAGAACATTACCAAATTTAAGATTAAAAAAACAGTCTGACTTCGAAAACAAGGCTCTTGATGCTAGCCTATGAATTTTAGATCTAAATCTAAATTTCTGATCTCTCTAGCTAAATGCAAGTAAAAGCTGAGGAAAGATAATATATCCCTCCTTCACCTGAACTGAGCACCATTAGAAATAGAAATTTGTTGCTTATAATGTACACCTCTTGGCTCTTATTAAACCTTGTAGAAATGATACAGTGTACTTGAAAACCATAGATTGGAAAATAAATACATTTGAGCTACGTTGCTGGGCCAGTGCTCTGTATCCCAGTGGTAAACTTAGCCTATTAATGGCTAATGCTTTAAAGAAACACAAAAGCCCTAAGGCTAGACTTGTATTGCATTGTAGCTGCTGAGTAGCTGCAAATATTAATCAAAGCTTTTGAACTTTTGAAGTTGCTGATTGTCCTTGATCATCTGTAACTGAGTCTAGACCAACTTTTGACATGGTTTGGATAATTGCTCCAGTCTGAAAAGTCTGCTATCTTTCCTAAAATCACATTTTTTTCTCCACTTAACTGAAAAAAGAGACATTCAACAGGACAAGCATCAGTGTGTTATGTGCTAGACACTGAAGTCCTGATTTTGCAAACAGAGTTGTCCCTCAGCTCTAGTGGGATGACACCTGAAGTCCCCTCTCCCCCTCTGCCCTGGCCACCTCATTCCTTACCTTTCCAGAGCCCAAAGAGCCACAGGGCATCCCAAAGTGCTGGGCATCCCTATTCTACTCTCTTCCCACTCCCTTTCCCTTGCCTTCCTTCATGGGAGCACAAGGGCACCCTTCTCCTCCCACGCACCCCCTGGCAACAGGGCACAGAGGCCTGTGGGAAGCGCCAGGAGGGTCATCTTGCCTCTGCAGCCCCCGGGCATTTGGATAGAGGAGAAGAAATCCTTACCTTTCTGCTGAGACCAGAGGAGACAGGGACACTAGAGGAGCTTTGCCCTCCCACTCTGATGTAGGAGAAGATCCGTAGGCTCAGCGTGCAGAATTTAATACAAGCAGTTTTCTCTTGACCTATTCATATTTCCATACCTCAGAGACTGGCATGGTGCAATAAAACTGAATTCCTAGGAATGGAGGATGCGTGTGTGGATGAGACAAAGCAGTCCAAAGTTTCCAAGCTTCCTCAAGGGGAGCACGGGCAGTGCCTCCTGAGTCACAAGTGGCCCCCATGCTCTCATGTAGTAAAGCTACAGTGACTTGGAGACCTTGAGTGGTGTCACTGTGAAGAGATAGCTCTAATGACATGAAGTGAGTCACCCCCATGTGTCTGATGCTTCAAGTACTCCTTGGGAAAGGAATTGCTGAAGTACTTGCTTCTAATGATGTCCTATTTGGTGAAGAAAAAAATACATATTTTGTTCTCTTTTAAACTCCAGAAAGGGTGTCAGTCAACCTTCTACTCTCATGCTGACCTTTGGCAATTTTGAAGGTCTAGAGAGTAGCCAAAAAGCTGCTCTCCCACCCTGGTATACTTCCCCCTGAATAGATAACAGGATAGGCTTGGAAAACCCCAGATTTTGTGTTCTGAGGGTAGGAGTTACTGGGCTTGGACTAGGTCTATCATTGCCTAGTCTTGGTTTTGTTATCTATTGCTTTACGGGACTAAATAGTTAGTCATGTCACACTGTGCATTCAAAGCGCTGCGCTGCATTTCTTTTTAATTTTGGTACTGCCTGCTTTGAACCGTATACAGACCTTTATTTCAGGATTAGAAATCTGCAAAGTAATTTGTTCACAGCTAAGTTTGCACTTATTCAGAATGAGAACTTAGGAATTGGAGATGGTTTGAACACAGCTGTCTTATTTTTTTCATCCAGTGTCACATGAGAGAATGATCAGAAAGGAACTATGAGGCAGTGTGGTGGAAATTAAACGTGAAAAGGTTGCCTTTTATTAGCTAAGGAGAGGCATATCTGTATCATTTCATCACTTTGTTCCTGGTCCTTTTCCAGGATATAATTGATGAGGTTATGTCATTTTAGTCAGATATGTACTGCGTTTCATGCATCAATATATTGAATAATCTGGTGCCCATGATTTCTATTGACTCAAGAAGAAAAGCTGAACAGTAAAAATGCTCCACAATTTCAAGCTAACTTAAATCTATTCAGTAGATAAAAAGCGCAAATAGTAAATAATCATAATCATCAATAAAAAATGTCAAATCCCTAAAGGGCTGAGCCTGTGTTCTATATGAGTGATTTGCAAATTTTCCTTTACAATTGGAAGAAATAAAGCTTTTCTTTTGAGTTATAAAAGCATAAAAGGGAACAAAAATAGGTAATCTAGCAAATTTATATAGCAACATATCGTTCTGCTCTTTTCCAGATTTGTTTCCAATGATTAGTACTATCTCACAGCTCAGATAATGTGAACAGATGGCTTCTCAGAACTGTAAAATTGCATCTCAGTGATTCCTTTCTCACACTCAAGTACTAGAAGCAAGCTTAAGAATACACGTAGTTACAAGAATTAACACCATTTTGGGGGAGGACACACCATCTTTCTGAAGGTTTTCACTGAGGAGAAATATCCTCAGCTGATATAAATGGGTATAGGTCTGTTGACGTCAGAGGAGCTGCAGCAATCTGTGCCAGCTGGGGAGGCAGTCTTCTGTGGCTGAGAGTGCTGTTTTCCCAGTGTGGATGCTGCTTTAAGAATTTTGGAAAGAACAGAAAAATGTCTGGTTTTTTTCCTGACAATTACTTGTTACTGTTAGAGAAAATATTATCCTCTGTGTACCTCGGCACAGACTAGTGGAACAGAAAGACACCTTCATTTGCGAGAATTATATCTGAGCGCTTTGGACATTATTCAGTTTTATTGGGCTGTATTTACTTTAACTAGTTTTTTTTTATTTTCTTTTCCTACAAGAATTTACTGTATGCACATAACACTTTCTCTCTTCTTTATGATTGGATATGCTTTATCAACTGATCTCACTCAAATTTGTTTTAGTTATATAACTGAGCTGTTGCATTTTACATATAAACACTGAAATGTAGGAATTGCCGTTCTGGATGAGGCCAGCTGTCCCTCTGCTCGAGTATCCTGTCTCTGGCCTGACTCTTGGCACTGCAATTACAGCAGAACCTGCTTGGGGAGAGAATTTCCTCCCAAGCCTCAAGGTTCGTAGCTGGCTCACACACTGAAACGTGAGACTTTACGCTTCTCATTAAGAAAACTATATGCCAACTAATATAACAGAATGTGTTCTCATTACCTCTATAAAGGTCTAGTCCTTCTTTAATCCCACTAAGCCTCTAGGCTTTTCTCATTACTTTGTGACAATGAATGTCACAGTTTAATTATGTTTTACCTAAAAAAAGTGAATCTTCGCTCAGTTTTAAATCTGTCACCTTTCAGAGTCATCAACCGTTTCCTTATTTTCTTGTTGCAAGGAAAGGCAAATGGCAGCATCTAATTGACTTCTCCTGTAATTTTCAGTGACCCATTCTTCTCTAAGCTAAGCTATTTAATGTTTTCCCTCATTCTTCATCTGGAAGTCCATCCATGTCTCCTATCATTTTGATCAGCTCCTTCAGTTCCTATTTTTACTGTGTCTTCGTTAGTCTCTCTTTTAACCATAATGCAGGTGTATTCCTCAGCACAATTCACAGTCCTGGTCTCCAGACCTCAGAGGGACATCTGGAGAATATTGTGTCTCCCTTTCTACCTACGCACCTACATTTACAATAGGAAGCTAAGTAGTGAAAGGAGAGTGCACAACCAGACATTAAAAGGTCCTTAGTCAAGACAACCAGCTAAACTTCAGAGATGAGATATTCTCATCATCCTAGAGTTTGACACAAACAACTAAAATCAGTATTTCAGGGAAGGGCATATCATTCACATAAGCCAAAGTTGTTGTTCTGACAACTAACAGGCCACATTTCGCTTGAGTGTCAGAATGACATTGTAAAGCTGAAGTCCTCAATTGCACGTTCCTAGGTATGCTGACATTTAGATTTTTTAGAAACCTTGTGATTTTTTAAAAGTAGCATTTAGTTTTGAATTGCCAGCAGGGTTGTAAGGAAACACACTTCTACAACTATACTATTGTTGGTTTATTCTTTACAAGACCAAGAGTAAGGGAGAGGAGCAGGTCCAATGCAAAGTCCTTATCTTATTAAATTCATGTGAACTAGTCCTGATCGTCTGTGTTTAGAAGGATAGAAGTTTTTCAAGATGAGTTATCTCTCTAGATGAGACCTTGTACCTTGTGAGATGTGGCCTGGTATTTGAAATTGGGCAAAAATGAATGCAGATTTGTGTTGTCATTTTGTCATCTCCACAGATTGGTTGCTTTCTCTTAAATATATTCAAATATAGCAAGTGTACAGAGATTAGTGTGAATTAATTATTGGTATGACACATTCCAATTTCTTCTTGGCAACCAGATGTAAAACCAAAGAGCTGCTGTTACAGTGAGATCAACGTTAAAGAAGAAGAAAAAATGGAAAGTTTAAAACCTTTAAGATTACCTAGGCAACATAAAATCCATAAAATGACCTCCAGCAATTGAAAAAAATAGCCAAAACCACCATGAAAAATAAAAGATAAATACATGACAGAATTATAGCTGTTTACCCCATGCAATATTTATATATATTGGCTTTACTAGTAATGATATAAAAGACAATAAATGTAAATATTTCCTTCCTTTTGACCAAAAAGAAAAATATTGTCATAGTATTACCTTAAATTTATAAACAGCTTTTCATCATGAAGGTTCCACAACTGGCAAGGGAATTGAAATGCAATACCACGCTCCACAACGCCATACTTCATATTTCTGATAGCATTGTTCATTTATTTGAAACAAAAGCTTCTTAAAGCTGTGCCTTCTCTGCACTCAATATTAACTCAGCATTTGTTGGAGCTCAACAGATAAAAATATTCAGCTAAAGCTGATCCCTGTTCTTGTCATTCATAACTAACCTGCAGTCCGGAGAAAATCTTCTGTTTGCAGAAGACTAAACTAATTGCATCCATTGGTGCGTCTCAGTAGAAAGGCATGGCAAAAATTCCTGCTCTGTTTTCACAGGATGGAATAGTTGCACAGCAGAGTTTTTAGTGTATTCCCAACAGAGCTGTTTAAAGTTATGTTTCATTTCTGCAACTTGACTAGCAGTGCTCCCTCCCCGCTTAAATAAGTAACCCTAAAACTAAGGTTGGACACAATCACAGTATCTCAAGTGTTAGGGTGCGCAGCTGGATTTAATTCAGTCCAGGACTGAAAAGAAAGAAGTTTTAAAGGTCCTTTCTCTGCTAAAGAAAGTGTAAGGGTGGTTGCAAGGCTTAGCAAGAAGTTAGAGATGGCCCTATTCTCATGGTTGGGGAGCATCATGGGTCTTACCAAGCAGGTCTTGGCAGCCCAGCCTTCACTGGGCACTGCAGCAAAGCGAGCCCTGATGAAGACATTTGTGACATTTCTGTCATATGACTGGTACAAAGGACTCTTCCTTTAGCAATGGCAATAGCTAAATCAAATGTACATAGATCTTTTCACAGAAATGCTCCCAAGCTGGTCTTTGAGCAATGCTTCAAAAATGCAGCTTCTCACTCTATCACCGGCCTAGAAATCTATCCATATTTAGCACATTTCAGAAAAAAAAAAAAGTTTTCCAGGAGACATCTCTTCTTTTCTCTGTTTTCTCTTTATTTTCAGATACTGTTAGCTTACTTCTCTAAATTGCCAACCTGTGCTCTGCGAGTGTCTCAAGTTTTGTTTTAACCAGTATTAATACCGACAGCCTGTCAGCAGCCTCATCGTGTGAATACTCCGTTAGCTCCCTAGGGGAGCCATATTGCTTTGAGCTACTTAGCGCTTGGCCTACTGGATGGAGGCTGCAAGGAGGCCTGTGTCCCTACGGAGCGAGGTTAAACAAAACCCCCACGGCTTGATGCGTGCCTTAACGAATGCAGAGAGCTTTTGTTGATGTTGGGAAATGGGTCCCTTGCATAATAAAAAAAAAAAGCAGTTTATATCCCTGATGGCCATAAGGCTGCGTCCATCCGGGCAGGAGCTCCAGAAACTGTTATTGCAGATAACGGACCTTCGTTTGCATGTCAGATATGTAGAGCACTAGCAGGCTTTGACCATATTGTGCCTCTTCAGCATCAACCCCAGCCTAACAGCGAAGCACAAGCAGCTGTCAGGATTGCCAAGAAAATATATTGGGAAGGCAGATGGAAGAGAGAGACGCACACAGAGCATGCTGCTGGACTGAAGCAGCACACCGACGGTAGGTACCAGCAGCCTGGCGCCACATTTCATGTCACGCCGTTGTGCAAGCTCTCTGTTGCCTGCAGCAAATAGACTCCAGAAGCCATAATAGTGGAGAAAGTGACAGGATGAATTAAAGAGCTGCAATAGCAAGCTAGTAACAGCAGCACAGAAATGCTCGCTGAATACGGGGAAGGACATCCAGGGAAGCTACCACCACCATCTCATGACACAGAAGACAACGAGGATCTGTCTGAAGAGTGTAGCATTACCGTCATAAAATAGTGGTACTTAGGAACCCCTCTTGAGCTCTTGGGATGGTTTAGGTGAATACTTGCAAATGGATGCTTAAAAGAGAAATCAGGCACTGATTTCAGAGATCATTGCATGCCTATATCAACAAATAACATAACAGGACTCTATATGCAAGTCCAATTAAAAATAGATGTATTTTATGTCACTCAAAAAAACTGGAAGGAAAATCAGAACCCAGAAACCTTGCACCCTGGGCGAATGCCATGATTACCAGGCCGCACATTTAATTTCTTATCATTAAATGCTGGCTCTGTCTTTGTGGATGTCCTGAGATAGGGAGACTGCTGAGCAAGCACCTACCTTTGCACCTGGACATCATATGATAACAACAAGATACTTCACCTAAGAAAGGGCGTATAATATTAACAAGGACAGAGTTGATGTTAGCATCTCTTTGTAAGTCTAGCCAGACCAATTTTTGAATTTCTGTGCAGTGCCTGGCACGAATGTTTCCCTTCCACCATCCCTGCACAGAGCAGAATTGGGGATTTGACAGAGGTCAGGTGGATGATTTCTTCGAGGTTCCTAAAATACATGATAAAAAAGGCAAAAACAAGGAAAGCTCAGCATGCAGAGCACTACAGTAAAGTGGCTTTCTGCCAGGCACTTTCTCCAGAGGAGGTCGAGCATCACTGTCACTGTTGGGATCTACCCAGAGCCATGCATATAAATATCAAATCCAGGGAGGTTTTTAGTGGGATGTTATCTCCCTCCAGGAAGACATACTCTTGGGCATTTTTGAATATGCATAACAACTTGCAAACATTTATTGATCATTAAAGGAGCCATGATTAACTCCTGCTGGTGAGTGGCAGTCCTTACCTAAGTGTGTCTCCCCCTTTCACCCTCCCACTCCAAACAAATTGCAACAGTACCAAGCTACCTTTAGCCTATCATACAGTGAATTAAAGTAAATCCTGAAATAACCATCAATCAGTGTGTTTTGATTAAAACTTCAGCTGCACTAAAAGATTCAGCTACACTATTGTTACAGTCAGCAACAGCGAAAATATTTCAAAGGACAAGGTCTTGCATAAGGTGTGTGGGCTTTGGATCTAGCCAACAAAAATATATTAAAAATGTTTAAGCATTATCTGAAATCAGAAAGAAAAAAAATGCATTTATCAGAATGAGAAATTAAGGTGATTGTTTCTAATGGAAAAAAAAAAAATCCTGCTGCAATCCAAAGGTAAAATTCTGCAGTGGACATACGTATGATAAAAGCAAAGGAAATGTCAAATTAGATTATTAAAAGAGAAGACCTATGGCCACTTCTGCCTGGAAGCTCAGTGGTTTAGGTATTTGGCCCAGATGGAGGAGGAGCATCCTTGCTTCTCCTGGGAGCAGTTTCAATGACAGCCTTCTTAAGACAGCCCTGACCTCAAACCTATAGGTCATTCCAAAGAGAAAAGAGAAAGGGGTTTCAGTTTTATTTTCTTATTTTTTATTTAATGCTGTTCCACTCTCTATGCTAACCAGTCACTTGCATAGCAAAAGGAGCCCAGGCATCCTGAATGACTTCTCTATCAAGCTTGGGAGTTGTTTTCTTGCTGCCTCTCTTGTTGAATGTTAAGTAGTCAGTGAAAAGTAGAACAGTTTTAACAAGAGGAATTGCATATGTCCCGTCTCTGCATTGCTGAGTGGGAGTTCAGACTTGCTGTTACTTGGGCAAGATGGATCCAAATGTAGCTCTCACTCTTCCCGATGAGCATCTACTCAGCATGCGACAGGCGCAGCGGGGAGAGGCTCCCCCATTTCGTTCTGTGGGAGCTGTTCAATTTTTGCTTGTCCTACTTAAACATTTGCTGAAGCAGGAAAAAAAAAGTGGGCTCAAATCCTTGCTTGTGATCAATCAAATCAGTGAGTGGATTTGAACCTGGATCTCATACATACCGTATACTAAAAAATCGAGCTAATGGCAAACAGATTGCTATCAACAATCTTGTAAATCGAGGCCTATTTTTTTTTCCAGCTGAAACAATTTAGTGAGTTTATAAATAATATTATGTAGGCCAATATGAGATCTTTCAGTGCAATCAAATATTTCTCCCCTAAATATTTTCAATCTCTAGACTCAAGAACTTGATCCCATCTGTCTAGGACTTCACAGATCAAAATCAATTGCTTAATTCCCATATAGGAGCAGCAGCATGTATGGCCATAAACCCTGTGCAGTATGCTCCAAGCAAGATGTTCTTGTCAATAAGCTGTAGAAAGGAAGCCTGGATTTTTATTTTTAGAAGGCAAAAGTGTGCATCTTAAGGCAGTGAAATATATTAGATTTCAATTTCTATTGCTCTTCACTAACCTCTAATTCCAAACTGAAAAATAGTTCAAAGGTTCAATCAGCAGTGTGACTTGGACCTGTAGTCCTGTAGGCAGGTCATAAAAATGATCAGAAATTTCAGCCACTGATGCAAGGATTTTGCAGTGTAATGGGGAAGACATTAACCAAATCTAATATTGTCTCCATTTCTGTACCAGTAGTGGGTCTTTGCTACATCTATTCTGTAGTTGGAGTGATGACACTGCATTTTAGGATGGCCGAAGATGCTGCTTTTTATCAGCCACTAGTCATTAAATTGTGTTTTAGAGAAGGTTTATCTTGCATTCTTCTCATTAAATATTTTACAGTAGTGATTTCAAAGTTTTACCGGTCAACAGATGAATGTCAGTTCTCAAAACCACTCACAGACCAATAGCAAGGTCAGCAAAAGTAACCTATTTAGAAGCCAGAGTTTGATGTGCCTTTTCCTCATTTCAAAGTGATACACAAGTGTAGATTCCTTTTATAATCAAGCAACCATGCTATTTTAAAACACTATAGCATCTGAGATTGAATGCAGTTCAGAATCTTTATGTGATACCAAAGAAAGTGAATGAGTTACTTTGACCTTGTCATTAGAAATATCTTAGTGAAAGGCTTTAGGGTCATGCAATAAATCTCATAAACTTTTAGGTACACTATTAGATATGTACATGTGGGGATTAAACTGCTAATTGGAATTGTAAATACAATCTAGTAAACACTGTTCATTTTGCTAGTGAATGCTAACATCTTTGTGCCAATTAACCAATTTGGAAAAGATAATTTAAAAGCTAAAATTAAATTGTGGGTTTCTCAGCAGAAGAGACCACTAAAATATGGCATGTGTTGTGCCATGAATTCATTTCATGAATTCATTTTCATTCTCACCTTTCAAAGACTATTCCTCAAATTCTTTAATAGATGCAAGCGTTTCAGGAGTCAATGTTAGAAAACATGTATATGGTGGTGAATTTCTTCTCTCCTAATGAAAAAATAAGGCCTATCTCCAGCCAAAATACCATTTTTTAGAAGAACTACTGAAACTGTAGAAATTACTCCATTGAAATATTCACCAAATGCTTAGAGCATCACTGGTCCTATAAAAAGGAGATACTCAAGGTTTTAAGATTGATCCTCTGCAGGAAAGCTGATCTCATGAAAGGTGCTGGAGATGCTCTGTCTAGGTGAAAGAAGGTCTTCTTTTCTGTGTTGCTGCTGGATAGGTGCAGCACAGACAGGTCTCTGCTGGCTGCCATCAAGGCTCAAACAGGACAGGCAAGTATTGACCTTTCTCTGAGAATTTTCTGAATATAAAGGGTTATTTCTAATGAGCTGCAAAAGACTCTGACATTCCTATCTTCTATTTCTCATCCCCTAAGTCAGTCTACCTGCCTCAGCACATGTGAGCCTGATGTCAGTGTCAGCTACAGATCTACCAGTGAAATTATTGTCAATGTGGAATATTGTGGAAAAATGAAAAAAAAAAAAAAAAGGAAATTCCAGGCATCTCTGAGCGTTTTTGTTACATAACGAATAATGAATATGTAAAGGACATTTCAAACCTTAATGAATAGACACGCAGTGACATTGCCTGTGCAGAAAACCTGAATACATTACAGAATTGAGTCAGGGCATAAAGTCATTAATGTGATACTGTTTTATTGAGAATAAATGCTTATGTCACTACATTATATAAAATTCTCATCTGAAAAATACAGAAATCTTGCAAATTTACATGAAATATGTCCAGGTAGCCTACTGACTTTGGAAATACATAAAATAAAATGTGAACGTCAACTTTTGTCAAGCCATGAACATCAGGTTTGTGGGCTCGTTTGACTAAGGGTACCCTGTATGCGTTGAAAGAAGAAAAATATTTCAAACGGTCAAAATGTAAACAAAGAACCCTTTATGTAGTAAATGCAAAGTAGAATAAATTTTTAAAAATAATAGGAGAGAAGTGCTGGATTGAACTAGCAGTAAATTATTTATTCCCTTTGGACAACTAAACTACTCTGAAAGAGAAAAGCTTTTATAAGAATTGATTGTGTACTAGCACATTATGACTAGAGCAATACCATACCATACTAGTTCTTCAGAGTTTTTATATCTGTAATATTTTTATGTAATAGCCAAAACAATAAATAAAATACAGAAATTTCTTTGTACTCTTTGTGTGGTGGGATAATGCAGCACCCGTGTCAAGCAAGAAGCCAAGCTGTTTGTCATTTATTCTTATTATTGCTAATATAGTATCTGATGTGGGGATGTTAGCTCATGAGAAATCTAGGTAGGGAGTAACAAGAAAGGTTGTTAATCCTCTTTAGGAAGAATAACAGTGTCATGAGAAATACAAGGGCACCGTCCCATTAGGGGTGTTAAATGATGGGGAATGCGCTGTTCCAAGCACCTCTGGCTACCATCCATCCCTCCTATCTGTGGGTTTCCATGAAAGCGCATTTATGAACCTGTGCCCAGCATCAGCCATAACGAACACAGCCTTCCAAAGGTTTCCCCGGTTATCTTCTCTCCCGCTGTCTCTTGCTAAACGCTGACTCCTGCCCAGAGGTGGCTGGTCCTTCCAGCTGCAGGCGGATGGAGAAGAGGCGAGTTTTGGGTTTGTGCAAACGGGCTGCAGGGAGAGGACGGCACAGGGAGCAGGTTGTCACCTTCAGCTTGGTTTTGTCATGGCCTGGGTTTGCTCCAGAAGAGTGCCCACGCCCGAGATCCACAGTGCAAATGCCACCACTTGATCACTAATTGCAGTGCTGGTGCTTGCCCTAAATCAAAATCCATGCAGTGACTGCCATACACTGTGGGATACAGGTTTTGCTGCTGACCTCTCTCTGATACCATGGCCAATTAAAACATTAAGGTGTGCTCACCATGCTGTGTGAAGCCTGAAGTTCAGGTGTAGCTCCCAATATATAACTTGCAAACGTTAGTGCCCCACATAATAGGCCTGCATGAGAGACAGAAAACTGCCTGTAACCTTAGCATAATTGAAGAAAATAGTTCAAATAGGACACATGAATGCATATTAAAATCTCATTAGGAGTATTTGTCTTGGAAAGTGCTGTTTTAAGACATAATAAATTTTTAAAAGCACTTACAGAGAATGGCCTTTCATTTTTTAGAGGTCAATCAAATTTGTATTTTCAGTATGTCACGTTGTTAGATTCATTCTGATATCTTATATATCTAGACAATCTACTTCTTAGTGGAGTTTTATTATTAGTCCCTTTAGTTCCTAAAAGTTTCAAAGTTCAGACTTTTATATACTTTTGTCTGCTTGAACAGTACCCTATAAAGTCACACTGTGAATTGTTAAAACAAAAAGAGTTACTTACTGCATTCTTCACGCATAACTATAAATTGGAAGACCTGCTGAAATAACTAATACAGTATTTTGGTGTGGGAAGCCAGGGGTGTGACTGTGCTAATAATTTGCACTAATGCAAATTATGAAGTGACATTTATGAACTGTTTTTGGCATAATATGTAAAACTTTAGCTAAATGTAGAAATATTGATCTGCACTTCTCCAGGCAGATACTTTTCCACAGGTCACAGTGGTTTCCACCCTGAGTATTTAATAAAGCCAGGTTGTTAGGTTGTTCAGTTAATAAATGGCAAGTTAAATTTTATAGACCAATCTCTTTCGCTAATCAAAGTTTACTCCTCACTAATAGGAAGAACATAGCATTTTTTTTTTATATATTGAGCTTTACATTTCTAATAAGTGATACTTTATAGTGCGGCCTTTCAAGTTAATAGCAATCTATTACATCTAGGTAGCAGACTACGTGGAGAAACCTGTGTCAGGCACATGACTGAGAGCAGGGTGCAAAAGGCCTAGGAAAACCAGCCAGTCAGAAATGCTGCAGGTGGCTGTACTTTACAGCTGTTCTCCCCCCGCCAAAACCTGTGCCCCTAACTGGAGGCTATAAAGAAGGAGGTCTTGCTACTCCAGATTCCTGCCCTTGAGTTCCTCCTGACTTAGGCCAGTCCTTTCGCACAAGGCAAAGCTGAGCAAATGAGCTGCTTTTGCACTCACCTAGCAAATGGGAGACCCATTTTCCACTTTCTCCATGGCCTGGCAGGTTTTCAAGTCCATGTTATCTGTCTGTTAGACTCTGGCAGCATCTGTCAGCTCCCACTTGTTCCCTGAGGGCAGGTGGCCCTTAGAGTGTCCCACTGGGGCTTTACGCTTTTGAAGAATGACTCTTCAGACTGCTGGAACCATGTTTCTTGATGGTGCTCTGCTCCTGCAGAGTGTCCTCCCAGCACAGGTGCTGGCTGGAAGGACACATCTGCCAAATGAACAAGCTTGTTCCAGGCAGGATGGTCAGCAGTGAGCCTCATAGCTGTGGATGCAGCACTGGGGACTTGCATGCCATTCTCTGAGGCATGTCACATCTCTGGAAGCAGGACCGGAAGGAGCCGGAGCAGCTTCAGTGAGATTTGGGTTTTGTCGTTGGGCAACAGCTACATGATGCCTAAATCCCACTATAAATCAAGGTAGCATTTCTGTGATGCTCGGGCGTGCCTTCTTCCCAAGGCAGGAGATAAATAAATGCTTATGATGGTGGTGGGAGCACATGGTTTTGGTCATGTTGGAGCATACAGCAGTGAGAAGGTTACAGTGTGTGCCGGAGCGTAGTGATTTTTGCACCCTTAGGAGAAATGGCATGCAGACTTTGAGGAGAATCCAGAGTCCCTGTGGCTGCGCTGAAGAAGGGCTTTGCGGTAAACTGTGTGATGGGTAAGACTTCCATTAGGGGATTGCTGATGGTTGGTTTATTTTTATTTTTATAGTATGAGGACCTTCTTGGATCATTCAGCTGTATTAGTTGCTCATATATATTCTAATATAACTAGTTATCGCACTTTGTTTTGGTCTGTTACACGTTGTTAACTTATATATATATTTATACATTTTTTCATGCTGCCAATAATAGATTTAAGGTATGCTCAGAGAATCATTATCTGACTGGATTTAAACTTAGGAATTTTTTTTCTGGTTTATGCACCTCACAGTAATGAGTCTGTCTGTACATATTCCGATAAAGGTAAGAGCGAAAATAAAATCCAGGCGCTTGCTATTTTATCAGGAATAGTGGCAGAACAAGGACAGGGGACGCTGTTGCAAATTCACTTACCTGAGTCAAAAAATAGCACAATTAGTGCCTGAAACATCTGACATCAGGGCAATAAAATTGTCTTTCTCAAGGGTATGTGAAGGGGACTGAAATTCTGCATTTAAGCTGAACCTCAACAGATCTTTTAGAGGCGGCTGGTTTGTAATGTAAAATTAATTAGCTGTGATACAATAAAGAAACAAGATCTGGAGGACTGGAAACAGCTACAGAGAGTTAGGACTATGCCATGCAGCCTACAATGTGATTATTGAAGCACTTCAGGCAGATAGGAAGGAGCATATTGAGTGAGATGTTGACAGGGGTGACATTATGGAAGGTGCTTTAGGCAGGGAAGGGTGCACATGTGCCAGTGGCGTCATGGCCCCGTCGGGATGTTTCATGCAGCTGGCCCATGGGGACCTCCTCCTGTCAGTGAAGAGCCCACTATCTTGTACAGAGGTTCACTTCTGGGTCTTGTGTAGACTATGCGTGATGGGAGATTTTTGGTCTAAGCACAGAAGGTCGTAGTAATGGCTAAGGACCCCGCAAAGATGCAGATATCAAAACTGAAAATTTTACTGGCAGAGAGCAGACACATGCTAGTGCTACAGGGGGTCTAGACCAGCCACTTGAACTCCATTTGCAAAAGCACAATTTGTCAGGTCATGAATACCATCAAAACCCATGGGATTTTTCCCATCAATAACATGGGACCTGGATCATCGCCCAAAGTTTCTCAGAAATAGACACCCACACTTGGACTTGCACTGTCCTCAGTGGAGCAGCTTGGAGAGAGCTCTGGTCTGCCCTCCTGACACCTTCTGTTAGCTTGGGTCCATCTGGGCTCAGTTGATTTAGCATATGTCCATTTGCAGCCCCCTCAGAGTCAAAATGTTCTTCAGATGTAGGTGATATACGAAGGAAGGAAGACAGATGGCAACTGTGTCAAAACTGGCCCTTGTTGAATTCCCAGGGCATTGTCCCCAGACTCTCAACCCACCTTGACCTGAGAGGGCTCTCCATCTGTGGGCACGGTCAATACACCACCCAAGTGATTCATATTTTTAGCAGTATGTGAAGGGGGTCATAGAGATTTATGGCTTTCGATATGTTTGTGCTGTTTAATTTATTTGGTAACATTTGGTAGGGATAATCTATCCAAAGTGCACATCTCATGATGGAATAGAGCCTTTTATGTCTATAATGCATGACTATTATATTATACTAACAGACAGGACAAGGAAATAACAAATGAGAAGATAAGAGATTAGTATAGTCTTTAAAAATGTCTATTATTATTCAAAACTGTATAACTGTCATTACTAAAGATAAACTGCATTATAAAAACACAGTACAACATTACTTGAATTAAGGAATCATGGTTTCTAGAGGCATAAATAAGCTCTTTTTGTCATTTCAACTACAGTGTCACTAAGTAGTTCTGCTTGTTCCATAGTATGTGGAAAAGCTAAATCAAAATTTCCTGACAATCACCTGATTCAGCAATTTTAACAACAAGAGAAAGTTAGAGTTACCTGAAAGCCTGTTTCAGGGGCATTTGAAAGGTGAAATAAAAATGCTAAAAGAGAGCAGGGAAGAGAAAGGAGCAGGAGGAAGGAAGGAAAGAGGCCAGAGACCTTAAAGAGGTAAAGGAGAAAGAATGCATCAGAGACAGTAAGAGGGAATCCCAGTTTTCAAATGTACAAATCAATCCAGGTTAGTTAGGTCAATTTATCAAATTGGGGGAAAAAAAGTAGGGAAAAGACACCAATCTAAGACAGCAAAATTAATTGCACATGAAATTTATGACAATGGAGTTGAATAAATTTTTCTCTTCTTATCCATTGTTTTTGTGTGTAACTTCTCTTTATGACATCACTGTAAATTATGAGTGGTAGTTTTTATACATCTACAAGTGAAGCTGGGCAATTGCCATTCATTTTGAAAGTTCTTAAGTATTGTTTGTAATATAAAATAAACCAAAACATCTGTGGCTTTCTCTATTACTTTAGGATACTAAGTAAAGATTTGGATATTTGCAAGCATCATTGTTTGTTATGCGTGATGTTTGTAAGTGAATACCAGACTGAATAAAATCTGAGGGCAACAAACAAGGTTAAGATATGGTTATTATCCAGTTAACTCAGATTGACTTGCACGCAGTCAAAGGGAAGTGTGTTCAGCTGACCTGGCTAATGAATAGTTCATGAACTGTCATTCTTACTATTCATGGAGAAGGGGTGCTTTGAACACAGTTCTGCCTCCATGAAAATACATGAGCAAAATAGCACTTTGGTGGGATTTGTTTAGCTAATGTAAATTGTATGGGAGATTTATGTTCATCAGTAAGGTTCATTGGATTTCTTGTCTTCTTTGCACATCTTCTAAACATGCCAGAAAGTGTGGAGGAATTGCAGCTGGAAAAGAGCTAGTTTCTCATCTCATGGTAGCCCAGGTTGTTGGGTTGCATGCAGACACCTGCACCCCATGGCAGCCAGAAGGCAGATGCAGCCACGGGTAAGTGGATCTGAGTTCCTGGTGAGGAGGCAGCATGGGTTCTGCAAATGGTACATTAAGGTTCCAGAAAAGACAGATAAAGAGCCAGAAGTCCTTTAGGATCTTGCTTTAAACACAGATGCTTTTTATTGGTTATAAACTGTGTATACTTATGTAGCCTCTTCCTATACCCTGTGCCTGCAAAGCTCAGTTACATAACATTCATGGTACGCTTCCCTCTCCCACTAAGAGCTATCAAAACCACTTCAAACAGGTGTTTTAATAATTTCATATACATACTGGCAACTTTTTAAGCTACACTTTTTTCACAAAGCTTAATTAATCTGTAAGTGCCTTGTAATTTCATTTGGATTTGATATTTTTTTGGAATTTTAGTACTGCACATGGCCAGTGTCAATAAGTGCATTTGCCCTACATGGTGCTTGAGCTTGATTTTCTTAATATTGTGTAGTCGTTGCTCTAATCTTTCTACATGAAGAACAACCCCATGCCCCGCTTTCCACCACGGTTGTAAAGATGGGATTCATCTGATCAGATGTATATTTTAAATGTTGGCATCTGAGCTAATTGTCTAGACTCGCCTTACTGTCAAAGGAAAAAAAATAGGGACTTCTTGGTCTCAGTTCACTTAAGGCAGACATCTAAAATAGGCCAGATGAGTCACGCTCCCAGTGCACGTTTCTCGCCAGAGACTGTCACGTGAATCATGATGATGTGAGTACAGATGTCTCAACCTAAAAGAGTCTTTGCCACCTGTGAGTGACATTCTGCAAGAGGAAGATATTCCCCTTTAGCAAGAAGGGAGGGATAAATCACAGGTGTAAGGGACTCCAGTTCCTATCAAAGGAAACAGGCTCTTGATGATTAATTTTCAGCTATATTTCTTGTATACTGCTTGACTCCAGGAGCATGTATTTCAGAACTGTTTTTCTATATTGGGCTTCTGGTGGACTGTTTCAGTTTGGGGCAAGGAGCTGATGCTGCTGATGCTTCTCTTTTCTCCTTATCTTTTCCCTGAAATATTTACTGTGATTTGGTCAATCACAATCTGTAGTGTATGCGTTCCCAAATGCTTGTGTACAAGGCGTGTTCATGGTGTGTGTGTGTGTGTGTGCGCTCAAATGTTTGTGGTAATCCTTGGAAATCATGGCACTGAATTTAATTGGGATTTAAAGACCCTTTAGCAAATTCCCAGAATCAGCTTGAGACCAAGAGGCAATAGCGCTCTGAATATTCCCATTTTAAACGCAAGTTGTCAGGAAATGGAGTAACATCTGCTCCTACTTTAATGTGCCTTTTCATCCAGGAAACTGAATCAATAACAGTTAAATTTTATCTGGAATTTTTGCTGATATCATGATTCTTTGGAGGGGAAGGGGCAAGTTTATCTGAATGGCTAGGAGCAATGAAAAGCTCTTCAGTTTCTCGAGGTGTTATGAAAAAGTTAAGCAGCCTTTATGTTAGTGCTAACGAAAAGAAAACCAGCACCAGCTATATCAAAGGGAAAAGAGACAGATAAACCCTACTGCTGGGTGCCGAGTAGAGTGGATCTAAGAACAGAATTCATCCTGCTTAAATAGCTCACACACATGCCATGGTTTTGAGGTCTGTATGCCCAAGAGCAAAATTCTATTTTGTGGTGTTCTGCTTGTAACCAAGGCCAAATCCTTGATGACCTACTTTTGTATTATTTGGTAAAATAACATAGTTTATTCAAGAGGCTTCACAATTAAATGCTATTTGGGATATAAGAAATCAAACTGATAACATTGAAGATGCTGCTGATGATAATAACATGGACAGACCAACAAAACTAAAAGGAAAGATTCAGGTATTTTTGTTTTTTAATTTATGCAGTTAAGTGGATCCATTTGTTCATTACAAATGCATTTAAATTGACTCAACTGCATGTTCATTTCAACTTTTGTGATACTTTAATAGTGACAGGAGTGAAACCTCCCAATGAACATTTCCCTTATGCTTTCAGACATGATGTTAGCCAGACCTGCTTTAATGTTCTTTCACTGTATAAAGCAAGTGTATGAAGCAAATTCATTTATCAAATGAAAAGAATAGAAACAGTGAACTGTGATTATATTTCCAGTGGTGAATGGGTGATATATTGTAACACATGATAGAATGCCAAACACAGTAATTATGATTATTGCTCACCATTGCAATAAAGATGACCTGTTCTAGGCCCTGATCCTTCAGGCCTAACTTTCAGATGAATTCAGAACAACTGATCCCAAGGGCATGGTTTTAGGGCTGAGATTTAAGTGCCTTTAACTCTTAAATAATACACTGCTTAAAGTGTAAGAAAATGAATGCTTAATTATTCAGTTTGTTTATTGCAGTCCTTAGCACAGTTACCAGCAAATAGAAAGGTAAGTAAGAATAATCGACACCTATAGAGATTTAAAAATACAAAGTAAAACAGAAAGTCTCATTTGAACATTTGTGTAGCTTCCTAGACGTCACAGAGCAGCTCAGCTTGTAAATCAGAAATTGCGAATGAATTCAACAGATTTGTAAAATGACATAGATTTTAAAATACCTGATGGGGATAACATATG
>NW_010587175.1:158687-344508 GCF_000705375.1 Tinamus guttatus | reverse complement strand
TCCTTTGGAGACAGCAGGATCTTGTTGTTTACTTTCCTGGGAAGGGAAGTTTGCTGCTCATCGTGTGGAGTGGGAGCTCTCACTGGAGCCTACCTGGGCTCTTACTCACCTTGCCGTCTCTCTCCTGTGGTGCCAAAACACGTAAGTGGTGCTCTGCTGAGCCATAGTTCCTTTCCCTCATGGTAACAGAATTTTCCTATGAGCCAATTGCCTTCCCCGTTCTTTTTTTTTTTTTTTTTGTATCAAAATACACTTCTTCAAAGCTTTTTGACAACAAGCATTTGACAATCTGTTGGTGTTAAGCCAGGTTTATATCAAAGTGCAGCAATGAAGTCATACCTTGAATAGCTGCTATAGGGTTGGGGGTTTTGGAGTTTTTTTCCCCCCTTTCGGATGTATGGCTGAATTGCTGTCTTTCCCAAAGATGTATTTGATCTTCATAGATGAGTATTACAGCAAGGAAAGAGTTGTATAGTTGTCCAGTTTGTCAGCTAAAAGCAGTATCGCAGGCCAAAGGAAACCTATCATGTGCTACACATACAAAGGGGCAGCAGAAACTTTGAGGAAAGAATTAAATTTGTACTGGAGGAATATAGACTACAATACCTAAAAAAAAATCTGTGTATGATACATGAATATTGTTGCTAGAACATGGGAAATGTTACAGCTCTGGTGTTTGTTTCCAGTTATTCTCAGAAAATTAATGGTTTGCTGAAGCAAATAGATCACCGCTTGGCAGCTGTTACTGGCATGACAGACAGTAAAACACACATATGCTGTGCACAATATTTCTGTCTCCTTTTCTTTTTTATGGCCATGAACAAAACAAAGTACTGGTAGGTGTTTCCAACTGATGTTAAGTTTCTCTTTGTTAGTATCTAAACAAGGTGAATACATAAGGCTTGCCTGTAGGTTTCTTTAGCATTTGGCTATGAGGCCCTAATTGATTTAGCAAGCTGAAGATATGCACGTGACCAGATTCAGAGACTTGAATGGTTTTGTTGAAGCACATTTCGCTAGGATGGTTCAAGATGAGTCCTTGAGATCTGTCCTAAAGCTCAACGATCCTCATTGAAACTGAAATATAGATTATCATGTTCCTCTCCTGAATTCTCTAGCTGAATTCACATGTTGGAGCCCACGTGTAGCTGTGACATTGCAGAATAACCACGTGGGACAATAATTTGCTCACCATGTTGGCTCCTTGAGGGAAAATTGCAGGCACTCTGATGAATTTTGTCACTCAGTTGAAAAGACCTGTAGCTCTACTGAGAGCAGCAGAAAAACTCTCTTTGCCTTTCATTAAGGATATATCATGATTAAAGCCTGCCCATTAATTTGGGGTTTACGGCCTCACATTTCAAAGTCAGAAGCTGTGTTGTCTCTCTCAGGTTTTTGAGGCATGTGGTGTTTCTCTGGTGGCTTTTTCTCTGGATGGTCATCTAAATTGCTGGTTGGACCTGTACAGCTCTAATGTCAGCAGAGGAAACCTGGATGTCACCCCTCTCATTTCACCTGTTTACATGTCTGTGGTACAGATAAAAAAAAAATCTGTAGAATATGTAAGGGTTATCTTTCTTTGACCTTAGGCAACAGGGCTGAAAGGGACCCAGGGAGGCTGTAGGGATTATATCCCAAGAACCAAGACATACTGGTATTTAACAGATATCAAATGTGAGAAGTTTGTTTCCCAAACATTAAAGAGCAAGATCCTGAGCTGTGTGAGTGTACTTCTAATACAAAAAGGTTGCACACCAAACAAAAAGGAAATTTGCTTATTTTTTACATTCCTACAGCTTTTGCTAGCTATCCTTTTCTTTTTCTTCATGTCTCACTTTTTTCATTCTTAAGAAAGAAATCACCTCTGCATTTCACTGTAAACTTTTGCAGTTGTTCGTGATGAAATTCTCACAAAATTACTCCCAAGCTTCTCCTCATTCGTCCTGTTGCCTATTTCCTAGCTTCTCCAATACAGCTGCAGATAAGGAGCAATTCTCTGAATTCTCACTCTTCAGGGAAAGCAGGGCACTGTCTTGCAGGTTTTAGTATGCCATGTGAGGTAAAGTCAACATCCTGATTGCTCTGAGCAATCCTGTCCTTTTCTGATGGCAAAAAGGAGGCTAGTGTCTTCAGCAGCTCTCCCGTGGGCTTCAGAGAAGGAATGCTGAGGAATCTTTAACCCAGATTTTTCAAAAAAGAGGAAGGTAGAGAAGCATTCCAGACAGTCCGTGATGTCTTCATTCAAACTCACGCAACCATTTCAAACTGCTTAGAGCTATTTGTATTCTTTTGGCATTTTTTGTGTGTGCATGTGTGTTTGTTTTTCTGTTTGTTTGTTTTAATTTCTTAACTATAGGAAAGGCAGTTTTGCTTTTGAAGAACTGCCTTCTCATTTCTCACTTTGGTGAATACAGCATGTCTTTCTTATCAGTGACACCCTACATAGGATTAACTTGCCCTCATTTTCCGTGTTCAGAGGTTGGATGTCCAAGTGCAGCCTAGCCTCCTTTTATAGTCAAAAGAACAAAATAGGCACCTTCAAGGGTGATTCAACCGGCTTTTTGGGAGGTGCATACCTTGGAATAATAAGAACTGCTCTCAGATCTTCTACTTCTTTCCTTTGACTATGAGCAGAGCAGAGGTGACTAGCCATGAGTTTAGGTGTCAAGATTGCAGATACTTCAAATAACATGGACAATAGCCACCTGTTATCCAAGTATCATACCAAAAGGTGCTATACACTTTCTCTGTGTCATTTTATCTTAATCTCATTGCATTATGTCCAATTTTACATTTACATATATATCTTTGCAAATTAGACTCACAGCTGACAGCACTTTCTTGTGTCTTTTACAAACCTCATATTTGTGATAATATTCTCTTACCATCTTAAATTTACATCATAATCACATTGTGGCAGGCTCTGCATGACTTTTGCACTCAAGTCTTTACAAGATCATTGTGACTTCCTGAAGTAGCTATTATCTTGCTTACAATTAAAGCTACATAAAGTCACTTGAGAGTGTTCTCATTAGTAATCTTATCAACTTGAATACCTCAGCTGTTACCAAATTTTTTTTATTTGTAAAATAGGAGAGTGTGCTAGTATAAATAGTCCAACAGATTAATTGTAAATAGAAAATAGAGGCTCTTTCCTCATTTTCTTTCCCCTCATGGATAATTCCTGTCTTGTGGCATATTCTGCTTTACATACTGTAACACTCACCCTAAATCACTGAACAGCATTCGAAGCTGTACACTCTGTATTGTGCATCACTGGTGAAAAGTCATATTTTGTCCTCATTGCTAGTACTCAAAGCAGCATAAATATAATCCTGATTTTGTAGCTTAATGCTGGCAGACTAGCTATTTTCACACTGCTCTCAAAATCTTCATATCGACAGTATTTCTTTCATGATAACATTTATTTATCAAAGTTTATGCTGCTTTGACTTTTTATAAAATAACAGCAAAGATAAATGGATCGATTGACCCCAAGAGCAGTTTATTTATCCCTTTAGTCACACTTCAGTGGCAAAATCAATACTCTTCTGAAATATCTGATATTACAGTGGTTCCAGTAAATACTGACATTCCTGAGCTATGTGAAGGGGGAACAAAAATTTATTATCAACTTAGATTTTTTAGTACCTTTATTGATTTTGCTGGGGATGCTTGTGAATTTTTATTTATCTGTAGCTAAGTAAGTGACCTTTGTTTCCCAAAAAAAAAAAAGCCATAAGCAAAAAAAAAAAAAAGGAATTTAAACCCCGTAAAGATTAAAAGGAAAAAAAACACACATCTAACACTGTCAGTGAGAAGGATCTTGGCAGAAGAGTATGTCTGGTTTTAAATGATGCATAGCACACCAGTGTGTGTTCTTTTTTCTACTATCTCTGCATTTGAAACAGCATAACATGTAATTTTTTTATACTGATACTATTGACATCCACTTTATGCCACAGCTAAGATGCTTCTGACTCTGGGCTGCTACCAATTAGTTTGATCCAAGAATAGGAGAGATGAGTGACCTGAAAGAAAATGGAAGGTACAAAAAAGGTTATATTCTTTAACCAATAAACAGATCTAACTCCTGCAAATATTAACAGAAGTCATGCACACATATCGAAGAAATTTTTCTATCTCTTATCTTGTCCCTGGAAGCTTTGAACATAGAAACACTGCATAAGAAAGATAATATTCAAGGAGCTCCTGAGGACAACACAGAGTTTCTAGTTTCAGGGATCTCACTAAAACAGTGTTTGGACTTACAGGGGCAGAGTATGGCTGAGATCAGTTTATTTTGTGGGTTGTGCTATGCTGAGAATAGCCAACTGTATTGAAATTTAGAAGACAGGCTGTGCTGAGCTGGTCTATCAGCCAGGGCAGATATGCTTTGCAATGGCAAGGTCCAGCAGGAAAGGGGAAGTTCACCCCATGCGGCACTGCAGGTTCGTCCCTTGGAACCCAAATCGCTCCCAGGTCCAATGGCTCTGAGGCACAGGGCAGTCATCCCTGCCTGGTGTTTGGCAAGGACAAAGCAGCAGCCACAAAAGGAAGAGGTGAAAAACTCAAGCTGTGCATCAACTTTGGTGCTTTTGTATGCCCTAGGCGCTTGCTGAACACTGCTCATGCTTTTTGTCTGTGCATCAAGGTGGAATACAAATTGGAAGCACATATATAGCGTGTGCTTGCTTCCGCGTGTTTATGTAAAACAGTCGGGTTCCTCAGAAAAGATTCAAGGGAATCTGAGCTTTCCAATAACGAATATTTGAGATCTGAAAAAAAAAAAAAAGAGAAATTGTCAAAATGCAAGTGTTTAGTTTTGAAAGTTTGAAATGTTACTTTTGCTAGTCCGTTTTCTTTCTGGAATGTTATGTGCTCATATCTAGAATTTCTGTACTCCTTTAGTACTAGTTAAGTCTCAGCTAAGCTTAAATCTTTTTCAGATTTCAGCAAACTTCACCAAAACAAACAAACAAAAAGATAGGGACCGTTCTGATGTGGTTGTCAGGCCTTCAGCTGTCACTTCCTTCAATCCTTACCATTAGCAGGTGTCTCCTGGCTTGTATTGGCATCTCTCCTACAGAAGCACAATCTGCTACAATCAAGAGCCAGTAACATATGTTTGTTGTTTTCTGGTGGAAGCGTGGTCTTCTCAAAGACTTCTGTTAAGAGCAAGAAAAGCTCAACGGCCTTGTAGATGCTTCAAATATGAACAAGAAGGTGCGAAAAGCTAGTTCTGGCAATCCACTGGTAGGCACCTCAGTGAGTCTTTAGTAAAGCATAGGTGTTGTATGAATATGATCCTCTCCAAGAGCATCTTCTTTCCCATTTCCTGGTGCTGATGTGTTCAGCAAACCTATCTCATATCTAATGTAAGAAAAGACCTACCAAAAGATTAATTCTCTCCAGAGAAAAAGGTACTCCATAGCTTCCTTACATCTATGTGAACCACCAAATCACTTCCCATCAAAAAAGCTAAATTACATTTTCAGAATTTGTTTGAAAAAATAGGAAAGAAATGTAAAAGTTCTGATCCAGGAGAGAACCAAAATGTGTGCATGGTTTTAAGGTTAGTCATTCCATAATCTTTTAGGCCACAAGTTAATCATGAACTTCATGACTTTCAACATTTTTAGGATTATATTACATTTTGAAATGTTTTGACTCCCTTGAAATGTTTAGAGTAACCATGATAGTAGATAATAAAAGAAGTGGAAGACTGCCTGACAGAAGCAAGATCTGGGAGCAAATAACTTTCATTAATCATGAAAAACATAGAGACAGTCATTGTAATGTCCTGGAGCTATCAACAGGACACTGGAGCATGAGGCTAATTTATAGATACTTTCATGCCGCATCTGATACCTAGAAAAATAGGCTGAAAATTTGTCAGTAGAGGACAATACAGAGAAATATAGAGAAAATACATTTCAAAATGTTCAGAATGCCTACTAGATGTTGGGGCTTTACTCTCCAAATTTGACTAAACTTGTTTTTTTAAGAGAAGTCTCTCCTGACGTGCTACTCTTCCAAAGCACTAAAAAATTTCTGTCGTATTTGCCTCAGTCATGTGTCTGTAATGTCATACCATAATTAGAAATATGTCATTTTTTTTCTTTAAGTTTTTAAATAAAACACCACTAGAGACTATCATCTATATTGCAGATCTGGACTGCATTTTCTGACAGGAGCACTCCTCTCATTTTTCTACCCAAAGCCTGGCCTGCAGAGTCTGTGTCTATGGATGGGTATTGACTGCTTGCCACTCCAAGAAAATAAAAATCTATTCACCAGAGCATTCAAAATTGCCTGAAATTTTAGAACACTATGACTATTTATATGTTTAAGTATTTTGTTCAGATTCAGTTAAGATCAGCATGTCTGATCAAGCAGAATCACATCATGATTAAAAACTATAAAGACTACTCACCTTTACTTCAAAATAGTCCTGGACATAATATTATTTATTGTGCTGTCTGTATGAATAGTGTTTCCCACGCAGTTTAGCATGGCAGATGATGTAAGGTTATGCTGGACAGGTTTGTGATGTGTGCATCCTATCTTAAATATGGGAAATAGAGGGAAGTTAATAGACATACGCATGGAGACTTAGAAATCTCTGTATGTTTTTCATTTGTACTGTGTTCCCTCTGTGGAAAGTACCACTGTATGCATTTGAAGTGCCAGCAAGACATCCTGCCATATGCTGGCCCATTTCAGTGATCTTGTGTGTATGTTTTTGTGTGTATTCATATGCATATATGCATACACGTGTGAATGACATAAGGTCAGTGTTCAGTGCAAGATGCTAAAAGCAGTCAGTGTGGAGGAGGGAGAGAATGGTAACTTGGACTCCTTTGAACTCAAATTAAACGTGAAAATGAGTAGTTACTTGAAATGGATTTGTCAAAATAGCCAAAGGGAGTTGGGTACTCATCACTTGTATTTGAATGGCTTATGGACAACTAAATCCCTTGGCTCCTTTGAAAATCCCAAATTTAAAGGATATTTTTAGAGCTAGCAATGCAACTGAGTGTCACTGACGTACTTCTGAGAAATAGGCATCGTGAACCTTCAATCTGATTAGTTACACAGGTACTTGTGAAATTGCTTTATACCAAAGCCTTACAGAATTTTACAGGATGTATTCCAATGCTTAGAGAAATCATCATAGCAAGAAATGCATTGTGCCAACAGGAAAAAAAAAATGAGTCAATATGCCATTGCCTTCATATCTAGGCAATCTGCCTACCCATTTCTTTTTGTTTATTTTGTTTTTTGGTAAATTTAGAATAAATTTTAAAAGGTTTGAGGGCATGCAGTTGTATCATCATTTTTATGGCACTCAAATTAATTCTTTCATGCAGTGTTTGAACCTAATGGAGATTGACTGTCCCGTTTTCCTATTGTAATGATGTGTACCGAGTTGAAAATGAAGATGTTGGAGGATAAAAAATAGTGTTGTGACTGCTATTGATTAGCTGTCTTGTTTGCTTCATTGTTCAGGCTCCATTGGCCTCTTGGGCAGAAGGACACCCAAGTATAACATCCCTGACATTTTCCTGAAAAGATGCATGCCTTTAAAGTGACAGCTTTACTTAAAAAATACAGTTTTGATGTATAAATGCCGTAGTCTTAGCTGAAAGGATTCTGATGGATTAGAGCAGACAAAGAGAAAGATTTCTGAAACATACCTCAGGTCAGTCTTGTATCAAGAATAGATTTAATAGCAAGTGTCTTACATGATGATGACACTCCTGGTCTCTCTGCATTTCAGTGGATGTGGGAATGAGCAAGAAAAGCTGAGCTTATCTTCAAAGACAGAGAGATTAGGTTATTCTGACTAATGTGTTCAGCTTTCATTAAAGGCTTTGAGTGGTCATGAATTCCAGAAGACCTGACTGTGTGTGCCGGAGAAGAATGTACTCCTTCAGCTAACACATAATTTTATTAAAAATGCTGAGTGTATTGTTCAAAGCCCATGTACAGGTTGTTTTTCATAAGCATCTGACAATGAGCTATTTGATACCATTTGGTTTATTCTCCTGACTGTTTTTAATGTGAAATATTTGGTATGAGGGTCACATAACTCTATTTGTAAAAACAATACTTGAATATATGTGAATTTAATATATATGTGTGTGTACATTAAAGTAACCCTATGGCTCTTGTTTATAGGGAAAACAAACCATAATTTATCTAACTCTTTGTCAAGGTCTTTAAAGGAGTCAAGTAGACTAAGTGATTTTATGTATCACATTTAATGAAATGCATGAACATATGAGCATGACTGTAGGACTGGGTCACAGCCAACATTAGAAATGCCTCGGCTTTCATCAGTGTTATGTTAAAAAAGGGCCAGATTCTGCCACTTGTATTGCCTTGCTGGAGAGAAAATGAAATTGTTCAATGAATGACCTGCGGCTCAACGGGAGCTGAGTTATTAATGACTTTGTGTTATAATGACCCTCTGACAAAAACTATGCTTTCTATTAAATCCTGTAGCTAGTTTGCAAAAACCTGGGCGATCTGTCAGTGAATCAAAGGAAGGCAGCCAGGAAAAGTCAGAGATTTCCAATGTGCTTCAGCTGGAGGTACTGCAGCACCAATCCGACTTTTCATGGCTCATTCCGCTCACCTGAGCGTAAGCCCAGTTCCCAATTCTCTTTCTCCTAGGCTTTTTAATGAGTCTGCTTTCACCAAGGATGCCTAGCACTGTGTTTTCCTTGGCTTGCTGTTTCTCATCTCTGGATCTTTGACAAGGTCTTCTCATTCTGTCTTTACAAAAATCTCTCAATAGGATCACTTTCCCCACTGGTTACATCATCCTGTTTCTTGTCTACCATATCAACTTGAAATTTCTTATTTTCCTCTTCAAGGCCACTCAAAAGTCTGTTCCTCCGGCCGTCACTGGCCTCTTCATCAATCCAACTGGATGCCTGGCTCCGTCAGGGACACCATGTCTCTATGCTTTTGTCTGTGCCACCACACACAGTGGGGCGTCTCTGCCGAAATGACCTGCAAGGTCACCCCCTTTCCTTATTTAAATCCCTCCAGGGAATTCATCAATGCCATGGAGCCCACTGGAGGTGTGGCAACAGCCTCTTTTGTTTCTTTACTCATACCAAAAGTAAACTCAAAAGAGGCCAACAGATGTGAACCAGCCACCAGTCCCAACTGGTTTTGTGGCATGTTACGCTCCTCTCCATGCAGATGGTGTGCTCTGCGTCTTTTTTAGTGACAGAATGTTTCCGCATAAAACCTGCTTCTTGTCCTTTAGTTACTAATTCTCCACTTAGACTAAATTAGTTGTTGAAAACAAAGCATTCACAAGTAATGGAATAGCATAATTTTGATGATGGCAATCTTAATGACAATCTTAGTTTCATTCACAATATATATATGTTTATTGTAATTTGATGCTTTCTTAAGTGTTTATGTATGATTTCTCAAACAATGCAATTTTTGGCTGGATTAAGAACATCTAAATATGTGTTTGCAGTATTTTATAATAAGCACTGGCATGCGTATATGTAACCATACTATTACTCAGCTTATTTAAAAATCGTTAATAGAGACAGACTATATACATCAAAATGGCATGTATAGAGAGAAGTTGTTAATTTTTTTTTTCAAGGAGTATGTTATTCAGGTAGCATTAATGGCCGAATTAAGAATATACAGATTATTTGAAGCAGAACCTCTGTTTTTACTCTATGAGTAAGAATTTTTTTTCAGAAACTTCATGTCTAGGAAGAAGTGTAGTGGGAAAAATGAGTCAGACACATCCTCTTGCAAATATTCTTTTACGACCTGCTGCACTTTTGAAAAAACTTCTTCTGCTTTTTCACTATTTACATTTCACCCATGCTTGTTGGGCTTTGCTTCTGACTCCTCCTTTGAGCTCTAGAAATAAGTTTCAAGATTTGTAACTTCTAGTATATCAGGAACTGCTAAGTCACACTATATAAAGAATATTTTTTCTCTCACTCCCTCTACTTTTCCCCCACTTCTCTCTGTGCTGGTCATTTTTGAGCCTGTGCAATCTATAAAACCCTCAATGAATGGAGGAGATGTAGCTAATGCTATCAGAAACCGACTCAAGAAAGAACTCCCAAGTAGCAAAAAGCAGCAAATGAAACCAGCCAAGGAACAAGACGCCCAAGGGAGATACTTTACACAGATGAGCTTAACTCTCCTTCTTCCTTCAAATTTTGATCTTTTATACTTCCATCATTATTGTTGTCAACATTGTCATCATTGTCAGCGAACTGAATCCCAGAAGGATGTAGTCCCCTCGCAGGCAGCATGCCATCAGCCTCCTGTCCTGTCACATCCTTAAAAAGGTCTGTCTGCGCCTGTCACTGCTCATCTTGGAGCGCTGCTGAAGCTTGTAGTTATCCTATGACTGTCAACCCTGCTGCGGTGTCCCTTGGTAAAAGTCTTTTGTTAGTCATTGATTGGCCTCCCCGCAAACACCAGCAAGGCAACTGGGGCTGAACCAGTGTTGACAGAGGTTGTGGGGGAGTCGCCAACAAATATTGACTAATCTGACAAAATCACTCCAGATTTTGTCCTCCTGTGTAATTTGGAACAATTGATGAAGGCTATGAAACACGGCACGCTGGCCTCCTGCGACGCGGGACACGGTTCCTCAGCACCAGTGTTTCATTGCGGCTGCAGGTCTGTGGTTCACTATGGAAAATGTGATGCCATCACATTTCACCTAGATGCTGCATGGTCGTAGTGTGGTGGCGGCAGCTGCCACCCGTGTGTAACCCAAGGCATGGCCTATTCTTCATTCCTCTGGGTAGTCTGAGCGGTGCATAGCCTGGACTTGGAGGCTGTTTCATAGTCATGAACCGTGATTTTCTTAGTGCCTGAATTAGCAATGGCAACCAATTTTAACATCAGCAACCAGTTTCCCGCATTGTACCTCATTGCTGGAAGTGTAGGGTAGGGACCAAAATATTCCACCATCTGTCAGGACCACACCAGAGTCCCGGGCAACAACATTTATTTTGGAGTATGTTTTAATTGGCTGCAGATGCCAAGGAAGAGCAGAGGTTGCAACGTCTGCATGCCACCAAGGGCTAAGCTTCAGGTAGACTCTCTGCAACAGGATGCATTGAGACTTCACTTCTGCTGACAAAAGCCAGGAAGACTCAAGGGCAGATCAATCTCATTAACTTTTCCTTTGTTGTGATTTTTTTTCATATATTTCAAAAAAAAGAAAAAAGAAAAATGATAAAAATAAAAAGCTCAAAGCCTTACCCTATTTGTTGCTAAGTATGCAAATAAAATTATGATTTTGTGGCTGAGCTTTTAAATAGTGAATTTATAGGATTCTTTGAACACCATGATGAAATGCATAATCTCACTGTTTTCTTGGTTGTTAGAAAAGGAAAGGGGGAGGTAGAATAAAGAGTTTCCATTGCATACTTTTCTCTTTTTTCCGACTTCTTGGGTGGCCTGAGTTCTAATGGGCAGTGTTCCAGAGTCTTCATTCCTTTTCTGTGCTCTATTTTTGGGTAACTAACTTGAGAACTCCTCAGTTGTAGCAAGATAGAGGATCTGTGGGTCTGTGCTTCAACTTTAATATAAAAATATGAGCTAACAATAGCTAATGAAATCTGTGTTGATGAGAAGGGGGCTAATTAGTAAAAATGCAGATAGGGTACCTACGGATAACGAATGTTGTATGTAAACAGTGGGCCTTTCATCTAATAGCTCCTCTGTATTTAAAGACTGGTAAACCAAAGCATAAAATCTCATAGCTTTTGCCCCATAGGACTATTTCCTACAAGTTGAGTACATCTATAGTGTCTTCAAGCATATCTCAAGCTTCAGCAGATTATTCTGAGGGTAGAGATTCTGTTTACAAATTTAAATTACCGTCGTTGCATCTAAACTATGATACCATGCACATTTATACTCCTCAGTCACTGTATTCGTGAATGCCAGTCTGATTTCTGGATCAGCACTCAAAAATAAATGATAGATGGTTTATTAAGTTCTCTCATCTAAGGTCCATGATGCTTAATTTTCTTAAGTGATAATATTTCATAGTATAAAGCTGTTTTTCCCCCATCCTTGTGCTCAGTGGAGTTTAACCTAATTACATGTATGGTCTCTTTAACAGTTGCAGTGTGGAGCCGTCACTGAAATTCCATAAATCACCAATTTAACTTTTTTAGGGGAAGCCCTCCAAAAGGTCACCTGCCATCATGATATTCTAGCCAAAAGTTGTAACACTTAACCCTGCCTTTAGGTTAACTCCTCCTCCTCCTAACTCAATTACCGCAATGCATCACTCGTCTCTTTCTGGGCTGGCAATAAAAGACGTGGTGGTCCAGGGCCGTTTTTTGTTTCACTGGCAGCACGACACCGTACATGTACTTACCTCTTTCACAGCTGGATGGTTTCATTCTAACCCCTAGTGTATCTCTCCAACATTTTGACCTCATAAAAGCATAATGTCACTGAATGCTTAAATTTTATGGTAATTTATTCTGAAGATTGTGGCTTTTAAATCTTCCGTGTGCAGCTTAATAGCAGCATTCTTGTCATCAGGCAAACTTTGCCTTCTCTATTAATGTTTTCATCTTATGCACACACAAACATATATACACTCAAAGTAAGCTGAAGATGATTTACAGAGCCGTTACAGAATGGGAAAGAGAAGGAAAGATGTGGAGAACAAGATAGCCGAAGGCTAATCATACCAAATCCAGACATGCTTTTGCTGTTTTTTTTTTTCCATTCCTGTTATATTTTTGTTTGGATTGGCACCAGAGAAATCCTCTTCCTTGTCGCTCTTGTTGTTGTGTGTGTGCTCATGCATAAATTCAGGTCAAGTATGAAACCTCTCCTCTGTACTCCTGGTAAGAATAAGTAATGTCCTTATCAACAGATAACAAGAAATCCAAACTAATTTGGCTCATGACCCTGGATTCTCTTTTTTTGCCATTACTAAAAAATAGGATGTTTGCTTAGTTGTTAATGCATTCAGTTTGGAAAATTAAAGCTACTTGAATTTTTCACTAATCCTTTTCCATTGAGGGTTTCCGTGGACTAAGTGATGCTGAATAAAACAAAAACTACATGCATGCACAGGTTTCTGAGATTTTCTGGATCAAATATAATTTAGGGGGCAAAATATTTTTAAATGAGATTTTTTTTTTTTTTAGATTACTGTACCAGAGCACCCATGAATAAATACTGTTTACTGAAAATATGCTTTGCTTGAACTTGGCCATTAAAGTATACAAGGGCTGAGGGGTTATTTTCAATGAAAGAATGAACCAATATATAAGGATAAAAGTAGAAAAATGGTTTAACACATAGCACAAAGATGTTTTTGAATGAATCAGTCTTTGCTATTTAATTTACATTTTGAGGGCTCATTAGGATGATGAATGACACTGCTAGAGAATAAAACATACTTCCTGAACAAAAGAAAATCTCTGTAGCCTAATAACATTTTATGCCAGCACTTACATTTGTCAGAAGTGGATGCTATTTATCCCTATGATTATTTAAAAATCATTTTTATTGTCCTTTGTGCTGTGTCCTCTTCTGGGAATTTTAATTCAGAGTTTGACACCTACTTATTAACTTCCATGAAGTATGGAGTACAAAGGCTTATACTATATAAAGAATTCTAACCAGCCATGTTTATATTGCCTGCAGCTGTATACAAATTAGCTCAGTTTGGATTCATTTCTCTTAGAAATGGAAAAAATTTTGAGTTGTGTAACCTTCATCACCTCAATAGAGTAAACATGAATTGAGTGCAGCTGACCTGGACGTATCAGGAGACAGCTCTAAACTGAAAGGGTAAAGAGGAGTAATTTATGGCATTAACATCAAGAATTAGGACTCTCCATGACTTAAAAACTTTCTGTTTCATTTCTCCTTCTTTCTCCTTCAAAATGATGAAGATGAAATAGGGATGCTAGTATTTCAAACTTCAAGCCCATCCTCTCCTGAACCAGTAAATAATCACTTTCTGTCTTGTCTTTTTCATGCTTATACCTGCCTATAGACTAGAGTCAAACGTATGCAAATACTGAAGAACAGACTATCTCTGAGAAAAAATGTCATAATATTTTGGTAAATTATACACTGCTCCAATAATTGCATTTTTATAGTTTGTCTTAGAAGACATTCTGCTTTTATATCTAATGTTAGAGATTATATCCTTATTGTGCACAAACTGCAATTTCACCTGCATCCCCACTTCCACACTTCCTGCAACAGATATCCACAGCAATATTGAAATCTGACCTGAAGACTGAAATAAGTTAAAGGTTTAATTTACCTTGCTGGGGGAATGCTCTAGTAGCTCAGTTAGCTTTTTGTGGGAGCATGTAAAACAAGACAGCATACAGTTTTGCTTTGTTCCTTGTGATATAAGGTAGGAATGTTTGATCTTGTTTTCATTCCCCTTTCTAAAGGCATTCTCAAGTCCTTGAGAGAAGTCCAGCTGATAATAAAACAGCTAGCAGCATGTAGGAAAAAAAATTCCTTACATCTAATTCTACAGATTCTCACATGGATTTTCCCATGTGCAAGGTGCTAGTGATCATCTGGAACATAAGGTCCCAATTTTAATCATCATTTTGATTTCTGAAGGAATTTCTAGTCAAGTGCCAATATTTTCCTTACATTTTTGCTCTTTCATATTTTGTGGGCAAACATTTAGAGTTGAAAATTATTGTGGGAACATTTTGTAACACTCCGACATCTGTCCATATAATCAGTGGGCAGACACAAACGTTTGACTAAATTTCCTCACAGCAGTGGACTAGAGATATTTTGGGGCACAAACTGGAGACTTCTATTTAGTGAGCTGATAAGGCCCTGATAAGGAGCTGATGAAGGCCACCTGTACCTGGTAGCCCATTAATGTTGGCTATCTCCAACTGCAGACCATGGTTGATATCCCCATTTCTGGAGAGTTATATTCTGCCTGCCCAGGATACTTCCACCCCTTTAAATTACAAAATGTACTCTTTCTTATCCTTGCTAAAAATATGTAGTGTTGCCTGTACAGAACAGCTGCAACATTCCATATCCGAAGTTATAAATACTTATCTATTACTATACTTACTTACTTACTATACTTACTATACTTACTTATATACTTACTATATACTATACTTACTTATTACTTACTATACTATCTTATCTAGTACTATACTATCTACTTATACTACATAACCATATGTGAGCATAGGTGTTTCTGTTTGTCTGCTTCATGGCAATGTGCGTGTGCGCTAAATGACTTCATTGTTGCAGAATATTTTAAATCAAGATGTCCCCATTTAATTCTTTCCATCTGATCAAAAGAGAGGAAACACCACTTCCAAAGTCACATCATTCTTGTAGGCAAGGGTGATCAAGTTCTGCTCTGCAGTGAAGCCCAAATGAGGGGTTACGGGGGGCCTGTTCCCACTGCAGCCTCTGCTGTGCTTATGCTCGTGCAGCCTTAGAGATCGGCCTCGGAAGTGGGCAGAGATTCAGAGCTCCTGCCTTTGCTGGAGGGATCCATCAGCCGCTTCTATAGCAGCGACTGCACAACTGCAAACTGCCAAAATCAGTGCTAGTTTGTTTTAATATGCTAGACTCTAAAACTGTGGCAATTCAGCAGCTGCTATGCAAGCAGGAACCTCCATGAGATGATCAGTACAGGGAGATAAGTATGGAAATTTTAACTTGGCTTCTGTCTCATTCTTCTTGGTTATATTTTAAGTTTTTTTTTATCTTAGTGGTGCAGATATTCTGCATGAGGAATGAACCAGTGCTATGATTTTGCAAAGCAGCTGTTCAAATTTGTATTTATTTGGGGGGGAATGTCTAATTCCTTTATTGTCCTTGTATTTTGAGTTTGAATGCCAAGGTAAACCAGGCAGTGTATAAGCAGTGACTGATACTTCCTTGCTCTTGCCTGTAAGCACAGGCCTGCAGAGGTCATTTGTGCAGAGGGGCTGCTGTGCCTGCACAGACCCCATGGATCAGCAGTTACAAACATTTAACCATAGGGTTCTGAGGGATTTCCCTTCTGCAAGAATTTGTCTTTATAGTATAAACACTGCCGTGCTTATAGCATGAATGTATAGAAAATGTAAATGTGCTGGGGGCTGCACTTCGGCCAGGATTTATTTTGCCCACTGTCAGTTCAGTGCGCTGACTTCCTTTGTGTTGAGCCCGAAGGACTTTACGGCCACTGTGTGCAATTCTTGCTACATTCCCTTGCTTCATGCAAGTGCTTGTCCGGCAGAAATCAGAAGATGCAAAAGAGCCCATTTGCTGCGCACCCTTGTCTCTTCCTTCCCTTCCCCCATTAAGTACCTGTTGCTGAATATGGTGCAGGAGCATCTGTGGGGCTTCCTCATCTTCTGCTTACCCCAGTAAGCAGAAGTTCTGCTTCTGCTTAGCTGGACTTAGCAGAACCCCAGTTCTGCTTAGCTGGACTGCTAGGGACTTAGAGCTGCCTTTGCAAATAAACCACATAGGAAATGCTGTTAAAAACGTGGCTGGGGAAAAAGAAGGGGGACAAAAAGCTGAAGGAAGCCCTTAAAATATAAATAGTCCTTTGAGTATTCTTTGTTTTCTGATGTTATTACATAATGCCCCTTCATGGCAGTTTGACCAAAGGGTCAAGTTCAGAGCCCAGCAGAAGCTTTGCCTTTCCCTCCTCAGAAAATAGCAGTGGGTACCTGAAATTCCCCTTCGCCAAGCAGCTAATGCTCTGTGGAATGAGCACCTCATCATTTCCTTAATAAACAAGCAAATAAATAAAAGATAGAAGGATTTGGTCTGTATAATACATGTAGTCTGAAAGACGGAGTGTAGACTAAACATAGTAATCTGGCAATTACAAATTATTCAGTGCTATAAGCAAGCATGACAATTGATGACAATTTGGTGTCGTATATCATAAAAGCGGAGCATCCTCTCTCATCCAAAACAAATAGTTTGGAGTATTCCCAACCCATAACAAATACATTTATTGCAGATAGCTGGGAGACAATGTGTGTTTCTCTGTTTCTAATGCTGCATATGAAAAAACAGCCAAGAGCTTTTTGTGTTTTATGCATTGTGTGCATTTGTGCTGCCAATTCCACTCATTATCCAGTGTTCTAATTTGAAGAAAAAAAAAAAAAAGATTTAATATATTTCAGACATCACTCGGTGCATGTGCATCTTAAAATTGCAATAGATGGCTTATAAAATAAATTACGAGACCTTAATATAACCTCTGAGTTTGGGAGGGATTTTTATTCCTGCTAGTTAGAGTATTGATCACAGCCCTTCTGTTGTATGGGTAGTTTGTTATGCGAGGCAAGTCAGCCATCGTTGTCGCTGGTACTGAAAATCTCCCTGGGTAACTCACGGTAGGTTTATTACCTAGGAGGCTTTGATCCTCGGGGCTCGGCTAAGATATTTAAAGTTCTTATAAAAGCGTATTGGTGTCTGTAATACAGATTCAGATGTCTGCAGTCAAATGACTTCTATTCAGTGAGCCCGTGTGAGCTGTGTTTGAACGCGGAGCAGAAAGATGACACCATTCAGATGCTGACATTTTGAGAAGTCTTTGTGCTCCCCTGCCTTTTGGTACCTGACAACTTATTCCCGGCCGTATCAAAGTTGCATAACAGAATTTGTAAAAGGCTAGACACAAGGATTGAATGTGTTGAGAACAAATAACGTCTTTCTTGATATCCCCCTCAAGATCAAAGAGACGGAGGGGAACAGGCCCAGGACTGTATTGCCTTCAGTTACACCGGGGAACAAAACAATGAATTAAAACAGTGAAAGGCAGCAGAGAAAATACTAACAAGTTTAAAGGACTCAACACCCCGAAACATGAATAAAAGCCACAGAAATAAATTCATCAAGATCACAAAGCAAAAGCTAAACTCATAGCTTCTCAGCTCAAAGTCTTCCCTGCTGCACTCTTGTTTTCTATGTATGTTTTCAAGAATTCAGGGCGACACAACGCCTTGCAGTTTTTACAGGGAGAGACATCTGTCTCTGCTGCTGAAAAAAAAAAAAATGCAGATTTGGTGTACTTGACCTCAATAGAAATGTCTGGGAGCTGTAGCAGTATTAGAGGTTTTCTCCCCATTTAGCTTCCCTTTAAAATCAAATGGGTCTACACTGAGCATAGCTTCCTGTAGAGACTAAATAGCCTTCTTTTCAGTGAAAAAGCCCCCACACCCTATCTGTTGAAAATAAACCTAAATAAAAATCCAAAAACCAAATCACTTTTTTTTTGAAGAAAAATACTGATGATTTTAAAAAACAACCCAAAACCAAACCAAAAGGATCAACTAAACTTTCTGAAAAGATTCACAGGCCTCTCTAGTGCAAAGCAGTGATATGGTGCTAGTTATCATTTGCAACCCAAGAAAACATAAATCATATTATACCTATTCATTTCTTATTTCTATTTCCTTCAGTTGTATTCAGTGTTGCATGAGTGAGAATACTAGTGCATAAATGGTTTAAAACCTTTTTCCTTTTGCAGTAATACTGTTGAGAGAGCAATCCTCTGCAGGCACCTGCCAGTCCATGGCAGTCAGACCCCTATGGTTCTTATAAAGTTACTTATTCTACTATTTTTTTTTGTATTAAAAAGAAAACCTTTCATGTGACAGTGAAAAGTGGTTACTGCCACTAAATAACATTGCCAACAGTCATAGTGTCTACAGTTTTGTATTTCTGGATTTTATAAGAGATTTTCCTTCGCCTTTTGCTGGATGGGAGAACTATGAAAACAGCAGGGAACTGGAAAATGGCTACTCTACTGGAAGGGTAAGGGAACTCTTTCAAAGACATAAAACAACAACAAAAAAAGGATAAGTCAAGGCTTTTTTTTCCTTTTTATTGTCTTTTTGTAGTTCGCTGTTACTCGAAACAGCAACAGACAAAAAAAAAGTCATAAAACAACCTGACTTGCTGATGCGATGGCCCCTTTAAAGGGAATGCCAACCTGAGAATATATATAAAATAAGAGAAAAGCCAAAGATGAGAAAAGAAAGGGCTAGGGTAGGTTGAACTCAACCTTTTTTTCTCTTGTTGTGGCTCCCATCAAAAAACGTTAATTAGTATCATACCGCTCCTTGGGAATTACATACCACCTTCTCCAAACCTGTGATAAGGTTTTTGCTCTCAGTTGTGGTCCTGCAACTGCCCAACTTGTCAGGGGCCCAATGGAGCAGGCTGGGCTATGTGTGGGGCAGCGCTGGCATGACCACACGGTGGGCTGGGGTGGCTCTCATCGGGGCCAGATGGCTGCAGAGGTGGCAAGGCAGCTTCCAGGCAAACCCTGGGCAACCAGGATGACAAAAGTGGCCTGTTCTTGCCTAGCTGACAAGGCAGGGGTTTTCTGTCTCTTGCTGAACAGGTGAATAGATTAATTTGTGGGAAAATAGGTATTTCTGTGAGCTTTAGATTTTAGGAAAAAAAGAAGAGGTATTTGTTTACACTTCAACATCATGGATTTGCTGAACATATGAATTTCCTTATTAAGGCTACAGTTGATAAGCATTGACACCAGCTTGGTTGGTTTGAGCAGGAGACTATTTTTTCAGAAGGTTTTTTGCACTGAGCATACATATATACTTTTTTTTGTATTATTATATATATATGTATCATGTACATTTTTAACTAGAAGGAACTTAGATGTCTGAGCCCTAAGACATTACAACATTGATGTTTTATTTGCAATTTCATTTGTGTCATATTAACTCTACAAAATCTCCAAAGAGTCCTATTTTCAGTAGCTTTTGCAGTGAGCCTGTTTCCATCAATCTGTCACTGACCACAATCTGGCAGGATTTTTCTTTCAGCTTTCTGGAAAGCGGAGAGCACAATGAAGTGCTGCTGAGATTTTTGACGCAGCCTGTAGAACTGAGCTATTTGTTAACTTTTATGTGAATTTTAAGAGACTCCACCTAAGCTTATGTCAAGGGAATGCTATAAAGATTGTTCATCCTTGTTAATACAGCTTTGGCTCTCCAGTACCAAATTATATCCCTCTTGGGTAAATAGGTGTTC
This sequence comes from Tinamus guttatus, assembly GCF_000705375.1. The sequence goes on along the minus strand of NW_010587175.1, from coordinate 324,432 downwards.
AGGTCATAAGCGCCAGGACTAGAACATGTTTTTGCAATCTTAGTGATGAGATCAAGCAAAGAGCTTCAACCTGCTGCATGTCCTACTCTGCTCCTTACACATATCAGAGTTTTTTTTTCCTAGTATCTTCTAATCTTGACCCATATTCTCCATGAAAAATGTGGAGACTAAGAAAAGCAGTAGAATGTGTCTCACGCCAAAATTAACTCACTTTAAGTGATGATGATCCAGAAAAGAAAGGAAGTGCATAGCAGCTTTGTCAGGATGGTGTAGAAAAAAAAAGTGGCAGGATTTAGGTCTGCTGGCTTTACAGCCCGGTGCTTACTGCTGTGCCCAGCAGAGAGCTCTCTCCCAAGGATGCTTGGTTCTTGCTGCCCTCACAAAAAGTTTTGTGATGAGGGAATGAGTTTTTTTTTTTTTTTTTTTTTGTAGGAGTTCAGGCTGTCAAATCCCCACATGTTTGCTTCTCAGTGTTGGCTACATTCTGAGATGAGGGAATGGCTTTGGCAGAAGGCCAAGTATTACTCTGGGCTCTAGGCCTCAGAGATTTTTACCTGTTAAGTCTAGATCATGGTCCAAGTCTTTAAAATTGAGAAAGCAGTTTTCAGCATTTGGGATTAATGGGAGGTTATTTCTCCCGAGGAAGCAGGTTTTTCTGCTCCTGAAGCAGTTTGCAGTGAGAAACAGACTGCCGTTCCCTTCTGGAGATCCAGGCTGGCGGGTGGCAATTTGAGCTCCAGCAGCCACAGGAAGATCCTGGAGTCGCCCCATTTCAGTGCTGGATCCTGTGAGCTGGCTCTTTTCTGGCCAAAATAGAGGTAGAGGGTAAAGCACATTTTTGTCACCCATCATGACAGAATATACCCTTGTTTCCTTTTTCCCACTGTCATCTTATTTAACAAGGCAGTCACTCAATTTTCAATAGCATTTCAGTGTTCCTCTCCTTCTTTTCAATGAATAACATCAGTGTGACGTTGTATTAATATTGAATTCCTCTTGCCAGCCTCCACTGCTCATCCTTCTTCCCCCGGCCAGAAGGATAGATTTCTCCCCATTAGTCACTTCTAATTGGTTATAAATAGTCTTTAAGGAATGCCTGGTAGATGTTCCCCTTTGTATCACACTGTCATGTAGGGCTTTCTTCTACCAGGGGCCCTTTGTGGGAAAGGTTTCTGCTGAGTTCTATGCTGTAAAACCACATATCTGTAAGAAGTTTAACCCTTTATCCATGAGAGTTTGTAATCACATAACCTTTAGCTCAGTAGGAATGAATACCAATTATCATTTATAAACAGTTCCTCTCATTATGCGCCTATTTATGGCATCTTTTATAGCTTGCTAATTACAAGCTCAGAAAACAGAAATGTTTGGAGTTAAATAATGTAAACAGGGAGGTAATTGATTTTCATGTTGAATAGTTTTTATTGATTTATTGTTAATTAACATTTTTAAAGGATCTCCTGGCAAAATAATCCATTTAATTTATTGAATATTGTACTAGCTGATGGTGTATTCATATTAAACTGTCACAGAACGATTAATAGTTCCATGAGACTCCTCTTCCCAACTGTTGCTGCTTTACAGATGTTATGGATTCTTCTCAAACATAGGCCATATATTAAACACATGCGATTGGTTTCAGTCCAGGACTTAGTGGACAAGTGTCCACATTGCTAAAAACTCCTCGTTCCAGTTGACAGTAATTGGTGTCTGTGTAGCAGGGAGGACAGGTGTCTGATGAGGAGAAAGATTCTTCTCTATCACTCACAGGGTGGCTGTTCAAGGGCTGCGTGGCCCTTATTGTGTCATTAGTGAAGAAAAACGTTAATAGGCTGTGACGTGACATGGTATTGATTTGATACAATCTTCTCCAATAACAATAGCATTTTATATTTTATTAAAAGAACAATGCTGTTCTTTTTCATTACAACTCTCTTTTGTTATTGCTGGGTCATGAAGCAATTTGTGTTCATGTGTGTGTGTGTGTGTTTTTTATGAATATACTGTGTAAAGCCTGTAAAATTGCTCCTCCAGTCTACCATGTGTAAAGCCTGTAAAATTGCTCCTCCAGTCTACCAGTATGTTTCATTTGAGGCTCACAAGCATCATCTTTTATTAGATGATATGTTACCGACAGAGCTCTGGTAATTGATTGTTCCATGGTCCCTCAAGGTAAAGAGGGTGGAGAGGTTTCAGAAAAGGATCCTTGCCTTTTAATTCTCTTGACTTTCTTCCTTTTTTGTGATGGTTCTTGTCTTTTTGGACCTGGAATTGGACTGGCTTGTTAGTTTAACGAATCCTACCCCAACCTTTGGCTAGATCCAGCACTTCTAAAGCTGCTCCAATACTGGCACAACAGCACTTCAACCTCACCTCACTTTCTGAGCCAGGGATTTTCACACATAGCTCAGTGCAGGTACCCTGTGGGCAGCAGGAGTTCCTTTCTTTCATATCTGCAATAAGTTCATCTTCAGCAAGACACGAAAGACAAGACCCTTCCTCGCACTTTGGTCCCTCAGCTCTGACTGAGGCCAGACCTAAGGCCGGCAGTATACTAGATTACAGCAATCTAAACAGCACTGCAAAGTGCAATCTCCCTTCTCAGAGGCTGTGGCCACCAAAAGCAGCTTTCCTTCCCCCATTGCAGGTAAGCTGCTGAGTAGAGCTGTTCTAGGTAAGTGTCACTCACAAGGAAGGAAACATGCTTCTGTCCTACAGACTTCCCCTTTCTAGTGTGCCTGGCAAGTCTATCTGATCATTTTGTATTTGTGTCTATCTAGAGATATTTTTGATTCATCACCATTTTCTATTAGCTGAATATCTCATTGCTGGTACAAGACTCAGGCATCACGGCATTCCAGTTGCAATGAAACCCCCAGTTAATGCATCCAGATACATTTATTAAAAACCAAGGCTAGGTGCCTTTCATCACTTGCTCTTTACACATTTTATTTTTCTAAAATAGAATCTTTATAAACCTTTCCCTTCTTCCCCTTTGAAGCAAGAACAATGTTGCAAGATCCCATGGTAGGAAAAATAAACCCTATAATCAATATAAAGACTCAATTTCAAAAAGCAAATGGACATATTAAGGGGAACAGTTTACTAACAGTCTCTGTAAACTAGGTGTGTCTAATAATTTAAATTAGTGCAAGGCTTTCTGACCCAGGGCCGGGGTAGAATTCATCTGTGCATCCCTAGCTCCCTCCTTTATGTCTCAATGTCTAAGGAAACAGCAGGAATTCTTGTTTAAATCAAAACAGCTCCTACTCCAGCAATACAGAGCACAGGAGCAAACTACTATATCAACAGATTATGACCACTTGCATTCTAAATTAGTACTAAAGAACCTTAAGAATGAAAAAGGCAAGCTTTGAAAAATCAGAAGTAACAAGAAATTAAGCTTCTATCTTCGCTTTTCTTTGCTTGGCATAGCCATGCCCAGTTCATCCTGCAGGATGCTTGTAGGAGACAAGGAGTCTTGTCTGCTTAAGGGCTGTGTAATGCATGGCATTACTTGTGCTGATCAGTAGAATGAGTGAGACTACAGTATATACCATGTGTCCCTGAGGTCCAGCTCTGTTAAAGTACATTGAAAAACCACTGATGGGTCTCACTTCACCCATCAAAATGGAAATGCCATTCTTGTTAGTTAGAGAGCTAAAAAGAGAAACACCATTTGAAATTCCATTCTGGTCAGGCCCTTCTGATTCTGAAGCCTTTGCCTCTAGGATGCTCCAGTTATGAAAATGTCTGCATGTATCTATTGATTTTGGCTGATTCTGTTTTTACTGTCATTTAGAGAGTATATTTTTATAAGTTAAAATTTACCAAATTTGGAATGAGAGTGAAACTTTCAATATTATTTCAATGCCTTCTTAATTTAGGTTGCATTTTATTCTATAAATCTATTTTTTTTATTTGACATTGGAGTAAAGTGTTTTGATCAACTCATCATTTCTCAGCTGAACTGAACACGTTTTAAAATTTCATTTTGAAAGTAATATCAGACTGCTATACTTTTTAATGAGAACATAGTTGACTGAATAAAAACTACACCTAGAGATCTAATCCCTGATTCAGAATAAGAATTGTGGGCATTTCTTTAGAAACAAAAACAAAACAAAAAAAAAAAGAGTTTTTAACCAGGTCCAGGTCTTACTTTTTAATCAGCCCAGCTTTTCTTAGGTCCAGAGTCGAACTGTGCCCCACCAGCCATTCCAAGTTCAATGAAGTCATGCCCTGAAGAATGTTTTGGATGTGGCATGAATAATAAGATCAACAGCAAGCTAAGCCACGGTGTCTAAAACCCCTTACTGAGCATGTGCTCTGCAAAAAAATGCTTACCGGATCTGCCTACACCACACACACACCAAAAGTCACCTCTCCAATTTCAGACACACCTCACTATTAAGTTTCATCATTTTATTCCACAACTTGAAGGTATAAAAATCTCTTCAGAGAAACAACTGAAGGACAGCTTTGGTGTGGATAATGAGTCTTCATAAGCCTACATTGCAGAAACTCCACATATATGAACAATAAAAAGAGCAGGAAATGTCCTCCTGGAAAACTCTGGCCGTCCTAACAAAAATAAGGCTAGGGAAAAGCACACCTGTATGACGCAATGAATGATGTGTGCACCTATACACCTCTGAACATGTAACGACCACCAGGCAAACAATAACCAGGGAGGCCAGTGATAATGTGCATATAGCACTTCATACATAGGTATATATAGGCACATGTTTGTATCTCTTCTTTTATAGTATTGTATGTCAAAGAAACATTTGTGATACACTCTCAGATCCAGGCTTTTGTTGTTGTTGTTGTCTTTTAATCTGCAGTATAATGCCCCAAACTGCACATGAGTCCAGAGGGACAACCCCAGCAGTCCCAGGGAGCCGTGAACGCAGTGTCCACCATGGTGCAACACTGGTTCTGGAACAGCCTCCCCGGAGGCTGACGGTGCCATGGGAAGGGCTGCGAGGAGTGCAGATTTCAATCGTGCTTAGTTTATATTGAATCGAAAATCCAGTAACTTTTGGGGAGTTTGTGAGAACACTTAGCACGGTGCAAACAGCAGCAGCACTGAAAGCCTGCACAGAATTGAAGCAAGAGGGGTTTCGCAGAAGGTTGTTCTTGTTTTCCTTAACGCAAAGCCTTGAAAGGAGGGGAAAACATAAATAAGCAGCTCCTTTCAGAGAGGCGTTTTTGTCTGTCTCTGCGTGAAAGCTGCTGGGAGGGGGAGGAAAAAGAAAGTAACGCTCTAAAATAAAATTTGCACGGATGTAGCTTTTTCAGAAATGACATCCCATTTCTCAAGCCTTGGCTGTAGCCTTTCGTGAGGCGCGTTGCTCGCAGGCCGCTGTGCTTTGCATGGCAATTAGCTCCTCACGCTATCGGGAGCGCGATGCTCCCGGCTATTTCTTCAGCAGCCAACGCTGCTCTCCTCGGCGGCAGCTCCTGCTGCCAGACGCCGCACGCGCGGGTGCTTGGGAGGCCAGGCTGGCCCAGGAAGGCAGGGAACAGGCAGAGCACGCGGAGGTAAAGGGCTGGAACCAGCCTAGCTACTCAGCACCTTGGCTGGGAACGGCAGCCTCAAAACCTTCCTTTTTTTTCAAAAAAAAGGTAATTGAAATGTTTATTGCATCACTGTTTTGTGGCTTGCACACTATCAAGGCGGCACAGTGACTATGCTGCTTATTCTATGGCATTTTCAACACAAACCTTGCACAAGGGGTGTGCTGCAAGCATCAGGACCATGTTGTTTGGAACAGGCTGCTCCGCTCATGCACATAGCACATGAAGCACTGTGTGCTATTTGTTGCTCATAGGTAATATAGTCTCTTCCTTTAATGTAGATTTCAATAGACATTTACTGGCTGCTTTTTTTTTCTATTAAGATATGGTCATGAAGTTAAATTTAAGTTCATAAGGTTCACATAGAAGGTTGCCTTCTATGTAATGAAAATAGAGTTGTAGTGGGTTGGAGAAACTTTTAGAGTGAGAATGGGGAATCTTTTGAATACCAAGGGCCATAGACACCTTGCAGATACACTTTGGATCCCATTTTAACACTCTGCACTGCATTATGGAGTAATATCATGAAAAAAATATATAATATGGTCCCAGACCATGTGAAATTGAAGTTGCTTGCTGTGTGCAGACCACACACAGAAAGTTTTCCACTTTTATTCTAGGCATTTGGATATCAACAGCAATGTAGGATATTTACCAGAAAACCAAGATTCAAAGCAAATATATAAATATATATTCATTTGGCATTCACAAGACAAACAACAAAAAGGATAATATAGAAACTTTCTCTCTAAATAGTGTTTTCATCTTTGTATCTCTTATCTTTGATCTAATGTTTCTTTTTTTTTTTTTTTTTTTTTTTTTTTGTCTTTTGGAAGGCAACGTGATAAGGCAGTGTGATGGGTGAAGCCTGAAAAGTTTTTTTTACTCCCTGCTCAAAGATATAATGTGCTGTAGTTTTAGTTATATGATAATAGAAAGTGCAGCTTCTTGCTGATAAGTATTTGCAGACCTATTTGGTTGCACGTCTAGGAAAGAGATTTAATTTTGAAACAGGAGCTTGTTTATAACCCTAATCTGAAATAGTATCTTGCCATTCTTAAAAGTCCACAGCTTGTTGTGCTGTTGCTCTGTGTGTGTTTCGTCCTGTCTTGTCCACTTTGTTGGCACCAGCAACTCTTTTGCTTGCCTTCCCACTGCAGCAGCAGAGAAGGCAGCAGGGGCTGTTGTGCAGTGTCTCAGGGACCATGAGGAGCCCTGAACGGGGCTATTTTCAAGGGATTGCAGTCTTTCTTTAGCAGCAATACAGCAAATACGAGTAATTCTCGAACAAACTGGCTTTAGAGTAGGCTCAGTTCCCTTCCCTTTGAAATCAATGGTATGACTGCATGTGACTGGCAGCACTGCACCAAAAAGAGTTAATGCAATTCATTTGTTTAACAATCAAGGGCCATATTCAGCAAAGATTTAGTGGAAGTGCCGACAGTAAAACATTTACAACTTTCTATGAGTTGGCATGAAATAACAGCTACAGAAAAATTACAAAACATAAATTGTTCCTTTGCCTATGTGTGGTGGTCTTACTTCTGACCTTGGTTAAACCTATTGGGCTACATGTGGCTGCGAGTTTAACATCCTCCATGACACAACACAGTCAGGAGATGGACAGTGACAGTGTGATGGAGCAGGCCTTGCACAGGCTAGCTGGGGAGTTCATTTATGTCTTGTAGACACAAAAGTACTCAATTCTGAAAGTGCCTCAAGATTTTATGGGTGCTCAGATGGAGACGTCTTTGAGGAGTCTGATTTCCAGATGGCAAGTGCTCCACACTTTGGAAAGTCAAATCCCTTTGATATTTCTCCAGATGGGCACCTAGAACCTCTGAACCACTAGGCGTTTTCTTGAAATGGGAGCTTGCTCATCCCATGGCTGCCTCTCTGGGGACAATTAATGAGGTTGCCTTTTTTGGATACCTCTCTAACCAGGTGACAAGACCCTCAGCCCCATTCTTCACCCCCTGAGCTAGTTCTGTTTCGCAAAAGGAAGAAAATCTTCTTTTGCTTTGGGAAATCTTCAGGGAATATAGTGTGCTGAAGTAACGCCCAAGAAACATTGCTTGATGCAGCAGCCGCCTGTACTTTGTGGAGACCTGCTGGAGATGGCAGCCCCCTTCATCTCCCATGCCTCCATCACCACCCACACCGTGGTCGCGCTGGGCTCCATGGGGGCTCCATGGCATGGCAGGATGATGTTCCCCACTGCCTTGTGTTTTCTGCATTCGGACCTGATCCTCAGGGACAACCCAGCTGAGCAATTAGGCAAGGTGCCAGCTGGATGGCTGTATAGGAAGAGCAACTCCCAGCACGGACCTGCCAAATCTCTCATTTGCCCATTGTAGAACCACTCCAGGTAAGCAGTACAATTCAGAAGAGCTGAATTCCTCCGTGCGGTCAGTCCCACACCATGTGGGTATGTTTAGGGGCCAGATTTCAGGAGATTGTAGCCTTCTCATCAATACTGTGCTGACTAGTCCAGGCTCCGTGTTGCAGCCTGTGCCACAATCTCTGCAGCTCTCCCATCAGCATCACAGCTGCGTCTACCCTATATCTCATCAGACTACACACAGACAGGATTGCTGCAGAGTCTTCCCTGCACAAAGGATATGCACACAGATGTTACTTATTTCATGTAAATAAATGTGTATGATGGATATGTGTACATGCACTAAGTGTTTTGCTTGTACTCGTTCACAGCAAATATTCAAAATAGCATCAACCACATGCAAAAGTAGCATAAGCAAAAGCCTATGAATTTAATACAAATATGTTGCAGTTGTATGTCAACATTGCAATTATTGCATTTTCTTGTGGCCCAGATGGGGAATAACTTGGAATTTTAAACACTGGCAGTTTTCAGATGCTAGAAAGACTTGGCCTCATCTTGAAGCTGTAATTGAATTTTGAATAAATTTCACATGACAGCCATTTCTGAAACCTGCTATTTGTTATTTCTTTTTAAAACACAAACAAACTCTTTTCTCATTTTGTTTACAGGACAGTGGAGCAGGAGATAACAGCTGCATTGAAGAAATATTGCGGGTAGGAATTCTTAAAAATAATTCTGTTATTGTGCCATTTTGTTACTCTAAAAAGCAAAGGAAGAAGAATATTGTAATTTCTGCTGTTAAAAATATTACTCTTTTAGACTGTCACTTTTCTAAGGAATGAGCAGGCAAAATTATTTACCCATGTGAAATAATTGAAAATCTGTGAAAACAACCTTCTGGAGCTTCTGGATATCATTGCCACTTTGTACCAGTACAGCTGACCTTCATGCATGCAGAAGCAGATAATGGGATAAATTATAAACTGAAATGTACAACGATGTTTCAGGTTTACAAACCATGCAAAGTGCATGTTTCCATTAATCATGACTGTCAAGAATCTTAATTTTGAAAGGAGGTCTAGGAAGGTCATTTTCCACCTGGATTTAATTAGAATCCATTATGTAATGCCATTATGTCCATTATGTCCATTATATAATGACAATGTGCAAAATCTGCAGTTATTCCCATATTTCATTATTATTTCTTTTATCCTAGTAATTTCTAGTTTATTTTCTTAGTGAAAATTAATATATATCCAGATAGAACTCAGCTTGAATCAGCTTTGATATTGTCTATTATCTGAGGCAGATAAACTTATAAACAATGCACCATTTTCATTCTGTATATTTTTAGCTCATGTTCTTTTGGGTTCTCTTTCTAAGCCAATAACTCAGTTATTGACGTAACAGCGGCTAAAGCAGCAAAAAAAGGTAGCTGGAATGGTAAAACCTCTATTACTGAATTTGCTTCTATCTCTTGTACATCCACTATACAAATATTTTAGATTGTTTATAAACTGCAGGCCTATAAATATTTGGTTTAGAGCTTAGTAGTGCATTAAGGCTGTTGTTTCTAAAGGCATTTCTCCCTTCTCCATGAATACCTTAAATACAGCTTTACTTCTTGAACTGGACAAAGAGTTTATCAAAGGGTGATTATGATGGATTGCTTATGACATTACTGGCAGAGTTTTTACATAGCTAACATTTACAAAGTAGGCTTTTGTAGGACTCGACTGAATATTTAACAGTCCTTCGCCTTCCTCACTGATGCTTTGTTACAAATTAGTAGCACAGAGTATAAATCACAAGAGTTTTTTTTTATATTTTCATGATGCATTAGGCATATGATGTCATGTGAAGCTCACTAATCCCTTTTCTATACAGGACAGTTAAAAAGAACAGTCGAGAAAACTCATCTTTCTTAGCATTAGCCAAGAAATGGAGGGAAAAAAATGGTGCCTTCTATGCAGAGGCACATGGACATTTAATAGTCCCTAGTCAAGAGCAGAATTGGTTGTATGACTGGGGACTGTAAGGAACATCTTCAAAATGGCATACACAGTTGTTTACTTTCCCTGTTTTCCCTTGAGCATGTTCCTCAAGAAATATTTTCGCATAACTTCTCAGTGAAACATGAAGCACATGAATGTATTTTGAATGTATTCAAAAAATCTTTCACTGCGGATTAAAAAAAAAAAAATCTACTACAAGCAGCTTTCCCAAGATCTCCTGCTTGTTTAGCACAGGTCATCATGCTAGTTGCAATCCTGCGTTCAAGCAATCAGGTCATCATGCTAGTTGCAATCCTGCGTCCTCCCAAAGTAGCAGTTCAAGAAGAAAAAATCTAGCACAGTACCTAGGTGAGGAGCTGGACAGAATAATTCCTGCCTCTGAGGACTGCAGAGTACTCTGCCCTAGGTCTTACATGTCAGCAGGAGCCCAGATCCCCCATGTCTCACCTGCCAGACTCCTTCCTTCATATGGAACTATTTGGGAGATTGGCCTTCTGAAATCCCAGCATGTATTTAGCTCAGCAGGTTTGTCCCTGTCTTCAGTTCCCAACAGTATGGGAACTGAGGCAATATTGGCTTCTTCATATGCAAGTGCTGAATTTCTGTGTTATTTTGGGACTCATTTTCCGTGCTCTTAAACGGTATGATTAACTTGCCCAGGGCTATAGTCAACTTTCTAGCCTACAGGAATCTACATCTGGACAACACCAAACATAACTTGTACTTCAGCTATGTCTAGTGTAGCACTGCTGGTTTCAGTAAAGATGTGCTGGTATGAATTTGCTTCCCAACCATGAAAAACATCACCATCTACTTTCTGAGTTATCCCTTTGCAAACTTATTTTCAGAAGACCTTAAAATACTTTAGGTGATAAACGGGGTCTGCAGACCTGAGAGACTGGCTGAAGATTCAAAAAGTCATCTGAAGAAACCAACTATTGGCTGGCCCTTCTCTGCACTGTGCCCATGCTGCCTATTGAGTGCTGCTGATGGCCACCTGCAAGCTGGCCTGGCAGTGCTTTGAGCGCGTTTGGACATGCAAGGTGAAGGATTGGACATGGCCATCTGAAGGATGCGCGCTAACCAGGCTAAAAAGCAAGCTTGCAGGATGGGAGGTAGGAGGCAGTTTAAGTGCAGTTAGAACATGAAAGCCACACTTCTCATCAGTGTCTAGCTATCTGCTGAGGCTTAACATGACAAAAAGAGATCATATAATTTTCTTCCCTAGCTCTTGTCCTTACATGAGTATACTCAATCACTGTGGATAACCTCTCCAATCCATCCATCTTCCAGGTGTGTAACCTGGGTATCACTTTCTATTCTGAACTTTCCTTGCATCTGTCTGTCCAAGGCTACGTTTAAATCATGCAGGCTGTTTCTTATGAAGCATTTTCTAAATGAAACACTTTATTCACACAGATATTCTGGTCTAAATTCGCCTCATCACCCACCTTGATTGCTGCAGTATCCTGTTCTGCGGTTTTGACAAATGCAGTGTTACCTACCTCCATTCATGCTGCTGCACAGATCATTTTCCTAGCTTAACATCTTGCCCACATCACATTTGTCTTTGCATCTCACCACTGACATCTCTTTCTCTATCATATCAAATAGGACTATTTGTCTCCACTTTTAAGGCCTCAAATCTACCAGTAAGGACTGACATATTGGCTCACACTTTTGCTCATCTGAGGAGAGCAGACTCGAACGCCCTGTTGCTAAGTTTTGCATGAATTCTACTCTCCCATACTTCCCCTAGTACCCGGGAAGCGCCACTGAGCTCTCTCAGGTACCTCTGTATCTGCCTTGAGATCCCCCTGCTTAAGTAAGTCCCCCCTTTTCTACAAGGACTATAAAAAATAGAGATGGGGTCAAGAGTGCATTGAACTCTCTCTTTCTCATGCCTGAGCATTGCTGCCCCACTGGTTTCTTGCACTGCCCAGTCAGGTCAGATATATTCACCTGCTCTCTCTTGTCTTGAAAGGTCAATTTTCTGAGTCAAGGACCTGTCATATAGTACAAAAGCAGCTCTTAGGTCCTTTGGCAATGCAGATCAGTGCCTGTAGCAGTTGTGGCTATTGATAATTAATAAAAAGAATAACAATAACAATAACCATAGCTAATCCCCCGACAATTTACTATATCCAGGCTTTTCTATCCTCTCTGTGCTCCCCTTTTGTGCTGAACAGATCCATTCAGGTTAAACATTGATTTTCTGCTTTTTAGAAGCGTTATTTAGAAGGAATGCCATTTGCAGATTTTGTTGAAAGTGCCATACACATAATAAAGCCAAGGTTTACCTTCTTTTAGGACAAGATATACACAATTCCCATTCGGATGTGCAAAGACAGAGCACTGAAAAGCCGAGAGGGCTGCAATCCATATGTTCCTCTGGAAGATGGCTCCTTGCTGGGCAGTGTGTTCCCTGCGCAACTCATCTGCACCTCCTCCAAGGGACAGGCACTTCCACAGTGTGCCCGGAGTCCTGTTTCCCTCCTGCACTACCAACCCACTCCACCAGCACACCTGCATGTCTGGCGGATAGGAGGAGGCGAAAAACAGTTCATGCTCAGATCTGGTCACAGCCTGGATGTGTCCAGGACTAACATCTGAACCTGGGCTTCAGAATCAGTTTAGTCATAGCTTTAAACTCAGTAAATCTCAGTATGCAATAACCATCGCAAGAACTTGTAACCTTTGGACTTTCTTGTACCAAGCAGGGTGTCACAGTTGAAGTCTAACCTTATTTGATGCATTCTTACCAAACATAGCAGATCCCTGTAGACTTTGTAAATTGGCATAGTGTGCTGCATGAGACTGCGGCTTGAGGAAAGCAAGAACCGCTATGAGTCCTCAAGGAGGTTGATTAACAAGACAGTGGCCCTGTAGAGACCGAAGCTATTGCAAGAATCCTGAACCTAAACTAACCCCACACATGAATTTATAGCAGCTTCTTCAATCCATAGTGATTCTTCTGTCCAGATGCATACATGTGCAGTGTGGTTAGGGAAACCTTAAAGAGAGCTTTTGATGTAAATAATCCCAATAAAGACAAATTACATATGCAATGTCAAATGAAGAGAGAGGCCTCATTGCTTGACCATAGTTACAAAAAACAGTTCTCTGTAAGTGTTTGCATCGTAGGTGGAGTACATCACAGAAAACTTTGAAGCGAAAAGTAAGAGTTAAGTCTACACAAACATCCTTAATTCCACCATGCACCGAAGAATTGCTGCTTGAATTCTTGAAACAACTCCAAAGCCGATCTATTCAGCCTATCTACCTCCTCAGCTAAAACACAAGCTTAGTAAATGAGAGTCATAATTTTGGCTGATTTTTATTTGCTTTTATTGGTGTGTTAAGCTCTGTGTTTTGTTATGACTAGTGGGATTTGGGATAAGTGTTTATTCTGAGAAAACCGAGAGTATCGAGGGTCCTACCTCTGAGCTAAGTTAACTATTGAAACAAGTATCTAATGCACTCAGAGACTATATTTCTGCAGAATTAGGGAGCAATGAAGTGCATTGGGAGTGAGTGACTCTTGGTTAGTAAGGTAATTGGGCTGAGATTGATCTGGTTATTCTTGCAGTCTTGGTTGTGATTTCCTGGTCTTGCAGTGGGCTTGTTGAAACAAACCTCACAGACAATCCGAGCTCTTAATTATTGAAGATGTTATGGACATGAGAGGTATCACCAAGTTTTGGAGAGATGGATGCAGCTAGGGGCATTTGGCCTAGAGAGCTGCAGGGTACAAGGACACCCAGAAGCTGCTAGCAGAGAGGAACAGGAGGAATGCAGAGGAAGAGCTAGAGGAAAATCAAGCAGGACCACCTAGTGTGGACGAGCTGCATTTTCTTGAACAACTCAGCAAGGTGGAATGTGGGATGAAGGGACATCCACTTCTGAAAACATGACATTTTAAGTGCAATATCTTTGATGAGTAACTTATTCAAATTTCTCTATTCTGTGAAAAAACTAGTCAGAAGTTGTAAAGCTCATTATTCCCTCTTTAAACAACGTAAGAAAAATGAATGAGAACCAAGTCTTACTCTGTATTTCTCCCCGTTCCCACCTGGGATCCCTTGGCTCATTAGCAGCCTTGCTAATTCTTTAGCAGAAAGCGTTAAGGATCAGCCCATCAAATATTCAGGGTTTTTTCAAATCTGAACAGCCATATGTGCCATGAGATCAGCTGCACTCCATCAGCTGATTGAATTAAAACAAGAGCAGAGGCAAATTAGAAACTGTCTGCACAAGGCAAATCCTGCGAAAACACGAAATCCTACCAAGCACGCTGTCACTGCGAATAAGCATCACAGCCAGTGGAGCACGTGTCAATACTTAGAGGGGAGAAAAATCAGTTTCTTAGAGGTAGGTTGTTAGTTCAACAACTGTGAACCGCTGCCTTGTAAATGTTAATGACTGTAAGATCCCACTGGTTTCAGTTAAGCTCCTAGTGGAGTCAGACACGGGAGGAATTACCGAACACGAATATGGAAATGAGCAGCATGTCTCCAAGAGCTCCTCCTGCTTCCCAGAGCTGAGGGAAAAGCCTGCAGATGGAGCGAGACCCACTTTGCTGCCCTGCCGTGGATCAATAGCCACCTCGGCGCTAGCAGAGCATGTTATTAGTGCAGCTCCCTGCTGCAAAGAGATTGCTGGGCACCTTCGGGAGGAAGGTGAAAAGGCTGCCCCCAGCACTGCTGCCCTAGCCATTCGTAGGGAAACACTCATTGGCTTTTGTGCCTGATTCCCAGGGGAAGCTGCTGGGAAAGTTTTGGAAGGAATAAAGCAAGTTCAGAAGGAGCACGGGGAGAGAAGGTGCAGAGACTTGGAAGGAGCTGCAATGCGCTGGCACTGCCTCTCTCGGCTGGTGTCAGAGAATATAGGAATATCCCACAGTAATAGAATATGGAATCGTATTAAAAATGTATCAGAGGAAGATCATTCATATTCATCCTGATCTTCAGAAGAGCTTTCACGGCACTATTTTGCTTTCAGTATCCTAAATTTCAAAGCAATTAAAGCACTGTTTTGGCTGACGTATGCTGTTCTTTGTGCTTCTTCAATGCTGTTCTTTTTGTCTTTTGTACTCAATAAATGAGAAGCGTATGCACGAGGTGGAAGGTGTATTCTTTCACTCAATGCATTAAAAAAATAGAAACATTAAGCAATAGTTCAAGCACGCCTCTAATCCAGCCTCCGCTACTCACTTATTTACATTGCCCTTCTTGCAACTGTAGCCTCCGGCTGTTTTGTACAATATCCTTTCTCTCGCAATTGCTATTTGTAGTGGTTTACCCAGGTTAGCTTTCATCCAGGCAGCCTGGGTACCACTAGCAGTGTGGATGACAGCACCATGGAGCTTCATCAAGCTCTCTGCCTGGAAATAACCCGGCTTTTCAGTGAGAATGTGCGGTCTGTACTGTACCTCGTGCCACTATAGCAAAATTAGGAACAGTCCTGGAGCTTGCGGATTTGGCTTTCTCCATGTAAGCAGAGCAGGCATGCCTTGGATGGCCTTCTGTACTGAAACTCGTGTCAAAGATAGCTTGCTGAGATCTGACCTTTCAGTAGCATTGCCTGCTGCACTCTGGCCAAAATGTGACTTCCTGGTTTGCACGCAGATGCTCTCCTGTAACTTTAAGTATGGAAAATTTCCGGAAAAAATAACAAAGGCATTTAACTCATTGTAGCACTAAAATTAATAATTTCCCTGTCTTTCTACTGTGTCTGCGGTTACCTAGGTGTCTCTAGCACCCTGATAGATGAGGTAGATGATCACTTTTACTGGATTCCTGGTGATGTCCCTCTTTTCCCTGGGAACATACGCAAGCACAGAGGACTGCAAGGAGTAGATGACCCTATTCCCATATCCCCAGTTGTGATATGAGAAATGCAGCCGGACATCAGGTCCCAGCATGCTGTGTTTTATTTACTATGTAGTGATGACCTGGGCGAACTGGGGGAAAAAGGGGAAATTGAAGCCAGCTAACTTACACAGCTCATTTTGTGTGCATTTTAGGTGCTTAGTCGTCTGTACAGAAACACCTAAGATCTCTCTGTTGTCTCTTTAATACCTTTTTCCTTTCTCTACTCAAAAGGCCACAAACTTCAAAGTGTTTTGATGTTGTAGAGTCTCCTTCTTTGGAGATATTCAAAATCCGCCTGGACACGAACCTGTGCAACATGCTCTAGGTCACCCTGCTTGTGCAGAGGCTTGGATTAGGTGATCTCCACAGGTCCCTTGCAACCTCAGTGTTTCTGTTACTCTAATAGGGGGACACTCCTTGCTTTTATCCAAAAGAAAAAAGAAAAAAAAATCTCTTTTGAAGGTGGCTCCAGAGTTACTTTTTGAAATCACCAGCTTCTCCCTCCAGGTGATGTGTGAATTGCAATTAACTCATCTAAGCAGAAACTGTCCTTCATTTAGGCACTATATATGACACATTGTTTTTATTGCCCACATAGGAAATGGCAGGCAAGTATAAAAGAGCTGGTGAAACGCTATCGTGCTAATGCAGTAGAATTAATTTTCAAAATTGCTGTTTTGTAGTGAGTGTGTACACCCTGTTATTTTGACAAGGCAAGAGAGAATCCAGAATGAATTATCCAGCCTCTCCGCTATGCAAAAATAATACAGTAAAATACTTACTAATTTTTCCCTCTGTTTAGAGTCTTTCATGAAGCTGGAAAAGAGGCACAATCACCATCTTGTTCCAATACAGAGACATGATTCCTTGTTGTTCATGGCAAAGGGCCAGATAGATCCTCTTTTTGTGAATCCCCACCACAGCGCCTTTCAGGCCAACAGAATTATGCATATTAATACCAGAAAGGTTTTGCCCTATCAGTCCTAATGAGAGAATAATAAAATTTGGGTAACCCCAGATACTCACACTGCTCTGAGCAAGGGGTTTGATGCCTCTAGCTGTCAGCTTTAGAAAACACTCTACTTTCTACTCCTGTGATTAAATTCACCCCAAAAGAAGGCAGACCACAAAAGAAATGTGACTTTAGATAACGGCATCCTCTGGTAAAGCCTAGATTCACAGATGCTTTTTCTACAATGTGTAAATTTGCAAAATGTTTGAAAAGTGCTTTAGCTTCTCCCTGGATTAAACGGGACATCAGGCAAGATCGACTTATGGGTTTCAGCAGTTGATATCACACTCAACTGACTGCCGAAAACACATGTACTTTACGCAGGGACCTTTTCTTTTCCCCTATATTAGTATTTGCAGTGGAGACAAGCTCATATGGAAAAGATTTCTGTGTCATGCCTGAATTTCATCAGCTGATGAGCATCAGTGGGGACTCTCCCACCGTATTTAGGTCTTTCTGTTTATCCTTGAGAGAGGCAGCTTTCTGCAGTTGTGAGCTGAGGCAAATACATTTTCCTTAATTTTGCTTAATCCTATTTAGGAGAAACACATGAGTTAAAAGTTAGCTTCTCTTGGCAGAAGCACTTTAAGGAAATTGCGGCAGAAAAGAGGAGTCTGTTAAAAAGGAAAATAAACTGCTTTCAAGCATATTCCATTGCAATAGCTCTACTTATAAATAAAATAGACCAATAACCGCTCTCTTGCCCTGAGGCCATGCAACAGAGCATGGCTTGCGTCCATACGGATAAACTCTTTTACAGCCCCAAAACAGAGCGGCTCCAACCAAGCAGTCTGTCAGGAGTGGCCCGTGGCCAAGCGTGGATGTTGTTTGCGAGAGTTGGCCCCAGTCAAAACCGTACTGGTATTGCTAATTTAATGATGTGGGCAACTACAAGCCAATGTTTGGGCATGTGCCCTGGGCCTATTAGTTTATTAGGGCCGATGTGGTCTTACTCTTCTGTGCTGTGTGCTGGGCAACACTCTGCCTTATATAAAATGCAAAGACTCTAGAGAATACAGTGCTAGCAAAAATCACTAGTGCTAGCAATCACTGTAAAAACTGTGGTGGAAAATCATTAGGCTTTTTTTTGTTGTTGTTGTTTTACTCTATATATTTTGACAGCTTTTCCCATTGTAGTTCTCAGCCATTAGGTTGCGCGGTTGCTCTTGGGACATATTACAGGCTTTTTTTTTTTTTTCCTTTGAAAATGCGAAAAGGAAAAACTGTTTTTGAAGAGAAGACAAGACCTTACACAGTCTTTGTCTGAGAACTCGAAGTGCCATTAACAAGAACAGTTTAAAAGAGTCTGATTGAATACTGGACAGGTTTTGACTAATCGCATCTGTCCTTTATGATTAATGTTAAGTGGTATTTGCTGTGTCTGGTGCATTGTGTCATTTTGAGAGTTATTTTGGATTTAGTGTATTATGCAGTAAAATGCTATCAGGTGTGCTTCAAAAGCGAAGTGCTTGGAAAAGGCTCTCCTGTTTCGTGTATATGTTATTGACGGTGCCTTAAACAACAGGGTTCTCCAGACACCACCATTGTGCAGTGTCTAATGCTGACAGTGATAAACCATCATCTTCCTGACAGTTCCTAAAAGCTTCTGAGCTCTTCCAAAAGAATTAATTTAATTAAAAACAAATATGTTCTTTAGAAGGATGGCAACTACACTTAAAGTTGCCTAGACAGAAAGAGGCTTACATACAAACTTAGGCTAAAAATATACAATTTTATAGAGAAATTGCAGGCATGTCATTTCACCCTTGGGGAAAAAAAGTTATTCAGAGTAATGACAATAACTTGGTGGGAGAGAAAGTGGGCTTCATGCAGTAAAAAAGTTTATTTCCAGCTGTGTAGATTTTTCAAAGGCTTTTTTTTTCTAAAATGAATATTATCAAGTTATTTGTTATTTACTCATGAATGCTGAACAAATACCGAGCAAATTCAAGAAGTTATTTATTTTCCTCGCATTGCATGTACGCATAGGTGATGTTTCATTATAAGCCTGAGTTTTCAACATATTCCCGTGTAAGTGAGAAGAGCCCAATTAAAAAAATTGCAGACCCTGATCCAACCTTTGTTGACTTCAGATCCTCATGTTGAATTGAGCACCAAAAGAGAAAATTATGCCTATTAAATTGAGTAAACAGTTTCTTCATTTATCTGGGTGGCTTTTTTTCTGTCAGTGCAAACCATTTTTTTGCTAAAAATGCCAACCCTTAGAAACTTAATGAGTATTAATGAAAAGCTGGAATAATTTAGCATGGACAAAAAAAGGGTAATTTTCCTTAGACATTTCATTAGTAAGAGATGAATCCTAAAAGGCCTATTCTCCTTGTGGTTTGTCAGAATAATTCTCATTATAGTCAATAGGAACAGGTATATATGCATCAATAGCAGAATAGACTGCTAAATATAGTTGCTGCCACTGCAGCTAGTGAAGGCCTGCTCCCCCTCATCAGATGCGGAAGCTGAAAGCTGCAACAGCTTCATGCACACACCAGAGTAGACTTAAAGACATTTTTCCTGGAAAAAAAGGGCATGGACTCAGTTTTGGTCTTGCAGGTGTCCTACATATTTTCCCAAGCAATGGCTCTTGAGTTTTAACATATCCTCCAGTTTTTCAAGGTTATTCCAAAGCAAGGGCCAGATATTTTTAACTTTAGCCAGGCAAACAGCATATATCTCTATACAAAGCAGTAGGAGATGGGTATGCTTGGCTTTGCCTGAACTTTTCTCCATCCCTTCCTGCTCTCCTCAGCTTCCATGGTGCTGCGCAGGCCAAGACACATGCCCCCAGGCCTTTCCCCCAAACAGGCTGCCCATGTCTCTAGTGCCTCTGAGTCTCACATGAGTCACTTAGGTTCTGTGATTTTTTTTCTTTAAGATCTAGGATTAGTTTCTGATATCTTTGTTCTTCTCTTTGGGATTTTCCGCTGTCCAAATCTAGACCTCTGTGGAGATGTAGTGAAGAAAATGACCTTTACTCATTTGTTCTCCTTGTGTAAGATCTGTTCAGCTGCTGATAGCCTTTAACTGTCAACCATTTCATGGACAGACTTTAGCTTCTTTTTCCTGTCTTCTTAGTTCAAGGAACATAAAGCATTACACAGTAAAAAACAGCCATAAGGAATTCATAAATTATACATAGGCAGATTCCCCAAATCATCAAACATTCACTTCTGTAAAACATGTTCCATATCCATATTGTTTCAGTGGTATATGTACCTTTCATTTAAGCTTTCACAGATTTTCTTTCCTTGTTTCTTGTTGTTGTTGTTGTTTTCTTTTTTTTTTTTGCCTTTTGAATGAGTTCTGATTCAAAACAAAACAAACAGGAGTTTGCGTTTTTTCTCCCTTTTTCTCCCCCTGTGTCATTTTTGCCAGCAGAAAGCAGCAGATTTGAACTGATGGGTGGAGGGAGCTCTCAGCAGAGATTTTGGCTTTGCTGCCACTTGATGTGCCATCTCTCCAACCTGTGATACTGGGGAGGGAGCAAGCCTGCCCTGTGCTTTGAGCACTCTCGAATCACCCACTGCTGGCTGCAGTGTCTGAGGATGTTCAGGGTTGTGGCTCCGGCATGGCAATGTCCCTTCTTACCTGAATTGCGTAGCAGAAATGTGTCCGATGGCCTTGTACAAAACATGCCAGCTAAGTAGTATATGCAAGTGGCCGCAGACTCTACAGGTACAGGCATGGATTTGTCCTTGACTCTTGTATTTGGATCTGCTTCACTGCTAGAAGGGACTCTATTTTGGCAATGAGCTGTAGGATTGGTAATTATTGTGGATCGCATCCTAGAAACCACACAGGATTTGGGGCCAGTAGGAGGTGCGTAATCATGTAACCGTAATTATGTATTCCATTGTAATGGACTCAGCTTCAATTTTTCTGAAAAAAACAGGTGCACCTCTTACTATATTTTTCAGGCCATATCTCATTGCATTGTTGGCAAATGCATTTTTATGAAATCCATATTCCAAAATAAAAACACTTCAAGACTCCTATAACTTAAATGTTGTAAGGTATATGAAAATGAAGCATTCTGAAGGGCAAAGGTAGGGGATATTAAATGATGAAGTCAGTAGAGGTAAAGGGGAAAATTAGCAGATCGTGCTTCTGTCTGCCCTAGCTATTCCTCTCCAATTCATGTCTGCTTGTCTCTCTGCTACCCTATTGCTGTTTCTGAATCCAGATGACTGTGAGGTCACTCAAGCCAAGTTCTGCACTTAATTTAAAGTGTGCCACAGTCACCTTCATGGTGCAGCCTGTTCTTGTGCACTGACTCTTGCAAGATCCTAGAAACAGGCATCTAACCAGGCACTTAACCCAGAGTTCGATGAGATATTTTGCTAAACAGAACACTAGTTGTCCATCTGACTCCATCTATGCAGGTGGTGACCAAGGAGTACTTCTAATCTCCTATGCCTGGCAATGTTAACCACACAGTGAAGCAACAGCCCTGCATGAATCAGCCCACATCTTTCCTGTACCCCACTTTCCCCCCAGAAAATTCTTGCATGTCTGCATTGAAGGATTCAGTTCAACTGAGTCTCAGATTTGGGTGGTGGGAGGCCAAGGAGCCTGGAGAGTAGGGCACAGTTCTTCAGGTGAGTTTAGGCTAGGACAGAAACAAGCCGTTATATTCCAGAATTATTAAATGTTTAAAAGTCATTTATCCTGAGAAAAAAAAATAAAGTGTGAGATTGCCAATAAAATGGACAAAGACATTCCTCTGCAAAATGACAGAGATTCTTCTGTTTGCCATAATGATAGTAAATTCCTCAGTAGCACAGAGACTACTTAGGGTCACATCTACCAAAGCATATTCAAAGAAAGTTCAGACCCTTTGTGTCTGCCACTTACATTCTGATTATCTGTCTGGAGGCAGAGCTCCTCGTTTTGATACGTAATGAATAAAATGCACAAGTGGAAGGAATCAAGATAATGAATTTGCAGGATAATTTTACTAATTATCTTGTTGCTGATCATAGAACCAAGGCACCGAGAGTCAATCCTACCACAGCTATTAATATGCAATGCCTAAAGCTGTTCTTGTAACATTTATTACTCATCTCGCTAGCTCCACACAAGTTGATAGATTCCTATTAAATTTGTAAAGTGAAGTCACTGAGAAGTTCCTTGTTCTAAATGTAATATGTTAAATTATACACATTTACTGAAATGTGAAGTAAACGAGAGCACTTAAAATAATGTTTTCTACTGTGTGAATATTAAGTAAGCGATGAGTAGAGATGGAATTAATCTCACCTTGATTTACTTATTTGAAGATAGGATCTAATCCAAGTTAGGAATTTCATTTCCCTGTGTAGTCATGGGAGAGAAGATGGAATGAGTTGTTTCCTGGTGGTGCTTCTCTTCAATCCCAGTCGCTTTCCTGAAATGTACCAATAAACTTCTTTGACAACTAAAGCTAAGGTGGGATGAAAAGATATTTTTGGAGGTGGGTGAGTACATAGAAAGCTTGCCAATGCAAAAACAAGTAATAGCATTGTGCAATTATATTTAGCCATGCATTTGTCAATTCATATGGGTAGATAACTGGAAAACATAACCACATAGTCCACATTGATCATAAGCATTTGGGAACAGCTCAGGAACGTAGGAAGCATGTCTCAAAATGAGCCATGGATGTCCAGACTGCAGCAGGGAGATAAACAAGCTCAGAGACAGAGCTCACCTCTGCTCAGGAGCAGAGAGAGTCAGTTCTGTGTGGCTTTAGGAAAAGGAAGGAGGGTGGAGGAGCTGATGTCATGTATTGCCACTGTGTCGGGAGTGAGGATGAAGACCAGTAAGAATGAAGAATGACTATGTCTGAGTAAATGTCTAGTAAGAATGAAGAATGACTATGTCCAAAAAACAGAAGAGCTCAACACTGGGGAAGTGACAAGCAGCAGGAGGCAGTGAGATCCTGGCACCTTCCTATCTCATCTACATCCCAGAGGACTGAGAGGAGCTTTGTTGGGACAGTCTCCTCACTCTCCAGAGCAGGTCGGAGTTGTCTCCCTGGGTGTTGCCTTTTGCTGCTGTTCCCTCCCCAGTGCCATTGTTTGAGTTGTTGCATGAGTTGCTTCAGTTATTTCTCCTTCTGGAGAAAAGTCTGGGTTTTAGCAGCGTATTAGAATGCAAATGAGAAATAAAAGAGGAATTCTAGAGATACTAGAAATTCAGAATTCCATAGCCTGGCCATAAAACAGGTACCCTCCCCACACCTGCTCCATCCCTGGGAAAGAAGCATCACAGACTCTGACCCCATAACCTCATTTCATCCAAATTGGGCTCTGTAGTCACCATCTCTCTGCCTCACTTGATAGTTTTTTAAGCAGATATATCTCAGGCTTGTAGCCCTTGACACACACATGTAATGGAGAGCATTATATTGGTATATAATTTTTTTGCTAAGAAAAGCCAAAAAAAAAAAAAGAAAGAAA
Source organism: Tinamus guttatus (assembly GCF_000705375.1). The sequence goes on along the minus strand of NW_010587175.1, from coordinate 301,150 downwards.
AAGAAAAAGAAAAAACTCCAAAGAAATATCCATTCAGATTATTTCTGCAGCAGGCTAAGATATCATAACGTTTTTGATAACTAAATCCATTTGGTGCTTTATCTCTCCCCTCAAATCATTTCCCTTAATATTGTACGAAACTATAGCACAATAAAAAACAATAACGGTCAGGCACTTGGCTTAATAAAAGAGTCTTTTGAACTGCTGTTATAACACAGAAAAGAGGTCAGCCTTTTCAGCATAGATCTTAAAGTTAGCTGGAAATATTTGTAATATTAACAGAAAAATCAAAGCTGCTTCTCTGCCAACCATGCTGCAAATAAGGATGCTGCAAATAAGGACTTTAGAAGCCCCAGAGGAGTGTGCTTTAATAAGCGAGTCATCTAAAAGCGCTGTTGCAGACAACCAGAGGGTACAAAATAACCCATACCAGAAATGATCCGACTGCAGAGAGAAATTGGAAGGCAACAGGTTCTCACTAGACAACTGGATAAAAACCTAGGCAGTTCTAAAAAAATACACATTTATCCTGCTGCCTTTTCAGTTTCTGCTTCGCGGTTTGGTTGTGCTTTTCTCTCCCAAGAAAGTTCATCAGAAACATTAAAAGCAGAAATCGAGTGCTATTTGGAGGTTTTGTTTGTGTTGCTATATGAAATCGAGAGCATACTGTGCTATAAATAAAAGCTCGTAAGTAAATTCTCAGCATATTAAAACCTGCCTAACATGAGATTAAGATGGTCTGAAGTCACTGACTCAGATCATAAACAGAGCACCGTTAGCTGAAATGATTAATCGCTTTGGTACAAAAGAAAAGAGGAAATTTGTTAAAAAATAAGCAGGGGGCACCCTGCTAACTCCAGGGGCAAGCTGATTGGCTGTTTAATAATGTATAACGAAGTGTGTGCCAGATCAAAAGCAAATCACATGCAGCTGGCAGAAAATGAAATGGCATTAGGCAAAGTATTTGTCTAGCTATGAGGCTATTTAGGAAATTACTGTATATTAATGTAATGTCTATTAAAGCTTTTCAAATTAATTTTTTTGATGGAGCCCCCATAAATAAAGCATGATATATGTATTTTAGATATATGCACACAGATATATGGGGTGTACGTATTATATATACGTACGCATTATGTATATATTACAGACGCTGCAAACATTCAGCCCTAACATCGCAAAATTTTCATGCTTCATTAGTGGCTATTCAGCTTCATTAAAGCATTTTCAAATTTTCATTTTATTTGCTATTTTGTGCGGGATTATGCTGTATAATTTGTTTTGGGGTGTTTTAGGATAATATTTTTGCTGCACCAAAATTTGGCAAAAATCTGTTAGAAGTGGAGGAAAAGAGAGAAACATTGATGCAACATTCCTGTTCCTCACAGGCTTTCTTTTTCATCTTTTAAAGTCTGAAGGGGACATGGCTGTCTGTGGAGCTTCCACAGGTTTCTCATTCAGAGGCTCAGCTTGGCAGCAGACATAGGAAGCTACAGGGCTCCGTACCCAAGGAGGGTCTTTTCCTTTAGCCTTCATTTTCCCAAAGACACTGCTGTGCCCATCTGTGGCTGGTGCTTGGTTTGTGTGGGAGTCCAGAGATGGGTGCTTGTACCTCTTGGTGCAGCCTGGGCTTATTTTTCGCCAGGTGACACCCTGAAGCACAACACATGACCTGCTGTCCCAAGGCCATCCCTTTCTAGCCTAGAGGGCTAAACCTCAGGCTGGACCCTTCTTAGTGCCCCCTGGACTCCCAGCTCAAGTCCTAGGTACTGAACCATGTCCTAGGCTTCTATAGAAGGTGGATTCATTTCCATCCTCATAAACTTTTCTGGAGTTCTCCTTTCCTTACATCAGGACACGTGCCCTTCTGCCAGACCATCTGGATAGAGCAGCCCAGTGCATGGGGCTTGAAGGATACAAGGCACTCATGGTCAGAGCAGATGGAGACAAGCCCCTGTGTCACACAGGAGCCAGGACATGCATGAGCCAGTGATGCTGTGAAGGAGAGAGGCCACTGAACAGGCTAGAAACCTACTTCTTGGTCAACCGAGGGTGACCCTTGCCTGATGGAGTGGTCTTGCTTTCTCCTTGCCTAGTTGTGCTCCACTACTTGGTGTGTCGCTTGTCCTTGTGCTCAACTTCCTCTGCTCTCCCTGGCCTCCTCTTCTATCTCTCCCAGCCATTTGTTCTCCCCTCTGTGCTACCTGCTGATTTAGCACTGGCAAAACCAGACAGGAGGGAGGGATTCCAAAACAAATCCAACAGGATACACCAGGGTCAACCTGAGCAGTAGAGTGCTGGCCAGTCCCTCTGCAGTTCCTGCTGTGGTTCACCGAATTTTTCAGAGGCAGTGGGACTCTGTGTTGTTACATAATAAGTGATTTTACTTTGCCATCACGACACCCTGTTGTTGTCACATCACAGCAGAAACAATCAGCTGAGGTAAGGCACACATTGGAAAAAAAGAGATAGCTGCACTTGCTGCTCATGCAGAATGGCAGTTCTGTACATTTTTGGAATTATAAACAACAGTTAGTTTCTGTCACCGCTTACAAAAAACATGGCATAGCTGCTGAAATAAGTGAGCACTTAAGGGAAACCCAGACCTTTTATATCTGCCACTTATTTCCTGATTATCTTCCTGGAGGTCAGGCCCTTCATTTTGACACTTAATGAATAAAATGCCCACGTTGCAGGAAATGGGATAATGAATTGTGAAAAGACATAATCAGCAATGACTAAATAATTAAGGGAATTGAAATGTAGAGTCATGTGGGAATGTATTAATAATAACGTGATTTTTCCATATGCTAAGAAATTCTGTCTGTTTTTAGAAAATCAGTCATCACACATGCTCTGTGGCAAAAAAAAATAATGTAGACTAATAGGAACTGTAATTAGATGTTCTGCTTTTAAACAGCTGAATAAAAGATGAAATCATATAGAAAGTATATTTAGATACAAGCCAGAAAGTAAACTGATTATTATTCATAGTGCTGTTAATAGGAGCTGTAATTTATGCATCTAGTGGGAATCATGTTAGGCAATTAGGAAAGGGAGTCACACTTGACTTCCCTTTATGCATTTACATATTTATATATTTTTCTATGTCTTGCCAATGTCTCCATCTTTGCAGTTGCCTTTAATCCAAGTAACTGCTCAGAATAATACCTTAGAATGCATGCTTTTACAGTGAAATTCTCTCCTGAAGTTCAAAAGTTGGCCTTCAGTTAGATTAAATAAAATTGCACACACTTTGCTTTAATCATGTGCGCCTCATGACACAGAACTTCTGTAAGTCCCCAGTACTGCATGAAAAATGGGACTTTCTCCTTTCTCTGAGTATATCACCTACAAAGACTTGTGGCAGGAATTATCAAATAAGTTAGACAGGGCTGTATACCTACTTTTACTCCTCTCTCTCTATACGTAACCCTTACATAGGCAGGACCCAACTTCAGATGCTCTGACACTCCCAACACTGAAATCTCAATGATCTGGGGTTTTGGTTCCACTTGGAGCTGCTGCATTTGTGGATTATGTGATCCTTTGTATGTATTTAATACTTTTAACAATTCAATGCTAGAATGATTTACGCTTATTTTGATCAACAGCACGGTTACTGTTTTCCTTCAAAAGTGTACTAATATCAAACCACTTATTAATTCAGTCTCTCAGTGAGCCTGTAACATACAGGTCAGCCAGGGAGAGGAACATAGCTAGATATATTTAAACAGATGGGTGGACTGAGGTGCACAGAGCTGACATGGTTTGCTCAAGATAAAAAAGGGCCCATCAGTAGCAGAGTGGAGATTAAAATTCAAGGCATGAGATCATCAAAGGATTAAGGGCTGCTTTTTTTCCAGGCGCATAGCGCGTGCCTCAGGTAATCTGCAGGTGTCGAGATTTGGAAATATTCAGCACACAGCCCTTAAGAACAACAGGCAGGGCAGTGCTCAGGGGAAAGGATGGGGACTTCAGCAAGGGCTGGTGGTAGGTGCTGCAGCAGCATCTCCAAGAGAGCCAGGAGCACCCATGGGTGCCAAGCCAATGTAAGCCCATAAAACTAAACCCACCACCGAACTGGCACTGCCATGGGATGTTGTGGCTTCTGCCATGGGACATTGTGGCTCTGAGCAGTTGGCGCTCAGGGATGAGCTGCCTTTTGGAGCTGCCAGCACCTCCTCTCGCTGCCCATGTTAAAACAGGACATATTCAGGGAGCAAGTTGCAAGCTGCAGAAGAAAGCGGTGGAAAGGAACAAATGCATGCCCTGAATTCTTTTTTTTTCTTTTTTTTTTCAAAGATAGGAAGTGTTTTTAATTCCTCTTTCTTAAACTTCTGATGTGTATTTTTCTCCATGCCTGTCCTGGGTATTCAGTGGGTCTGGCTCATTGCACTTATTCTCCATGGAAGTGTGATATCTCGGAATGGGTTTTTGCAGACTTGAAAATAGCAACATTCATGTTTGCTATTGCTGATGTATCATTGGGTAATCATTAAATAAATTCAGTGTTTTACTGCATTAACAAAAACACATGATTGTTTAACAGAGTACATTACAGAAGATGGAGGCTTTAATGGTCTCTATGGATTTTTAGTTTGTAAGAGTACATTATGAAGCTGTCTTGGTAGGGTGCTGTTTTCATATGTGAAAGAAGTTACTGGCTTTATACATCATTTTTATATCTTGTTGCTAGGCAACATATCATGGTGCAGTTATTGCAAAGGTGTCTGCTTCCTCGTTAAAAATCTTCATGTTGCTCCTTAATTCGGCTAAATTAGCTCTGTTATTGATCTTATCCTGCTTTCTTAGATATCTATTGATTGAGTTTTCATCCATTAGGTTTTGGAGAAATACAACGAGTTTTTATTAACAGAATTTGGAGGTGAAACCAAAAACATATGCGTTAGTGCTAAACCTTAGTTTCTCCGTTCCTCACAGTTTGTTTTCATGGAGGGAGCTGTGTGTTTCTGTTCACCTGGTATTCAAAAATCAGGGAATTTGAATAGTGGCACATTTAAGATAAGCTCTATGGCAGCTAGGCTTAAAAGAGCAACTAAATCAGGGATGACCTAGTGTCTCCTGGGAAAGGCCTAAAAATTCCCTTTAAAACAGTGATTTCTTTTCTGCAAAATAACTTGCAGGGCTTGCTCCAGCATAGTCCTCACAAAGTGTCTTCTGCAGAGCAAAAAAGCCGGGGGTGGCTCTGGTGCCCCATGAGCACCTGAGCACCCGCCAGCCCCCGCGTGCGGCGCGCAGCTCTCGGTCCTCCTCATCCCTGGCGCCTCCTACGCTACGAGCGAACTGTAATTACCTTCATTAACTGGACTCAACGCAGCAGTGACTGGCATCGCTGCTGTTCGTTTGCGGGGTAAACAGTACTGTTATAATATCGGGTTTTAATTAAGCTGCTTAGGATGAAACGCTAGCACGAAAAAAGCCTCTGAAAAGTGCTGTTTTTCAGTACGCACCCGTCCAGCAACAGCCCAATAAATCAATAGGATTTCATCTAACCTCTCACTTGGGAGATGCAATTTGGCATGTGGTATCGGGGCCCTTATTTCCAAGGGAATGTGCTTGGACTATGAGGGGAGTGAAAGAAACATGAAAGAAGCTTATTCTGTTATTTTTTTAAGCTATACAAGAGTTAAAAATAGATGTAAGACTTTGTTATGCTCTCAAGCCTTTTTCTGAGAAAAAAAAAGGTGCAAGTAATTAATTTATAATATGAAATAATTAGTTCTGTGAAATTTTAATAGATGAAATTGTAAATGAAAGAAGAGAAATTGCAAAGGCTAAAATGTTTAATTTCACAATCAATCAAAGTACATTGATGAAAAATGTCTCCAAATAATTTTGACAACATTTTAAAAATTACAGTTATATATTCATGCTTGAACACCTGGCTACACACATTTCACAGCTGGAATATACTGGCTTTGTCCTGAGAAGGGGGTGGCCCTATTTGCACCCTGTCTGCCCCTCTGTCACTTACAATGGAAGGGATAGGCTTGTCCCAAACTGCATTTTCATTTCTTCAGATACATGCTATGCCTTTAACATTTGGGCCTCTGAATCATATCAGCACTTTAGTTTTGTTTCTTCAGTATCTTTGAGGCAAAAAATAGTGAAAAATGTACTTTTGTTTTCTCACTAACTTCTCTGTTCTGTGACACGTGGACTGTGCCATGGCTGATACACCCGAGAGGAGATGTTGCTAATGCCCAGAAAAATCGATCCTCCTTCAATTTTAGGGAAGAAATGAGCACGGAGATCCCATCTGTCTTTCAGGATTTCAGCACATTTGTCTATAAAGGTGTATTTTGCTTGGGAACCCTGGCCTTTTAAATATCAGCTTCCAGGACGATCACTTTCACACCACGATTTCCCTGGTAGGCAAATTGTGCAGCTAACACAAAGGTTTGCCAACTGACCCCTACTAGCACCCTCAGTCTGTATGGAAAACCTTGCCAAGGTGATTGCATCACCTCACAGCCACTGAAGCCAATATTATGCTTAGATGGATGATTGCTTAATCCGTGGGAAGGTTCTGCCACAGGTAGCTGAGCTGGCTTCGTTAATCATCCGTCCTTTCCGCTGACAGAAAACAGAGAGAAGTCTCTGCTGACCCGTAATCAGGTTATCGAACGAGTGGAGACACCACCCAGGGCAGTGAGAGCAAGCACCAAAAGCTCTTCTCACCAGACATTGCCAGAACAAAAGGGAAGACATATCAGAACAAAAGAAGAAGCCTCAAACTCACCTGTCACATCATAGCCAAGAGTGTCACTTCATGCCTAAGAAGAGCCACAGAAGGAACTTCAATAGCAAAATACTAGAGGCTTTAATTCAGAAAGTCTTCTGTTTCCCCAGTGCTTCTCTGGACATCCATAATTCTTAGAAAACTCATGTAGAAGGCAGATTCAGGATAATTTGGTTTCTCCAGGATGATGCATCTGCCAGCTCTGTCAGTTGTGTTGCTGTGAATCTTAGTTTTCTAGAACCAGAGCCAAATTAGACACCTGGAGCCAGGCAACACCTGGGAGTCCAAGGCTTTTTGGACAGCACTCTTCAAAACATCTTAGCGACAAGTACATAACCCTCTACAAAGCTAAATGGAATAAGTATATGGGCTGGATTGCTTCCCAGGAGTTCTGCCTCTGATCAGCTCAGTCAGAATGTATCTATGAGCTGTGTTATCAGTGTCCAGCAAGAGTGTCTCATCAGTGCACATCATGATGCTTTTGGCCTTGCCACTTTCATCTCAGTCAGAGCCACTGAATAAAAAGAGGAACATTGAACAGATCTGCAGCTTCAGCCGTGGGACCCTTTAATTGTCTTCCATTTTCCTGCCTCATCGAACATAATATTTCTTGGAGCTTTCTAGCCTTCCCCCTAATTTACTTATCATCTCTTTTTCAGTTTGTGGAGCTGGATGGTGCCTCTGGCTGACCCACTTGTTAAATGACCTGTGATCCTTCTAGGAAAAAAATAGATGAAGGTAGCAAGTATGCCTCTAAGAGTTGGACTGCCAACATAATGGTATGCAGTCTTAGTGAGCTTAAGACTATTTTGATATTCAAGATTATGTCATTGTTTCGTAGTATTTGCTCACAGTGAAGTAAAGCAGTGAGATGTTGTGTTATTTGTAGGATTTATACACTCAGATGATCCCCCAGAACTGCTCAGATGTCTGCCTGAAAGGGTTAGAAACCAATTTTGTCCAAGAAAATTTTGGACTGTGTTCTTTTTTCTGGGAGATAATTAAGAAGTACCCTCCAGGTAATGACAGAGCTTGTCCACCATTTGTGAAGGCACCAAAGTCTACTTCCTGGTGCTTTGTATACTCATTTACTTCCCATAGTGCCTCAATTCCACTTAGTAAATGGGATGCCAGCACCTGTAAAGTCATCTCTTCATGTAAGAGTTCTCCTCCCACACGCTCGTTACCCAGATTGGTGTCTGTGTGGACTGGTGCATGAAGGAGATGAGGAGCTACTTCCTTGGTTCTCACTGGGGTTCTTCACCAAGAGTTTCCCATGCAGCCATGACAATTTACATCTGAGTGCTCTGAATTTAGAGCCCAGTGCTCTGGGGGGTTACTAGTGAAGGTACCAAGTGCTAAATGATCTTCCCTCTACAACCTTGTGTACCTGAAGGCATCTCAAGGAGGAAAATGTACTTGTGGCCACATTAGGTGTTGCTGCTGTAGAGGAAGGCAGTGCCCACACAAAATAAAATTGCCCTGGTGCAAAAGCTGTGAACAACACCTCTTAGGAACCACATTTCGTGTCAGGTAAGTTACCTTTATTACGCCCTCATTCTGTAATTGCGCATCCCAATTATGTAGTTTAATCTAATTAAAGTAATGATGCAATTATACAATAATTGATACATAATCGGCACGCAAAAATCTGCCTAAGTATTATTTAACCAACAGTGCAAATTCTAGACGAACCATTTCAGTCTCTTAAAAGTATATGGTTTTATCAGACAGTTAAAAGAAAGGATTTTGCCTAGCATTTTTCAGTCATTTTTGTTCCTCATTGCTGCTGCTAGTATAGAATGTTTTATTTGTGGGCCTTCAGCTTCTAATGTCTTCAATGAGAGATGCCTCCAAACACATACAGACGAAAGTTATGTCTAGTATCTCTCCACAACATACTTGGACTGCCAAGCCTCTCATCCAAGAATGGCAAAGTGTTGCAAACTAATCTCAGGAATTTCTAATACCAGATTATATGCTGTTAGAAATGATGAAATACTTCTCGCTGTTGACTACAAATGAAGACAATTAGGTAGTAGCTGTATTGATACCTCCTTATCAAGTCTTACCATTCAAGACCCTTTAAAATATATTTTCCAACTGCTTTCTTATTAGCCAAAATAACTGCACAATCTACGTATCACACATAGATATGCATCAGACTTAGAGCTAAATTAGGCCTTAGCTTTGTATGCACTCAGGGCTTTACCCTCCAAAATCACCAAGCAGGCAAATACATCAAGTCTTGCTCTAATGGCAGGAACAGAGCCTTAATCTGTTCCTATTTAAACAATGTGATAAAGAAAAACAGGTAGAGGGATAACACAGTGACATAGGTAGCTATTTTCCTCATATTGGCTCATTTTTCTAAGGTGTATAAACTCAGAAGCATATATTTCATGATATGAGGATATACTTTAAATCCGAAGAGCCAGATCTGAAGTGACATCAGAGACGTAGGGGTTTGTCGTATAAGAAATGCTATTTCTTTTATTTTGTCCTTGGATGAAGTTTCCTTTTCCCCATCCTCAGTACCGTGGCTGGTGTTCAGTGAATTGTGTATCCTGTAGGGGCTTTTTTTCCCCATCAGTCGGGTGGCTGAGCATCACTGATATTTTGCACTTCTTTTGGAAAGCACAGTGGAATCAAGCACAAATGCATTTATATTATGCTCTATAATTAATCCAGAGTGTCTGGCTGTGTGATGAAATGAGAATGCCCTGTCCCTTTCTTTGTCTCTGTTGCATAACTCATGTTTTAAACTAGGTACATTATCTTGCTAGACATTATATTGCAAGTTTGCTCTAAATGTCTGAGTAGCTGGGTCGTTAGAACTATTCACAAGCAGGGAAATTTCAGAGGAAAATGTGAGTGTTTTCTGATAAGCAGTCACCTGGGGTTTTTTGTTGTTAGTGTTTTAGTGGTTTTTTTTTTTTTTTGCATGATTTGCTACTAAGAATCTAGTTTTAAGTGTTATTACCCATGTGTGCGGAAGTATAATTTTGATTTGCTCCATATTCTCTTCAATCCTAAAATTGCTGGAAAAAAAAAACTTTTTTAATTTGGTTTCAAATTCAAATATGATTGTTTTACAGTTATCTTTTAATTGTCAGTATTCATGCTTCGAGTGTACGTGTTTGTGTTATTAGCCATAATCTTTTTATGACAGAGGGAAAATATGTAAAAAGCCCTGAGACTGAGCAGTAGTTTGTTCGTAGTGGTATAAATTCAATCTGCATGTAGAAGTCATTGAGAACGGTATGTGCCACTTGGTTTCTGAGTTTAAGAAGACCGAAAGGTGAATCACTTTTAGGTCATCTTCTAATCCCTGGTAAAGTTCACATGGAGAGAGCATCTTTATCTCCCAGCATTTTTCTTCCATATCTTTAGTGATATCAAACTAATAGATGAGGGTGTGCAATGCACGAAGACAGGTTAAGGTTTCACACTGAGCCCAAATCCATCAGAGACAGACCAAAGGCCATTTGCATGCTATTCTGAGGTGAAATTCCCTGGTTGATAGGTTTAGAGAACATCAGTAGCCCCCCTTAACAGGCGTTGGGAGACTGAAAGGAAGTGAGGTAGCTGAAGGTAAAACTTTGGGAAAATCCAGCAATCATACTGCTGCATGACAAACAAATTACGTTTTGTGAAATAATTCATCATAGAGATATAACGGCCAATTGTTTCACAGGTCTTTGATGCTAACAAAAATCTCTGTAATATAGTTCACAGACAAAACCATGTTTTGCCAATCTTTATCCTCATTGTTTTAGCAGCAAATATCACCCATATCTGACATAGGAACTTGGACTGAATTCACCAAAGTTTGCTAATTCTGATATGCTAGAGGCTGCTGACTTTGGTCAAGATACAATAGCAGCCAAAGTAGAGCTGATCTCTTACTGCTGAGTATGATTTAAAGGGAAATCTTTGAAAGAAGTATAACTGCCTGAATTACTACTCTTTTATATGTTTTTAAATGAGAATGTAAAGGCCAAGGGCATTTTTTCCCATTTAATACCATTAAATCCATCATTAAATCTCTCTCTGAACACTGGCTGAATTTAATGGTGCCCTCAAGTGCTGATGTTGATGCTTGACTGTGTTAATATTGTTGTATATACAGATACAATAAATAACACTTAGCAAAGATAGTATTAGCAGCCTTATTGGATATATCAATACAAATAGCTGTACTAATGAGATTAAGCATCAGAAACCAATGGCAATGGGAACATAGGCACTGGAGCTAAAATATGGATAGAGATTCAACACATTGAACCTATCAATAAAACCAAACAGACTCTACTAAAAGCTTTACTGCTAGTTGGCATTAAAAGATTAATTTGAAAGTACAGTTTTTATCTTTTCTCATCTCACTTTATAACATGTTGTAGCTTAAAACTTCAATCTGCCTAGCATATAGGTATTATGAATGGTTCCATTTGCCAAATAATCTTTGCAGAACCATTGGCAGGCTGCACAGCTTTACCTTACCATAACCAGAGTTCCCTTTAGTCGACTTAGTCCCTCACTGGAGAGGGGCTGAGCTGCTACCACGGGCATAGTTTACATTTACCGCTCTGAATGCAATATTTCACTGGTTGAATCACCTCTAGGTGATTATTGTTTCTCTTCTCAGGATACACAGGCTGGTTGCACTTGCAGTACCCATGCAGAGTATTTTAACCCCCTTGGCATAATTCCAGGATACCATTTTTCTCACTCAAAAAGCATAAAATGCTCTTTTTGCATTGCTATACTCTTTTACCACTGAAGTAACGTTCAACTGTCTCTATTTGCTTTTGAGGGAGTTTCTTATTTGTACTTTTATTGCTTGCAGGGAAACTGCAAGCTTTCTGCTAATGGAATTCTGCATACATTAGAACTTTCAAAGATATATCCAGGGCTTTGTTTTATAAGAAACTTTTTCCAAGTAAAAAAGAAGTCACCTAAAGGGCTACCTTTAATCAACAGGGTTGAAATCCTTCCCTGACTAGGAGACTTGTTGAAGGCTTAAGTGGAAATTAATTGATACCTAGACATTAGGCAGACCTTCTTAGTGCAGTGAATTGCAATTTGATAGTTGTCCTGAAGAGGAATCAGAAGAAATTAGCATTTGCTGTCACTGAACAACCTTTTATGACTTTTAATATTTTAAATTTCCAGTGCTAAGGCTGCTCTGCCTTATTCGCTGCTCTCTCAAAAAATGGATAGCATAGTTAAGAAGTAGTAATGTTGTGTCTTGTTTCCTTTTTCCTTTATGCATTACTTTATTTTTTTTCAAAGAAGGTAACATCTTTGGGTATGAAAATACATACATTGTGATTTTTTAAATGACAGTAAGAGAATGTCAATTTTGCTGTAAAGTAAAAAAGTCAATTGTGTGCTCTTAAGAGCTCAAAAATAAGCAAGCATGTGTAAACATAACTCTTGCTTACGTGCCTCTGTCATGATACAGCATATAATTTCATAATCACTTACTGTTTGCTGGCAGATGTGTTTAGGAATGTTTTAGGGAGCTGTAAAAACTTATGTCAGAATTGTTTTTCATAACATTGTAGCTATAAAACCAAGGGCTTTTTGTACTGAGAATCCCTTCAAGAATTACCTGAGAATAACTGGAATTGGTGAGATAGTGTGAAGTAGTGGTTCATGAAGGCTCTTTTGCATACAAGCATTGCATAAATGTAAACTGCTTTTAACACATCTCCTTATGAACTATTTCAGAGATCTACCTATTATTCTTTCCATTCAAAATAGTTCACTTCATGTGGTTTTAATCCATTTAGATAAACCTAAATATATTTTGTTTTCATTAAAGCATTCATACCATCTGAAATGCTCATCATGTTCAAGTGGCTAAAAATCAACGCTTCATTAAAGTAGATGCAAATTTCTTATACAGACAATACCTATGACAATGAATAAGATCCTACTGTTACTGTGGGGTGTAATGACATAAAGTGTGCAATGGGTGGGCTCAGAAGTTGTGATTTAGGAACAGAATTAAGGCTTTGATATGTGTTTTCATGCCTTCGATTAACTTTTCTGAGCAAAAGGGCATTGTCACCGTCAGTGACATTTGTGCCTGAATGGGGAAACTTTGAGGTTCTCGCAGGGCATGGAGGAGCCTCATTTCCCACTGAAGAGTCTTTCAGCCTGAATCACGGGTCTGTATGTTTTGCCTCATAATAATGGTCAGCATGGCACTCGGAGATGACAGGGGTGCTGGGATGTTTAACTCGAGTTGGTAGAAACCCTTGCAAATGAAAGACAATGCAGCTTTGAAGAAGCCACATAATGTAAACACTAGATAAGAGCAGATTGCACAGTTAAAGAAAGGTCTCCTTTGCTGCTCTGTGGGCATATTTGCAGCTAGAGAGAAGCACAGTTTCAATGAGACATGCCATTGGGCAGGGACAACGGGAGCAAGGAAGGGCACTGCTTGCCCATCACAGCCAGGACCTGTGGCAAGCGCTGCGCCTTGCTACAGGCACCAGCCCTAGGAACGTATTGGTGAGAAGCAGCAGCCCAGATGGGCTCCAGGGATGTGTTTTTCATGGTGCAGATCTACGTCTCTTGTGCAAGGTTGCCTGTCACTGCACTAATCTGCAACCTCCCAATTGCAAGGGCTGTTGTGCCAGCTCCGTGAGCAGGTAAAATACCCTTTGAGTTCATCTTCTGGCCCCTTCACTCTCTCCTACAAACAGAAAACCACCCACATATTAATTTTAAAAATAGTGTATTTTTATCTGTTGATTTTTGGCTGTGTCCCTGAGAAATAGATGAAGGTAAGTGTGACAGGAGCCCTGTGTGTGGTGCTCACCAAACCCTTTGCTGTGATGGAAAAGGCCTAGATTGTCAGACACTTGCTTACATGAGCCAAGCAAAGAGCTGAGCATATCAGCAGGACTTGGATCCTATCGCTTTCCAGGTTTAATTTTGCCTCTGCTCTGAACACTGAAGCCTCTCACCTTGTTGCATCCAGTGCATGTTGGCTGGTGTTTGTAGTGTGCATGGATGGGGTCTCAGAAGAGCTCCGTGGACTTATACCTATAAATTCTCCATCAGTGGGACTTTTCTGATAAATTATTCACTTCTTTAGAGAAATCCTCCAGTGCATCTTTTCTGCCTCCTCCCCTATCCCCTGCTGCTTTTTACACACTGATTTTGGATAAAAACAATCAGACATCTACATTGTAAGAGAAAAGGAAATGACTTTTTGCTCATTTAAAATACTGTCAGATGATCTTGTTCAAAGTTGCTGTCAATTCATATATCAGTCATTTAAAATACTGTCAGATGATCTTGTTCAACAAAAGTTGATGTCAATTCATATATCACTAAATTCACCAAAACAGTGCAGTGCCATCACAGTTTGGGGAGGTTCAACTGTGCATTTTATCCTTTCAAAGAGAACCCCGATCTTTGTACTGTACAAGCTGTGCTAGTGAATGTGTTTTTTTTTACCACATGATAGTTCCCGAAGATATCCAGTAGTTTATCCAAGAGAATGATTGTGGTTCCCCAAATTTCTGCCCACTTGTGTTGGCATTTTTTTAACTGTTAACTCAATGAAACTTGCTGTTTAAAACAAGAGAGCACGGGAGGGAAGAGGATGTTTTCAACTTCCAGCTAGGATTTTTTCTCCGAGGTGATGCTTCTAACCCTCTGGGTGAGGTTGGTAGCACAGAGGTCTTCTTTCCGTCTGCTGCATCCAGGGGAGGGAGGTCGTGCGCATGACCAAAGATAACCAGACGGACAGAGCCAGACAGGGCTGCCCTGAGGTAGCATCTGTGCCTGCAGGACCTACTGGACTGCAGTTCTGCACGCTCAAGTCTCGTCCTGAGATATCAACCCTCGGTACCCTTTGTGGAGCGTAGCGTCACTCTTCTGCCATCTGCTTCTGCATGTCCCTGCCAGGCTGGGACAGAAGCCTCATGACTTCTTAGGAAGGAAAAGGCACCAAGTAGATAGAACCAGCCAGCTAATCTACGTATGGCCCACAATATTCAACTGGAAAACCTAATACTAAATAATCTTTTATGCATCTAATGCAAATATATTAGGTGAACACAGACAACCTTTCAGAACAGTAGTGTCTTTGTAATGTGAAGGTATTAGAAGAGCATATTTCAAAGGAACGTCAGAAGGGTAGGGAAGAGGGACAGTATACATACAATGTGATAGCACTTGCAGGTTTGGAGATAGACATCTGACTGAGAAAAAGTGGCAGGGCATCCTAACTGATATAATAGCACTGCCAGTGAGCCATCTCTGAATTTGTCTTCTTCATATATGTGTTATTGTAGTCATTAGGGAGGCCCAGTACTGATCAAAATCATTATGCTTTGTGCTATACAAATACTTAAAATATAAAACTTTTTTTTTTTTTAATAAAAGGGCACAAGCCAAGATTCAACACCCACAATTTGAGGCACTTCCACGTTCGGTGCAGCTGCCTTCTAGATCCATCTAGATAATATAGGGTCACTTCCAGAGAATGCTCCAGATTTTATGTCCGCTGATGTGGCCCATGATTGTGTCTTCCCACTGCCTATAGTGAGAGCATCAGGCAGCTATACTCCTCGTGTTGGCCCTTCAGTTAAATTCCCAAGGCTAACTGTGAGGCATCCGGACCTTATATGATCAAAGGCTGCAGGGAGCTGCTACAGGCTCATAGATGAGTGATACACAAGGAAAGAACAAAGTTTTGCTTCTACCTCTTTTAGAACAAAATGGAACATGTCTTTCTCTTAAACACTGCTTTGATAGACAGCATCTAGCATGCACACGTGGATGCCAGTGCTTCACATTTTGTTGAGAGCCGTAAGTATTAAAGATTTTGGTGGACTGAAAAAGAAGTTCTAAAATGAAATACCATTTTAGATACATTTTGGAAGCTGGTATGAACTTCTATTTTATCCCACATTTTAACAGGCCCGATAATTGCAGCTGCTTACTCCTGTGTTGATCTTTTATTTGGTTGCAGCATATCCTTCAGAAAAGCATCCTTTCTTGATCTGAAGACCAGAAGAGCTGAGGAGAGGCATATCTGCAGCACTGCATCCCAGCAGCGAATCACCATCACTCATGAACATTTGTCCTTTTCATCTAAATTCACTTTGCCTTTTTTTTCTTCCTGTCCACGCATTTAGGATACAAGAAGTGATTGCTTTTTCATCGTTTTCTGTTATTATGAGCTGACAGTATTTTCCAGTGAGGGCCATTTGGAAACATTCTGAAATTTTTATAACTGTGGACTGCTACACAACTGCTACTACAAACAACCTTGATCTTTCAGTCATCCCTTGTGAACCTTTGTTGAAGGTGTTCAGTAGACCTCCTACCTTTTTCATTGCGACCCTTGACTGTTGGCTGCAAATAAATTTTCTGAAAGTCCTGTTTGAAAAAGATGTTTGTTTGAGTTTTTTTCCCCTTATGAAGATGCTTACATAGCTCAAAATTAATACTTCTTAGTCTAACAGGGCTGATCTTCATAAATCTCTTTGTGATATTTCTATTTCTCTTTTCACCTTCTCCAAATTTCCAGTGTTTTGGAAAAAAAAAAAAGTGGACAAAAGAAACAGGTTATGCTAGCACTGATCTCACTATTTCTAGTCTTCGACTTACTTCTCTCTCTTTTAAATATGCAATTGAACTAGCTCTTCGAACCATAGCATGAGATGCTGGGAGACCATTTTCAGTTGCTTGTCCATGGGTGATCTCTATCTCCTTTCTGGGATCTAGGCTCCTGCTCTACCAGGAATATCTGCTCTTCTTCATTCATGGGCATATATTTGACATCTGTGCCCTTAGCTGAACTGGTCTTTGTTGGCTTCAGCTGACATGCAATGCCACTAGACTCCTTCTAGAATAAGAACCTTCAAGACCGAACATTTTTCTGTTGATTCCGATCTAGGTGGTACATGATGCAGCCTTGAGAACAGATGGCTGAATTCACAAATACTGGAGCACACAGTGCTACACTGATTTCCTAATCTCATTGAGAATAAATGGTTTGTATGTGAACAGATTCTGCAAGATGTCAGAGTGTCATAAACAAAATTGTTTACTAATTGTAGCCAGCCATATCCATGCAAGGTTGTCCAGAAGGGATTTATAGGCTGCTTTGCCTTGCAGAACCTCTTCGTGCTCCTCAAAGGAGATGGGAAGGAGAGCCCCTGCCTCAGTACTCAGCTGAGTACTCAGTTGAGTACTCAGTACTCGACTCATGATTTTTACATCTAAATTGAGCACATTTTACTTGATGTCATTAATAAACCAAAAGTGCAATGCCTTGTGGAGCCATATTTCATAGCACTGTAAGTGCTAATACTTCTAGTTCAGACTTTTTCCTATGGTATTTTTCTCCTTCTCTATGATTTTTTTCTCACTGCCCACACTGACCACAGAGTTTGTTGTAGTAGCAGGAAACAGTTTTCTTCCTTCTGGCTATGGTCAGCAGCCTTTGCAGGTGACTAAAAGGAGTTTTGGTAGTGCCAGCAGCCCTTCCAGGTTATTTAAATGGTAGCACCTTGCACCTTCAAGCAGAGCACAAGGTATCTACTTTTTGTAGTGTCCGCACAGAAGCAGTGCACAGAGCATACAGTAATATTACCCATAAATTTGTACAGTGCAATCTATTCATTCACTTGACTGAATAAACTGAGCTACAGTAATCAGTTCTTAATCCACTAGAGGATGCCAACTGTAGATTAACAAAAGTACTTTCATACAGCCCATGAGTTTCTAGTGACTATGTAAGTCCTCTTGGTATGCCAGTCCTCTTAAGCAGGCTTCAGTATATGAAAGAAAAACTGAAATTAAGAGCAAATTAGACTCATCTGATGACCTTTTATTTGACCTCCTTTTAGGGGATGAATCGGGACCATTAATGGACCTATCAGAAAGCTTCCAGCTTTACGCAAGACTAAAACAGAGGAAAAAGAAGTCTAGTTTCAAAAATCTGTTTTTCTTTCCCCATAAATCATGTTTTGAGGACCTCCTTACATTTAGCAGCATATTTTTGTCTGGAATAAAGGAATGTTTATATTAGAATATTACAAGCATTTGCGGAAAAGATGTTTCTGTATTGCTAAATATTTACCATGATGGTATTTTTGTCTTCTCCAAAGCGCAGATGTTTTTCTTAGTAAACGTGTCTGTCTTATAGCTTTGAGCGTGTTTTTTTCTCTACTCCTTTGTCCATATTAATACAATCCTCTGTCAAAAACAGGTGAAGACCCTAACCAGTGTCATGCTCTTTATTTCCAATTGCCTTGTTTTAACTTCTTGAAATGTTTCCAGAGCAATCCAGAGGCTTCTTTGCTGCTTTGTTGGCAAACTGCAGAAATAACGTGCTTGTTAGGATCTCTAAAAGTGTCGACGATGTGCACTTTTTCATTATTATCTGAAATCATGCAGCGATCTGGACCTTGAAGTATCCTAGGTCTTTTCCTCTCCTCTTTTCTCCTCCCCCCACTCCCAGGAGGCAGCTATTCATCTTCATTAGCCACTTGTGTTAGCTTGCTGCCAACTGAGACCACAAAACTAGCTGCATCAGTCTTGCATGGCAATTCAGGAATTAGAATCCACAGTCCTCGGGTGCAGGAGGTTAATGCACTAATAAAGATTGTACCTTGATTAACCACATCATCTCAGCTTGCCTAGGCAAGGCTGTTTTTCAGACTGTTTGTCATACCATACGGCCAATGCATTCATGTGAAAACAGAACTCCCTAACTAAGAACTGATATTCAATACAGAGACCAAAGGAGCGGTTTTTTCCCTTTTTTTTCATGTCAATGAAGAGTATCTAAACATTTTTAGAGCAAGCCTCTATATCCTTTTCTGTGATTTACCTGAAAATGGTACATTTTCTTTCTTTCCTGATAGTTAAAGATCATAAATCTTTCTGGTTTTAACTCTGCCATTAGAGATATGGCACAGGCTATGCCCTAGTTGGTGCTTGAGCTTAGAATAAAACTGCATTTCTCTCAGGCAGCTATAGCTGCTTCTGAGCTAGTGAATTCATTTGGTCAAATAATTTTTTTTAAAAAAAAGAAAAAAACAAGACCCTTGGTTAAATCATACAGTGAAAGACCTAAATAAATCAGTTTGGTAAGGAAGCAGCTGTCTCATTCTTTTGCATTTGTTGTTCCTGGACTGTGAGACCTTAGCTAAGTGTTGCAGGTGATTGTGGACAATTCCAGTAAAGCAGAGATAACACATTCCAAACAGAAATTTCATGTACTGGCATTTGCAGTTTGCTGTAGAGTGAATTGATCCACGGATCACGTTACAAATGTTCATGATTTGGAATGGTTTAGTTCGGTAGATATCAAACATCTGGAGATTTAATGCCGAATACATTCTTTAATGCTGCAGTCTGCAAAATCTATGACCTTCTCCCTTTCCAAGGGCCTAATTTCTGTATCTTTGCTTTTTTTCCTCTCCAGCTTGTGCACAGACACACACACACATGCACTCCTTTTATTTTCCAGCAACTTCAGCTGAAGCCCATCAGTTTAAGTCTGAAAGGCCAAGCATAACAAATCATAGAATCACAGAATGCTTAAGGTTGGAAGGGACCTCTAGAGGTCATCGAGTCCAACCCCCCTGCACTCGCAGGGTCACCTAGAGCACGTGGCACAGGACTGCGTCCAAGCGGGTTTTGAAGATCTCCAGAGAAGGAGACTCCACAACCTCTCTGGGCAACCTGTTCCATCTGTTCCAGCAGATACTAGTGAAATTAATTTTTTTTAAAATGAAAATTTGTACTTCATATGATGAAGCGCGTATGATGGAAATTTTATCACACTGTCTGCTTGAACACAGTTTCCAAAAGTTTCGGTGTCAGATTCTTTGCTTTGGATGTTTAACAAAAAATCATAGCCATGTTGTCAGCTAGCGTCAGTGTAGCTTCACTGAATTGAAGTGGATCTTTGCCAGCTGACACCAGTCGAAGAGCTACTCTCTTGTGCTAAAAAAAAAAAAAAAAACTATCTAATGAAGACAGAACACTTAACTGGATAAGAGGTTTGCAAGCTGTATCCTGTAATCACTTGCTAACAGGTCTTGGAAAGCTTGCTGTTCACTTTGTGTTGCCCCTGCTTCCAGCTGAAAAAAGGTATATTTAATGCTTCTGTAAAATATGTATTTTAGGGTAGGTGAATATAGAGAGCTTCTATGGTGCTTATGAGCTGATTGGCAACATTTTTGCAAAGGAAAATTGTTTCACCAGTCTATCTCCTGTGTTTCTTGAGATGTGTCACTAGAGTAGCGGATGAAGGTAAGTAGGTTAAAATAGTTTTCAAAATATCTTTGACAGGGATCTTTATGACATGCTATACATTTTCTTAAGTCATCGTCTATGAGAGACAAACTATTATGAATCAAAAATTGGCTAGATGAGCAAAAGCAAAGAGCAAACAGTCATTTTTTCTTGATGGTCTGGTGATAAGTTTTGATTGTGGCAGTAAATGAACACCAAGGTTAGTACACATGGCCAGAATTGAAATCTAAAAGAGCCTGAATTCACTACTACTTTTTAATTACATTTTTTTTTCTGAATCAGTTCAACCATTATGAGTATCACATGCCACATAGCAAGACTGATGGCACTAAATAAATAGCATTGCCTTAAGTCTAGACTGAATGCTGTTATTTACCTCTGCATGGTACTTTTCCTGAAAAATTACCTACAAGCTAGGGTTAAAAGCCTCAAACAAAACACTTCCAAGCACTCATTAATCCACAAGAAATGCCTTGTTATTTAGTTGTTGCTGTATAAACTAAGTTTAGACCAAGGGTACACAATACTATTGATCTTTTTATCTGAAGGTTCTGTCTTCAGCAAGAAGAAGAGCTGTGTTTGTGTGTTGACTAAGATTAACTAGACTTAGACCTTTATAACTTGCAGAACTAGGCATTTATATATAACTGCTGGAAACTGATTTACTACGGAGATGAACTTGGGTGTGGAATTGCAATATGTGTGTGAAAATGCATCATTGCTACCACCATGAAAACCTCAATTTGAAACAATGGAGCTGTAACACAGGGAGAAGCAAGGGTCCAAAAAATAAATTAATTAATTTTAAAAGAATGTACAGAAGTCTACTGAAATTTAGGTGGCACCCAGGTGTATTTTCTCTGAGCCATTAGCCCACAAGGGAGGTAAAAGGTGACATGGAGCTCTCTGCCCACAATATGTGTGACTATGGATGGTGTTGAGTATGAGTCCAGTCAAACCTCCTGCGTCCCTCACCCAGTGCCAATATCCCTCCACTAGTGAGGGACTGAGTTTTGCCCAATGGAAAATCCCTACTACTTTATCCCTGCCCACTTTATTTCAAGCAATGTTGGCCCAAACAGCCATCTCACACCATCTAAGCAACGTTTGGATTAAACATCAGGCCATGGGAGGAGGATGACAGTCAACTCTAGTAAACTGGCCTGAAGTTAAGCACACGTGTGCTCATGCATTTTGTAAATGGTCTAATCGGGGCTTTGTTCAGATCTAGAAATCTTTGATTTTCCCACTTCTGGACCCCAAGTGATTTCTTAGTGGTTGGTTTCATTAACATTTTCTAGGACTTTAAAGTTAACGACCAGACTGGGAGGAAAATCTCTATTGCTTTAAAATTAGACCATTATCTTGTAATGGCAGGAACTGGATGTTTCAGAATTATATTTCATTCATTTATGATACAAAAAAACCTGCTTTTTTCTCTTTCTGATTCCAAAAATCTTTTGCATCAATAAAATTGGTGTTCTAGCACCAATTTCAAAGTGCAGAGGTCTTATACATTACATGTTAATTATTAGTGGCTTTCAACAAGGCATCCAAAGTATTCTTTTTAGTCCCAAGGGTATTTTGTGCC
The DNA here is from genome assembly GCF_000705375.1 of Tinamus guttatus. Next base: position 279,488 of record NW_010587175.1, on the reverse strand, counting down.
AAAACTGCCAATCTCAAAAACCAAGGATAGATAAGTTAGCTGACCAGAAGAGATAGAAGCTGTGTATAAGATTTTGTTTCAGCAGTAAAACTGGAGTCCTTTCTGGCTAGCTCATCAGGTAGTTAAGAAAGAAGTTACCCTTTGAGCTTACATTTTCAAACAAATTTCACACTACCTACTTAAAAGATGATATGTCACCGCTAGTGCTTTTAATCTGCATAAAATGTCTTCATACAGAGTAAAAAATCACAAGGGCTGGCAACATCAGGCCATATTCTGGATTTGTTTCTGCTTGCCACTGACCTTACAAAGTGTTGATAATTGCAGGATGCCTAAATGCTTTTTCCTGTTTTTGAGATTCTGTTCTTGGCAGTGAGAAGGAGACTGTACACAATTCAATGTTTCTCGTTTTGAAAAATATTACCTTTAAAACTTACCACTACTCAGTTGCAAAGAGCTGTAGTTCGGTTTTTTTTTGAGTGTTTTTTTTAAAAGTTTTCTCATATTTTATTTATTGTTTTCTAATTCTAGTTCATTTTTAAATTGCCTGAATTCTAAATGGTAGTGATAAATACAGCATATTCAAAATACTGTTCCAGCAAATTCACATTCAGAGAGGTGATAATTCTTGATAATGGCAATTACTAACCCTGGTAAATATCTGTGGTCTTACTAAATCTTTGTGTCAGAAAGGGTTACATCAAGTTTAAATTATGTACAGAGCTTTATTATATACCACAACTCAAAGTGCAAATAGAGAAGAGAAACTAGCTGGAAAGAAAAAGAAAAGACCATTAAGGTCATATTTCATTGAAGTATGGATGAGAAATAATCTTGTGGAAAAGAAGAAATGAAAGATTTTTGACATGTCAGAGAAAAAGGTCACTCTTATTTTTAATCAGCACTGTCGTCCCTTCCACGGATAGAGGTATCATTGTCAGACCTGGGCAGGCAAGGGAGGAGGACTGAGCTCTCCTCTTGTAACAGATTGGTTTCTATATGGCATAGAGCACACTTTGTGGAAGACGTTTCCATAAAGGTGACAGTGGAGGTCAGCAATCATATAACCTGGAGGAACTGCTTCTTGGGCAATTGGAAACCATAAGTACTTAATAGCATATTTTAGACATAGGTATCTTTGGGTCAAAGCCACGAGAAGCTCCCACTCTGGCTGTCCTGATCCTTCAATGGACAGAACTAAAATAAAGCATTACTCTTCAAAAGAAAGAGCCGCATAGTTCATTCTTACACAAAGTTTTGACTCAGCATCCCGTCTTGTAGAGAAAAGCATTTAGCTTCTTCAGGAGCGGGATTTTACAGGTGGAAACACCTTTACTCTGTATGTGTCCCATTGTTGAAAAAATAAAATAATAATAATAACTAAGAAAAAGAAGTTTTGCCATAGATGAGAAAGCTCGCCTTGTTCGGATCATGGCCTTAGGATTAAATATCCGTAGTACAGATCTTTCTATCAACTTGCCTCTTATTATTGGAATATTTTTCCACGTGTAATTCATTGATATTTGGAAATGACAGCATGTGTATCAGGCAGGAGGACTGTTTGCTTCCAAATGTCAGATGGCCTGGGTTTGGTTGTCTGTGTTTAAAGAACTTACTGTATATTAAAGATTACTATGTACTGCTGTAGTTGGCACTTACCAGATACGCGAGATGAAAAATCTGCCTCAAAGAACTGAAAAGCAAAGCAGTTCTGATATTGAAACTGCAAACCAGAAGATGCTCTGATTAGAGGCACCCACATAGATTACAGAAGTATAATAAATCATGTAACTTTTTAGCCTCAAATAAAATAAAAGAATGCAGTTTTTGTTGGGAACTAAGCTGTTTATCAAGAATACTTTGGAGGTGACATTTATTACTAATAAACTATGTCAAAAGGGCTGATCCTTTTGTTGGCAGGACACTCAGAGACTTTCGACTCTGTAAAAAGTGCCCCAGCTCAGTCCGTGAAGGCTCTGAAGTGTTTCCCTGAGTACTGATGAAGGATGAGCAAGAGATTCGCATACACCTTTTTCAGATAAAAAAAATGTTTCTCATCTATTTACAAAGAAATGAGTCATGGAGATACAGATTCAATATTATTCTGGGCCTAACAATAGATCTCAGCACAACTCCATGGACTATTCCTGAGAAATGATCCCACAGTCAGTTAATGATACAAAAAAAGTGGCAAAGCATTTGCCAGACAAACTCTTGATAGTGTCAGTGAGCCCATAATAAGGCAGGATGCTGTTTGCTTTTTGGTTCTTGAAACTTACAGACTGACTGTTCAGGGTTCTCATATTCATATTCACACTCATTACTTCACCTATTAATTGTGTTGAGTTCTCATATGCCAAATATTATGCTCGTTTCTGCTGAACATGTTGCAAAAACAACCGATAACAGGCTACACTGGAGGGGAATATGAATGCCGTGTCTCATCAAGTCATCTCTTATCTGAAGTATTTGGTTTATAAATATCAGCTAGCCCCTCACTCCTGCCAAAGCAACTTTGCTTTGGAGACCAAATCATTCAAGCTTGAAAAGGAACGGGGTGGCCTACCTGAAGGAGTGTCAAAAATGACTGCATACAATCACTTAGCTAATAAAAAATGTCCTTCAAAAAAGAGAGGGGGAGAAACAAGTGGCAGTTAGAAGCTCATTTAACATCTTTACAACAAAAAGAAAAAAGGTTATAAGGCTATTTCATGAACAAACATCTGATCAAGCTCAGGATTTTAAGCATTTGTCATTCCGACCTGGTCTGTGAAATCTATTTTATTATGAATCCATACTCTGCACCCCATTACTTGGTCACGAACTGAAATTTCTATTCCGATACCGCTAGACAAAAAAAATCTTCTGTTATTCTCACCAATGAGAGTACACTGACTGATTAAAATATGGTTGCAGATTGTCAGAAAAATCAAACTTCTTGCACTTAAGATGCATTAACCGTTCAGGAAAATGAAACGGTGTTTAAGAACTGCTCTCAAGAGTCTGTGATAAAAATCAATGTAGCTCTTGTGTTGTCTAGATTATATGTAAACTGGGCATTTCCTAGAAGCTACAGTGACTTAAATATTTCACTGCCCAGACATTCATGCTGCTGATATACTGTTATTGTCTCTTATTCCATTGACTTTCTAAATACAGTTTGCTGTACAATATTATTTTTCAGGAGATGACCCATTCTTGGCCTCCACCGCTGTCAGCTATTCATACACCAGGCAAGGTAGAGCAAAGCAAGTTTCCCTTCCCAAACAAGGTAAGACATGCAGCATAACATAGACTTGTGCCTCTCCCGCCTCGGGATGTCCTACATGAGCTGTGACTAAGCCAGTGCTGGCCCTACACCGAGACCCGCGCAGTGCTGATGACCTTTTCCATGGGGGTGCCAGTATCCCCTGCCTCTCAGAGAGTCTACAGAGTCTACTCCATAGCTTATAGCGAGGGGAATGATTACAATTGCAAGGCCAAAAAACCTTTACAGATTGCATGGGCTAAAAGAGCTTATCCATGGATGACTATGTCATGGTTTTAAAGCAGCAGGGGCACAAAGCAAAATATCTCCATCATATTATGGCAGAAAAAGAAAGAACATAGCTGATTGTGCATTGAAGGCAATTGACTGAGGATGGTGAGGGGGCTGGTAAGTGTAGCAGGAGATGGGTCAGCAGCTCACTCGCAGGCGAAGTGGTCAGCTGGGCCTGACAGCAGTGAAGCTCTGCCATAGTGAACCCCACTGGACGCGTCTGTGGGGCACATGAACAAGCATGTTTATGGTGCAAGGCGTACACCTCTTAGCACATCTGTCTGGCCTTCCTGGATGCCTCACAACTAAATGCATCATGATAAATAGAGCAATAATATAGTCGCAGCACACAGGCCAAAGATATATGTGTAAGTGGTGATATCGGCTATCTCATCTTCTCTCTGCCTGTTCATCCATCTCTCTGGGAAATATTCTAGCAGATCAAATTGTGGAGCCATTTAATGAGGCTTTTCCAGATAGTTTCATTTTCTCTTACAAAAGTAGAATTTCCATTTATTTAAGCTTTAAATGGACCAGATTTCATATGATAATATATATACATGCATTTAACATGCATTATGGAAAAATCCCAAATACCTGGTCCTGGATAGTCACATGTTCAGGAAGACATCTGCTTTTCAGACTCCAAAATGCATAATTTTTCAAACATGTTTCTAAAACGTTCAAAAACTAGCTATTTGCATTTCACAAAGTGTGATGTAACACCACACTTATTGAATCTCAGAGGGGTTGACTTCATAACTCTTAGGACTCTTTCTCCCAGAGAAGCTATGGAGCTGTCCCAACTTCTTTTGTTAGAACCTGTGCACTGCACCAAGCCACAGTACATTGAATGTTATTCACAGAAATGGCTCTGTCAGTCAAATAGAGGCAAAGGCCAGCAAAGATGTGAAAATACTGAATTCAGTGCATTGGCTCCATCTCTTAGTTCCAAGCAGTGCATGATACTGTGAATTCATTTCTTTGTGGAAGTGCAAGAGATCATTTCAGTTCATCTGCAATGACTCTTGCAGCCAGCTCCAGGGGAACAAGTAGGCTGCAACCCTTCATTAACACAAAAAAGCCTCCCAGGTGCCAGAATACTCACAGTTTTGGAAATGAGAAAAACAGAAGCTTAGAGGACTCCTAGCCTGTTGCAAGGATGCAAATCATTCTCACTTTTCTGACTATAAAAACTGAGGATCAGCATCATTAATTCTTACACATACCAATCCACTTTTAACCTGCAGCTCTGCTAATTAGTGATTTGACAGCTTAAAACTTGAAATTTATTAATTAGGCTATTAAAGTTGCAGAGGCCAAAGCAACAACAGCCAGACTGGTTTTGAAATCAGTCTAGCGAAAAAAAAAAAAAGAAAAAAGGTAAATGACTGAGTTTCATATATCACAAACATAATAATCATGCATATTTCAAAATATCTTCATTTATATGACTATATGGTCTCTCTATGTGGGTGGGTGGGGATGCATGTGCATATGCTGTACATGCATAAAAAAATAGATCTCCATTAACATTGGAGGTATACATTAATTCACAACAGTGGGAGGAAGGGCAGTGTCAAGAGTGAAATGTGTGGCATGGCCAGCAGGTTCTCCTGAACAACGCTGCTGGGAAAGTGTATTTAAGGAATTATCCTTTATATGATAGAGGACATAAAGTTACTTTTCATTCTTAACTTTGATTTTTTTTTCTCTGCAGAATTTATTTGTACTCTTGAATTTACTAGGAAGGGGTCTCTTGATTTCTTGTTTGTCAAAGCTAAAGGATAATTGAATCTGTATGTGCTCTATGTGCTTTCCTTTCTCCTATCTATGTCACACTTTGTTATGTATAAATGATTAGGCATTATTTGATTGTAATTTTATTACAAACATGTTAATAAATAAACTTTAAATGAATAATTAAATTTGGCAAATAAGAGCTGATTTAATGCTTGCGTGAATGAGCTTTCATGTTCAGGCAGTAATTCTCTACTTTTGTATAGGAAAGAGATGCTGTTAATTCTGCTGCCCGATTTGCTCTTTCTTCATTTTTACCGTGATTTTGTATCTTGAAAGCTTGATCTGATTTTTGGTTTCTGTTTATGTCTGTGTGATATTACAGAGTCCGCTATCCTTCTTTTTTTAACTGAGAATCAATTTATTCACTCCAGGAAAAACAGTGTCTTTTCACAAAAGTATCAAGTAATTATTTTTAGTAAAAGCTTAGTTATAATATTAACATTATCTTTTCAGTGGTCAATCCATTTACTTTTTCTTTGTTATTTTATCAAACTCTAGCAAATGCATTAGAAAACAACAACAACAATAAAAAAACTCCAAAAGTGAAATAGCTACCTTTTCTTTTTAAAATATAAAAAGGCATAGTTTTTCCTGCTTCAGTGGGTGCATGCATTCTCTATTTCTTTGTAGCATTTTTATTTTACCTTTTATCGTTAAGGATAATTTGTCGAGAAATGAGTCACTAATTTTAAAGAATCTGTTAAAAGGATAAATGAAAATGTTGTAGCTCGTATATTTTGCTGATGTCAAGTCTGAGACTATGCAGACTCAATGGCAGAGGTAAGATATTGCATGATGAATTAAGGTAGACAATTCAAAGGGGAGGGTATATTCTCCCCCAGGCTGATGAAAATGTAGAGGATTGTGGGGTACCTCAGCAGTGAAAGTGAAGAAACACCTACAAATGGTGAGAGAGAGCCTTGTGTTTCAAATATTTCAAACATTTTTACAAACCTGAGTTTGCATTTGTCCAAATAATTCTATCCCCCAAAACAGAAAAAGATCCGATCATCTACAGATTCGTAAATTCTCTACTCTGAAACTGGCCTTGTTCTAATAGACTATTTTTCTTATTGGCAGTTGAGCTGGCTGCTAGAATAACATTCAAATTCAAGGGTGTATGTCGCCACATCACTATTGCAAGAGGATCCAGACTTCTTAAGATTATATTCAGTCACCAGAAAAAGACAGGCTTTAATATCTCTTCATCAGAAGCAATCATAAAAGCCTGAGACAATTTGTCAAAAGTAGACAATTTCAAATTATTGGGAAATTACTGTCATGATTTGAGACATGGTACAGGTCTTTTACTACTATAAATGAAGGTATCAACTCTCAAGACTTGTCCAAAAATTCGATATCTCACTTTTCAGCCATGTAGGATGGCAGCTGATAGCAGATGTGTATTACAGACATATAAATTACAGATAGTGCAGCCCAGAGAGCTTTGACTCCAAAGCAGACAGTGCAATTAGAAGGAATTTGCTGGCCAGGCACAAGAGATCTCAGCACCTTCAGTCCAGTCAACCTTCATTCAAAGGTGCAAAGAAACTCTTGGGGCCCAGAGTGTTCAAGGCATGTTTTTACGTGACTCATTCATAAAATCTCTGCTCATCCAGGCCAGAGGGCAATCAAGCTCTCTGGGGGCTTCCCATCCCCTTCTTCAAATCTCTACCTGAACCTACAGGCTCTGCTGAGCCAGCGAGAAGATTGCTCAGAGAGGCATTAGAGGATAAGCAAAAGAGAAGAGAATTGCTTTAAGCATATTTTTTCTATGCTCTTATGATTTTTTTTTTAATTTAAGAGCAACGTAAATTCTGAAGTCTCCGGGCTTCCTACCTTGAGGAAAGCTACAGACTTTCTGTTACAGACTGAACTGCTTTCCCTCTTCAAAACGTAGCAAAAATCTACACATAGCAGTTTTTACCTGGAAGTAAAATGAATAAATATAAATGAATAAACATGTATAAAAATAAGAGCCTAAAGTCTCTGCTTTTGGCTGTGTGCTGAGCCTCTGTGGGCCAACCATCAAGTCCAAGGTCCAATTCCTCACTGAAAATGAAGGTGCCTGTTGCAGAGGGGTGTTTGCCCAGTCAGAATAGTCTCTGCTATCATAATTGCATGCTAAAGAGTATCCATGTGCATATTTATGTTATTCAAAAACAGAGTCACATATGGGAAATTTCCAGGCTGCCCTCCATAACCCGTGGCACCATGGGCTCGGCTTCTGGCACAGTGGAAAGCACTGCACTGGGTCAGTGTTTGTATTAAAACCCTCTAGGGGCACAGGAGAGGTATTCAAAATATTTCAGAGGAATAGGTGGCTTAAAAATGGTCAATTCTGTGCTGATTTTGTGATAACTGAGTTTCCAGTTTTCAGTAGTGAGAGGAGCTGCTAACATGAAATAGAAATAATACCAAGTAGTGAATGTCTACCATTAATGTGAGGCTAGTGCTTCTTACTTTCAAACTTAAAAGTTGACCACCACTGGACAGTGCTGTTTAAGATGAAGCAGGTTGGAACATATCAAGTCTGGAGATTTAATGTGGGACAGATTACCAGCAATGTTTTCTCAACAAGCTTCATAAAACACCTAATAATTCGTTTGAGATAAAATTATGAAATCACAAATATTAGGCTGTTTACCAGGGTCCAGACTGAGACACACAGGATATAGTTGAAGGTCAGGTGTTTTCTGATAAGATTTTTATGTCATCCAATTTTTTCAATATCTACAGTATCATTCTTTCTTTTTTCTTCTTCAGATAAGGGAGAATAAGTAGGTTTACTTGATTGTTTTCCTTGTTTTTTTTTTCTTCTTTTTAATTATCTTTTTATTATATTTGCATTTTAATTTATATGTTTCCTTTACATTTTTATGAATACAAACAAATTCTGTGAGCAATACCTGAGCAATTATATATGAAGAAAAATATGGTCTAATATATTGCACCGCATTAATTAGTATTGTAGTTTTGATACTACACAAGGTTGACCTTGTAACCTCAGGGAGCCAGAACCAAAGCCTGTATTTCCATTCTCCAGTGATGTGGATATCAACATGTGAAAAGAAAAGATCAGCTGTGCTACTACCTCAAGAATCCAATGGCCCATGAAACAATATTGGTCTTCCTTCTGCCTTCTCATCTAAACTTCTAATAGTAGGCCAGTTTTGGCTGATCAATAAATGAATAGTGAGCAGGAAATAGGTAATGGGTATACAAGGAATTGCACCATTAAAGGGTTGTCATGAAATCAGTTTACAAGCTTTAGAATTAATACATTTTCAAAGAAATATTGGCTTTATTCTTGCAATTGGAAATGGCTTTTTAATGGAATGAACAATTAGCAATGCTGTGTTTGTTGTTAAGGTAATGTTCAAGTAAGTATTACAGCTAAAAATTCCCTTAAAATAATATATTGTACTTTTTTTGATGTTATTGCAGGACTCACAACAGGGATCCACAGGACACAGCAATACAAGTACGTACTGCCTTGTTTTACAGCTGCATTTAGGGAGATGTTGGCAATGATTATGAAAGCCAAGTGAATGTCAGAGTATTGAACCAGTAGTAGACTGGGAGGATGCAAAGTCTGAGCCAAATTGGGAGAACTGGATTCAAGGGCAACCATGAGAACATCAGTGTCTTCATAGATACTTAGGTATAATTCTGCCTTAGATGGGACAGATTGAAAGGGAGAAAAGCGGCTTTTCTAGAATGCCAGTAAAGAACTGACCGAGTTGTATGGTTTTGGGCGCTGCCACATCCAGATTGCCATAAAATTCTGCAAAAATACTTGCTCATCATTTATCTTTCATAGGCAAGGGTATACTTTGTGTCTATTACACTGTAATAAGTTCTTGGCAGACTAATGGCCAATAATGTCTCAAAATCCATGTGGCTGTGGGGACTTTTCTGACTTGTAGTGTGGGAAGGTGGTGGTGGTGGGTGTTCATATAGCTCTCAGTTCGGGCCCCTCCGCAGGCTCCAGCGATCAACATCACTTTAATTACATTTAGTTATGGTTAAAAAAAAAAAAAGGCAAAAAAGCAACTGTATTGAAAGGTATTGAAAGGGAGAGATTTAAATGTTCTGTGATACAAAGTATTAATCCTCTGCCCTGGCACATCTGACTGTTGCTAATGTTGTCTTGCATATTAAAAATACATGATCCTTTCCTGCTCTCAACACAACATCATCTCAATCCAAAGCACTATCTTGTTCATTCCCTGACCACTCACAGAGCTGTGAGCAGGATACAGACACAAGCCAAGCGGAGGGGGTTGCGGTGACACCAGAAGGCCACAGCATTTGCATGGCTTTGGTCATGCCTGCATGACCATGCTTCCAGTCACTCTGCTCCTCAAAACCAACATATGTGGAACCAAATGCCACAGAGATCTGCTGAGCTCATGCTGACACCATTTCTTCACTGGTGTCACAAGTTAGGGTCGTTGTCCTCCACTCGGTCAGCACTCTTCCTGATATTAGAAAAGGAATTTTTCTCTGAGACCCATATCCAAGGGTGATTCCTATTGAGATGCTGGAATAATATGTCAAATAAGACACAGTAAGGTAGAATAAGACCTGGACTCTGACAGTTATGAATATCAAACTCAGTGCAAATTCCAGGAAAAAAAAAAAAAAAGTGAGCTTGGGGAAATGGTAAAGGACTCTATGGGAAAGATTCCTAATGGTCTATACACTACATTATGCGATTGCACATCTTTGGAGTCCCGATTAGCTCTTATTCCCCACTGCACCATGTCTTCTTTAGAGTGGCTCTTGAGTGCGTCATTTGTAGTGTTTTCACTCCAACTGCAAACATTGTCTTTCTCAGAAACAATGTTTGCATTTCTCTCATCCTTCCCCAACAAGGAAATTAGAGCATTTTAAAACTCTCAATGGATAAAGTTATACCATCCTTTTAAGATGGAGTAATATTTATCCCAGTTACCCAGAGAGGGATAGTTGGCCTGATCAGGTTGAGTGATTCACCCAAATTGTAATTCAGAGGCAAAAACTTCCCTGGCCTACCCCTATTCAAGAGGAAAATCCTACCAAAAATAAGTTAACTGGAAATTTATTTTGAAATTGGGTAAGTCGAGACACATCTAATTTGGTAGCATCTAAAATGTTAAGAAGTTAATTCTGTGGATGTAGTAGACATTGGCAAAGAATTCCCAGGTCTTTGACTAAGCATATGAAGACTGATGTTTTCCACCAGATACGTGTGTAGCTGGGTGAATGCATGTGTACACACACACACACACACACGCACACCTATCTCAGAAGGCACATATAGACAGTTCTTAACTTAGTTCTTGTTGAAATGAAGTTTGCTAACAGCTGCCTTGTGAAAGAGGAGAGGTAGGTAGCATATCCTTTACCAGCTCCAGTAAGATTAAGAAAAACAAAGGACCACACAAATTTGCCCTGAAAAGTAAGTCAGGACCACAGAGGATTTAGTATTAAGCAAATGCCAGCCTCCCAGAATGGTCCCATCATGCATTTGGTGAAAAAATCGTGTGAAAAATGGAAAACAAATCTTAGTCTGGCCAAGAGTGAGTGTAAAAAAGCCAAGTTGTTGTGATAGATAAATCCCTTTTACATATGCTTAACCAAATTCATATCAGTGCCTTATCTATGACAGTCATCAGGCTTAGTCTCTATCCATTTTGTAAATTGCTGTGATTCAGTCAAGCACAAACAAAGTTGGTAAGAACGAATAAAGCATTAATGACCAGATTTTCTACTGAGATAGGCTGGACTGATGCATTTCTAACATCTCTATGAGTTTCATCCTCTCTCTCTCACAAGTATGTCAAGTGACTATTAGTAGAAAAGCAGCTGCAGATGTTTATTGTAGAGTAATTCATTAATATCAAGTTTGGCTAAATTTGCCTTTTCTCTCTCCTTGTGGTACTTAGTCTCTTTCTCTTGTTGCTACATCAACATCTATTGCTAAAGAAGGACTGATGTGAACTCTGCTGGCAAAGCACTCAGGAACCCATATTCCTCCTCACACACAAACAAATCAGTGTTCATGGTAATAATTCATAATTGATATATAAAAAAGTCTAAGTTACAAATAGAAAATCTTTGAAAATAAACGCCAAATGTTACTGTTGGTTTTGTGTTCCAAATTACCATAATGCCCTGGAGCTCCAAAGCACCAGGTCCCTTACACCTGACAAATATGTCACGAAGCATCACCTCTCTAACCAGTCAGTTTCTTGCACGGGGATGTTTTCTGAGGTCACTGTTAAAAGAGAAATGTGATCTGGAAATTATGTATCACATCTCATGCGGATGTCGAGCTTGTGCCGAAATTTTCTGGAAGTGAATATTGGCCCTCCAAGAGTGTGTGAAAACTGAGGCTGAGGACTTCCGCCAGCAACAAATGGATATGTAATGCTTGTGTTCATGGGGCTGGTCCAAAACACACTCAAGTCAACTGGCAAATTGATAAGCAGTAAAATAGACAAGAGTACACCAAAACACAAGTAAGCTATTCAGCTATTTTCACATTGCTTTTCAGATGACACATTTAAAAGAAAAAAGCTTATAAAAAGATAATGGAGAAAAAACCATATTCAGCAAAAAACTAATCATGATCAACCTCTGTGCCTCTTTTTTTGCCAAGCAACATCAGCTCCTATGCAGACAGCTATCAGCACTCAGCCACACATGAGAGGAGCGGCAGCTGCACAGATCCTTGGTACAAAATTCAATACACAGAATGCAATACTCTTCTGCAGGATGAAAGAGGCAGAAAGAGTTTCTGAGCCTGATCTAACAAAAGCAGTACCACCACGTCCAGTGGCCTTGCGGTCTCTTGTGTGTGCAGTGTGGAGCTAAGTTGTGTTTGTCAGATATTCTTTTGGATCCCAAAGGGGATCACCACAGGCCAACATGCTATGCCAGGACCCACATAAGTGAGTCATGAACAAACATGAAGAGGCATCCCTCAGGCCTCTGATATTTCTCAAGCATTTGGGTACCTGGTATATTTTTGGGTCAGGAACCTAAGCCAGATTAATGTTTTCTCATACAAAAGAGTGAAAAGCCCCTATTCCCTTCCCTAGCCCCTATTTACCAGAGCTGAAGAGAGGACTTTTACTCTGTCAAAAACAATGTGAACCGGAGCATCCATTTACAATTGCATCCTCTAATCATGGCCTTAGTAATTCCTACCTGAAAACTTAGTAGCACTGATGACGCTTCTCCACTTTGTATGCAATTCTCACCCTTCCCAGCGGAACATTTGGGAGTGTGCACATATTGCATGCACTACCCATATAGCAGAGCCATAAGCCCAAGAGAAATCTTTTTCCAAGGAACCCAAAGGCTGTTATCCCTGCTAACGCGGGGGCATTACTTGAGGCTTTCTGACATCTAAGCAGCCTCTCCTGTGGAGTTTCTTCAGCTGACATTTCACATACTAGTGACAAGAAAAGTCAGGTCAGGGTTGACTCGCAGCGTGCAAATGCTCCAGCAGTGCCCCAGCAGCCAGGTGGCTGCCTCAGCATCATTTTGTTGTGTGCGTGGGAAGAGCACTTAGTGTCAGCAATGAGCTTTGACATGTCGCATCTGAGCAGTTTCCACATTCATCCCTTCCTAATGTTGTTTTCTTCTTCTTTTGAAGGAAAAAGTGACGTAGAGCCAAAGAGTCCAGAGAAAAGTGCAACCCATACATCGTAAGTCACTTTCGCATTTCTAACCAAAGAAGGGGACTGTGCTTTTGTTAGATTTGTTGGGCAAAATAGAATTCGTCAGTTTGTTTTGGTTAAGATAAAACTCTTTCACTGATGCTGTTCCTTAAAAGGCTTTTTAGATAATGACTCAACATTAATTATTCCTAGAACTTTTTCATGCTGCTAAGTCAGAGATCTTCCCAAGTGAGATAGCTTTATATTAAGCTGAGTAGGTAGGAAATTATTTTTGTGGGTGCACAAGGCTGGCCTCTACAACCTGACTTCAACATTACCTCAATGCTGCTAAAAAACATCGTGTCACATATGCCTTTGATGTACTGATGTAATTTTAAAAGACTGCAGTCTGCAGCTTCATCTCTGAATTACTTGAAATCCAATTACAGCTATCTCTGGTCTCTCACGATTTTGTTGATGTTTTTGAATTAACAAAAGAAGTCGAGAAATAGATAGGAACAGGCACTTGTAATATATCAGTGTTTACCTTCACTCTAGTGCAACAATAGAGGCTTTTAACATTTTTAACTCTAGAATACAAAGGACTGAATTGTTTTGCCAACATAAACCACTCCATGAAACAGATGGGCTACAAGTTAAAAAAATAAATAAATAGTATCCGTCTCCCAAACTGATCTAGATAAGAGAATTCCTTTAGTATCTACCGATCAGAAGAGGTTAGGATTTTTACAAAACCTTTCACCCTTTCTATCCTATTTGAGGGAGGGAAGTTCTTGTTAGCAGTCAGTTATGTGAATTTTAGAGTGCATCTTGCCTGTAATTTATGTTTTCTGAGTCCTGTTATTTAAATTCAGAGTGCTATATCATGTTAATCTTGCAAGGTGTCACCATTTGTTACATGGCCAAAAGTAGTCACAGAAGGAGGTACAATAAGAGTGATTTATGGGGGGTTGTTTTGATTTCTGCTGCAAGTACACATTAAAAATCTCCTGGAAATGAATCTAGAAAAAGATTTGACATGGTGTAAGAAACGACTTGTCTTGGATATTGTGTTGTAGAATGTAATTACAGTATGCGAGCGTATTTAGCCAAACTTATTAAATGAATTAAGCATTAACAGCCTTATGCCTTTTGATAGTATGATTGCTGGGAATGGTTAATAGAACAATTCCAATAATTATCATTTTTAAAAATAATATTGCAATAAAGAAGGGAAAGAAGAAGGGTTTTAATGCCATCTGGAGGTATTTTGGAGAAATGAACACATTTATTTTTGCTGATATTTAGCAATATGCAAAACATAATCAGTCCTCCAAAGTGTTTTTTTGCTAGTTAAATGGTATTTTATTCATGAAGTGTGTTCTCTACTTCCCTTTCTTTTCCTTCACTGGAAACTACATGTTGTGTCATATAATGTGCTGTACTAAATACAGCAAACTTGAAAATCTGATTAGGTGTGAAAAGCTGCTTGCCTAATTTGAGGTCCTAGTACAAGCTTCTTAAACTGTGCACCATCTATTGCATGCAGCATGTTTCTACTACTCCTCTTTGAATTGTTATCGTATGCTAAAGGTTACCCTTCAGCAGGTACTGGTTCCTAGCGCTATATTTAGAAGCAGAAAGGATGGGTTACCACTGATAAATGACTGCATTCAAGAAATGGAGATTTCTGTCATTAGAGGAATGGCTTGTGTGGAAAAGGAAGTAGGTGAGGAAGGCAGGCATGAAAGGAACAAGCAAGTACAGTGGCAGAGAAGGAAGAAGAAAATGTGAGTGGTTGAGCCAGAAAAGATGAAAATAAAATGCCAATGCAGAATTTACAGGAGATATAAAAGCGAGTGCAATGAAAGAGAAAGGTGATGGTAAACAACACTGGAAAGAGAAAGAAGGGAGAGTAAAATGGGCAATAACCATTAGCAAGCTAGAGTATACATATATTTGAAAAGAGTACTCACTAGCTGAGTGTTACAATCAAGCAAATTAACTCATTTTAACCTGCTGGTTAAACACAGATATCCCAAATCTCTTTCTACTATGCTATGTGTGTTTTCTCTGGGCTTCTTCAGATTTCCACCTTCTCTTAAGACATATTTCTTATCCCTGGTTCTCAGGGAGTCATGAGGCTGGTTGGAGATATGCAAGGGGCCACAAACAGCGCAAGGGCAAGAAGGCAGTACTCTCTTGTGAGGTGTTGATCCCCTGGACATGCCCAAGGAGTCCAATAGGCACCGTGCTGGAGGGATGTCGCAATGGAGTGGTGTTGCCATAGGCAGGGTGGTGCAGCGGAGCCCCACTAGGAAAAAAACATGGAAAGTCATGAAGACTTCACTGCGAATGTACTTAGCTGTGAGTCATCATTTCCTTGTAAAGAAAGAAGCAAACAGCAACAAATCCCACAAAGCAAGTCATAGTGGCCTACGCAAAAATAAGAGAGAAAAGACAAGGAAGAGCAAATTAATGTTTCTCTCTCATAAATGTCTTTTTTATTTTCCTCAGGCATGTCAGAAGCCACACACTCAAACCAAACTTATATGACTCAGTGGCAGTTAATTCACCCTAGGTGTAGATTTACTACCACCATCTACACATTATTTATGCATTTTCAAAAGACAGGTTGATTACCCTCCTGAATCAGGTGGCAAGGCGCTCATGTTCTGAGCATTTCCATGAAGTTCCTCCTCTAGAGATTGATCCTTGCTTGTCCACCAGGCTCTAGGGTCTCAAAAGCAGGTACTAAGATATGATATGGAGTCACAGGGACAAAGCTACTACTACCTGTGATCTCTGAGAGTATGGAAAAGTGGAGCACAGCATGTGTGGTGTTCTGCTTAGAGTTTTCTCAGTACAGTAAATGTATCATTCTGAATAGTATTATGCATGTTTTATTTCGTTATGCATTAAGTTTCTGGCTTAGACCTCTGCATGACATAGTTCTCCACTGATAATAATATTAAACATTAAGAGACTGGTATATATTAGATGATCTACATTAATTGATGCAACATCCTAATTAGGTAGATAAATAAGGGCAGTTATTGCAATACTAGGAGTAACTTAGATGAATGTCAGGGAATGAGAATTATGCAAAATCACAGAGGAAGTCTGTGTAGAGCTATATCCTTTTGCATGATATTCCTGTGGTCTTCACCAAATCAGCATGCTCAATAATCAGATGAACTGTCGCTAAAGACTTGCAATAAAAGGTGCAAACAATAAGAAGCATTAAGTTGTCTGAATCTTCTCCAGTCGATTCATGTTTCTCATAATTGAATGCTTTTAAAGCCAAAAGAAATCTAAATTTGAGTTTGTTGTTGTTGTTTTTGTTCTCTTAACATATAGCCCTCTATGGGTCATATGAATATCAAAAATACAAGATTTTGTTGAAAAAAGTTCATATTTTCTTCCCAGGTTTTTAATAGTTCACAGGGAAGGATAGAATATATATATATATAAAAAAGCTTTACTTTTGTTATCAGAATTTTGTTTACAGAATTTTAATCTCTGTTTGGCATAAACAGGGTACTTTTACTATGTTGACTTTAAATTTTAGTTGTATAAGACTTCCACACTGAGAAACAGAGTTCCAACCAGTCCATATGTTACATAGGTGCCATAGAAACAGGGGCTCTGATAAAGCTCATCCTCTCCCATGCAACACATATCACAGTAATTCAAATATACAGCATACATGTACCAAACTCACCCAAAGACCTCTGCTCTTGGTATGACTTTCTATGTCCTGTCTGCTGTGATGTTCTTCAGCATTTTTGTGTTTGCAAATGGATTCCAGCTCAGACTACCCAAGGTTAATCATGCCTGACTGTGATTCACTGCTATGCACTTACCTCGACATTTCTAGTGCACTTACTTAATGATATCGGCACTAGCAACTAGATACCTCTGTGCTCTCTCTTTATTATCCCTCCCACAATTGTTTTCATGCTATGCTGCTCCACATTTTTCCCTCCCTTTCTGCAATGGAATTAACCAAGATTGAGGGAGGCTTCTATAATTTATGGTAGTTATGCAAGT
The DNA here is from genome assembly GCF_000705375.1 of Tinamus guttatus. The sequence continues at coordinate 262,439 of NW_010587175.1, read as the reverse complement.
TTTGTCCGTTGTTAATACTCTATATTTATAAGAAGCAAAGAGATCTTGGTACGCTTGCTTTTGCCAGCTGAAATAGATGTTGGCTCTATTCCCCTTTGCACGAGTCTCTACCATCACTTGGAGAATGGTTTGCTCAGAGGAAGCTTCATTAACAGTAGTAATTCAGCAGTTTCTAAGCCTTTCTATGAGCCTTTGCCTTTCTCCAAAGACTAATACTACAGTTCAAAGATACCTGCTGGTTAAGTTTCCCATTTGTCAAGTGGGGAAACTGAGGCATAGGTCTCAGCAGGGGCCTCCAGAGAGTGAAGAAAAACAGTCCCAAATATAGGAGATCGGCCTGACCAAGCATTGTGAATGCACCGTCCTCTACTTAGACCCCAAAACGCTTTAACTTTCACATCTGGCTGACGTATGATCTCAGGCCTGACCTTAAATCTCTCAGGCAGCAAGTACAGCCTGATTGAGTGCAGGAGCTGGAAGAGTCACCCTGATCCCACATCATTTTGGTGAAAGGCCCAGTGCAAGTTATTTAAAGTTAGCGTTGGCTTTCACCCATCTAAAATAATAATTAGATCGCCATGAAGACTAGTCCATTAATGTTTGTACAGAGTGTTGAAAAATGTAATGTTCTGTAAAAATGACTAAGGATTACTCATCCAGAACTGTAAAGGAAATGAGCAGTAGTTTATGTTTTTAAAGAGAGTCTTGGGTGATAAGTGGAAGATGTCTTTAGTGGGTACCAGGTTTAGGGAGCACAGGCAGGAATGGGTGCCTCCGTCTCACACAGGCATCCCAACATCTGGGTAGTCCTGGTGGTTGCTGTCTCATCAACTCTGACCCCTCTTCTTCTGTGTGTTTCAGTCTTCTTGGGACAGCAGTCAGACTGATTTGTTTTTTGTCTCCCTGAACCTTAGGGTGGGATGGCAAATGCAGAAAGGACAAAGTGTGCAATCTTGGAAGGAAAAACCCCTCCAGTGATACATCTTAGATAGCCTATATTTTTTTCTGCCAAGATGAGCATGATGGCTCCTGTCAACTGAACCCGAAAATAGATGGGTCCAAAGGGCAATATCAAGGGTGAAAACCTAAAAATGTGGAAGTTGTTTCCAAACTTTTCTTGGATACCATCCACTTTTGACTTTCAGCATAAGATATCAGTACAACTTCCTGAACGGTCTTTCATGGCTCAAGTTATGGGCAGTTTAGAGAGCAAGGACATCTGTAGTGGACACGGTCAAATGTTTGGTGGTGCATCTTTCAGTTGTTCCATTGGCTCCACAGAGGGCCATCATAAGACTTTCAATCTGTTCATGAGCCATGGCTTGGTCTCCTCTGCCCAATATCACAACTTTGAAGGATTGGGAGAAAATGACATCATTTAAGTTAATCATTAAGATGTATTGCTTCAGAAAAACACACTGCATTCTATCATTGATGCCTTTTAATATATGACTCTGTTTCTGACAGAAGTCTTATAGTCCATGCAAAACAAGAAAAAAAAAAACCTACTTTGATGAATGAAGGTAGTGTTTTTCAGAGTGATGGAGGTCTTGAAAAACTGTAGAAGCAGAAATCTAGTATTTATCCATGAACCAAGGAGCTGGCAGAAGAAAAAGGCTGGTTTCATTGCACTATTCCACCTGTTTACTTCAGCCTCAGCTTGCAGAGCTAACCCCTAACTGTGCCAGACTGTCACTCTGCTCGGCCAGGCCAGCAAGAACAGCTAAAGCTTGCTCACGCGGGTCTAGACTGAATCTAGTCTTCATGATTAGCGAAATTAATAGTGGAGGATAGAATTAACATTTTCAGTGATTATTTTTTACAATGTAAAAAATGTAGGCACATAGAGTAGCTAAAGATGGTACAAATTAAAAATATTTTAAAACCATACGAAAACAACCTAAGGTACTAATGTCCATAAAGGAATATGATATGTATTTGTCTGATTCAGAAAGAAAATACGTGGAAGCCAAATCTGATCTTAATTGCAACTATGCTTGTCATGGGACAAAATTTATTGTCCATTGTGCTTGAGTCAGGGAAAAAAAAAGACTTTATCTGAGATGTCAACAGGAACTGCAAAAGGTGAAGTCTAAATAAAAGCACCAGCTAAGGTCGGGGGAAGTTCTGTGATTGACTTGTATGGGGATAGGAAGAGACAGGGCTTTCTTTGTGCTATTTTTAAATGTTAGTCCTCTCTTTTACCAGACATAGCCAATAGCTTGAGATAACTGCCCTTATCACTGCAGGACTCAGCACAGACACATATTTGTAAAGCCTCCTTGAATCCAGGCCTTCTTGCTTAGCACCTTCACCTTTACTATCTACCTGTGCGGTGTGCGCCAGAGAGAAAAATAATTAGTCACTACCAGTGCTCTCATTTTGTTGCCACCCTTGACTCAAAGCCGAAGGGGAAAGTGGTTAAATGTAACTGAAGCCCTTGCTTCAAAAACAGAAGTGCTCAGCATCTTTTGTCTTGTTGGAAAACGCATTACAATGCTGGGCACTATGTCTCATTTTATAGCGAGGAAAAAAAAAATGTATGGTACTTGTGTTCATTTCTGTCACTTAGAATAAAACTAACCAATATAACCAGCTGAAATAGAGCCCGACTTGAGGAAATGTCTTTCTGTAATGCACCAAAAGCGTATTATTTTTCTTTTGAGTGCTGTTTTCCTTGGACTTGGTCATTTGTAAGAGACTAATTAGGAATTTTGACTGTGGTACTTGCTGTAAATATCACGGTGGTTAAGGAGGGGTTGCCAGGAAAATCAGGAGATGCAAATACCTGGGAAAAACTCTTGTTTCATCTGAAATGCTTTCAAGAAACCCAGGCATCATTCACCAGCTCAGTATTTTTTTTTTCCTTACAGAAAATGACAAACCAAAGCTCGGTGTCTCGCACGCTGGGGTCGGGCTGTGAGTGTTGTTGTTTTTGCTGAGTGAAAATTCCTGGTTGCCAGGGTAACGCGTTTTGGAAATACTGTACCCCAGGTGCAGGCTGCTGCAACCCGAAACCCTGGTCGGCAGGCGCCTTGCCGGGCTGATGCTCCATGGACACCAGTGGCATGGAGCAGGCTGCCAGGAAGGAAACACAATAAAACAGCTCACAAAAGGAAAAATGGGGAGCATTCGGCACTCTGAGGTTTTCATAAAATGATTTTTTTTTTTCCCGCGCCACCACCACTGTTGAGCATCAGCCAAAGGGTGGGGGGATCCCGCACCAGGGCGCTGGACCAGGGGCTTGCGGAGAGACGAGGTGCTGGTGCGCAGAGGGTGGCAAGAGGAGGGGAGAGCGAGGGAGATACGGGATTCTGGTGCCCTGCCAAGAAAAATAACTAACGTTTTGCAAAAGAGAAATCCTAAGACTGAGGTCATAGTACGGAAAAAAGTCTGTTTCACAGACTCTTTAGCCTGAATACGGGCCAGGCTTTCTTTCTTTTTTTTTTTTCAGTGCAGGCATCCTATTAACATTTGAACACTAAAGCTCGTCCAGGAATGGAAAGATTTTGGAATTTGAGAAGCTTTACTTTTCTGCTTTGTTGGTACACAGATTTTTGTTTTGTTTTTTTGGGTTTTTTTCTAATTACCAGGAAGTGAGGCTTTGAATGAGAAGCTTTCCTATTTGGCTTTTAAATTATTCTGCAGTTATGAAGACTAAATTAAGGGAATTTAAATAAACAGCTTGCTTTTCCCACAGAGTGACCAACTCAAGAAAAGAGGCTTTTCAAACTTGGAGGACAACTTTTTATTTATTAGGCAAAGCACAGAAAGATGCTGAAACCTGAAATTATGATCAATTTTCCAGTGAGGAAAAATTCTACTGTTCAGCCATGAATAGCTAAGGATTTTTCAAACATTTATAGTAGCTAGCTGACAGTTTCATGACAAATTAGTTTGTCATACCTAAATACACAAATTATTGAAATACTTCTGCCTTAATCTCTGGATTTGGATTTCATGTGTGTGGATATTTTTTAACTGTGGGAAAAATTACCCTTTGGATTTGCTAGGATGTTATTGCAAGCAAGTTTTCTGGTCTTTGATTTGCTAAGCTACAACTGGAGTCTGCCTTCTTCAGGGTAAGAATATTTCCACATTATCATTTCACCTGTGGTATTTTAAGAGTGAGAATATTTTATCTTCCTGTGCATCTCGGCTTTATGCATTCTATTCTTTGTTTAGCAGGTAGGCAATCTACATCTCCTCAAAGAGATGTGGAATATATTTATTGGCACTGATGATAGATTTGACAAGCAAGCAGTGTTGAGAGATGAATCAGGACAAAAGCTTGGATGAGCTATATTGTTCCTGAGATTCAAAAGGGTTGTACTTACAGATCATTCCAAAATCAAGGCAGCTGTGCCCCTGATGTACCAGGATAAAAGCTAAGTTTTTCCAAGAAAAAAATAACAGGGTTTGATTGGCCCACAAACTTTTTATGGCAAAATTGTGCAATTACAGCTGACATTTCTGCATGCTGATTTTTATTAGTTTTGTAAGGTATTTTGTCAGGATTCATTTGTGCTGATTCCCTTTTTGATGGCATAAACTGTAAGCAATTGCAGGTAGAGAAAAGGAAACTCATGACATATTTCTTCAGAGATACAATCCAAGAGGCACAATTAAAGGAGTAAGTATACTAAACCAACCAAACAAACAAAAAAGATCTATTACTCAGTGAGTATGGAGACTTATCATTTATTTTACTCTGCAGTTATAAGATAAAGACTGTGCATCAAAGCAGAGAACATGAACCAATACAAATACTCTCTTTGCAGTATTTAATAGTATGATGTGCAGAATATGTGAGTAAATAACTATTTTTTATCTTGTTCTCTGGCCATTTTTTGTGCCATTTATGATAGCTGAAGTTCTGGGAGGTTTCTGTCATGAAATCCCGTATGGAGATGAGCTAGCTAACACAAGCATGAAGCCTGGCTTGATATAGTTCTGACTGGTACAGCAAAGACCAAGCAACAAGAGGTGTTTTTATTTTGGATCCTCAGGACATCACAGATTGTAACCTAAAAAATAGTTTAGAATCACCCTGGGTTTTTTTTTTTACTTTTTTAACTGGTGTTAAGTTTTTCCTCTATGTATAACTTACACAATAACTGTGATATGAGACACAAGCTGTTTAGTAGTTGCAAACACTATCAACAGTAGCAGTCTCCGTGAAAGAAAGGATGCAGCATTGTTCAATAAACTGTCTAAAAAAAGGGCCTTTTCCTTTAAAAAATAAATTTTCAATCTTGCAAATAATTGCAGGTCAGCATGCTGCTTTCCAACAGGACTTGCTTCATCATTGTTGCTTTAAAGACAGAAAGTCCTTGTGGATACCTAGATTTGGGGTTATGCATGCTGCCTGTATCCAGCTTAGCTACAAACCATGTATTTCCTTGTCAACTGAATGCTTTGCCCAGAGGATGAATATATTGATATCTTGAGATGCTGAAAAAAGTGGTCTGCTCAGAATGACAGCACATGGAGATCAAGAAAGAAAAAGAAAAAAGGAAAAAGATGAACCTGTTCTTGTCAGGACAGATGTTCCTATTCCCTGTTCTTTACAGCTACCACTTATATGCTGCCCTTTCCTTCTTCCATTAAAGTAATCCCAATGCAGCTGCTGCACATGAGCCCTCCAGCTCTGAGCACGGGATTGTTCTCCCTGGGCAGGGGCTCCCTTTCCACCACTCTGCAGAGCTTTTTGCAAGTCAGGCTCCCCTGTTCAAGAGAAAGAAACCTCTCCCTAAGCCTACCCCGTGCATGGGTTTGCTTGCTGTCCAGCAGGCTGGGACAGTGGTTGATAGCACTCTTAGTTGGTGTGTGAAAGCAAGAGTCTTGTGGTAGGCTCAGAAGTACTGTGTGATTGCTGCTGAGCAGCCAGAAGGCAGGAACCAAGTGTCCAGCTCTGAAGCCTGGACGGGCGTGGGATAGATAGAGATGTGGTTAAAGAAATTTTCACAAAAGAATTGGCAGTAAAATAAGATTTTAGTAGGAGTTCCAATGTTAAATGTAACACATACGACTAAACAAATACATAGATCAACAACGGGTGCAGAGCTGGACAGGAATGGTTACATCGCTAGAGGGACCTAAAATATTGATATTAGCCTCAACTCGCATATGTTTCTTTATGACCAAAGAAGGTAAAAGACAAATCAATAACCCAGGCATTATAGAAACTTTATAAAAATCAACATCCCCTTCCCTTTAAGTGATTTTGGTTTATTTTTATGCAAGAGAAATGGCCACGCACATCTTTAGCATGATCCCATTTGGCTCAGTGATGTTACACAGCTATGAAATTGCTATGAAAAGAACAATTCCTTCTGTGCCCTGGAGAACATAAAAGCTTTAACGCCTAGCTGGAAAGCAAATCTCTCTTGCTCAAGCTGCTTACATTTTACTTCTTGAGAAAAATTAGAACCTCGTCTTATTTCCTTGCATGCACTTGTCATCCACTCAGTGTTTTATCCAAATAAATCTCTGGTTTGTTTCAAAGAACATCTTGGGTGTGAGCTGCGTGAGCTTTAAGAACTCACCCGGAACAGAGCTGCCCAGGCTGACGTTCTTGGTTTCCAGCAGAGAAGCAACTGCTTGTAACTTATCCCACAGTTGTGAAAGTTAATTGAGTATTTGATGTCCCAAGAAGCTGCTGCCTCCCAAATTCAAGGAGAAGAAGCTGCCAGGCCGCCGTTCCCATCCTTGGCCACCAGACACGGTGATGTTCAGTGGCTTTCTGCCCATCACACTGTCTTATGCAACTCTTCCCCACTCCCTGCCCCAGGGAGTTTGTGAAGTTAAACAGCATGAGAAGCTAACCCCACCACTAGTGGAATGCAGCTGGGTAATGTTGGCAATACTAAAATTTGCTATTACTGTCACAGGAGGGTATGTGTTTGCTGCCCTGATTAATACCTGGGGTGAAACCTCACTTTTAAACCAGATGCCCAGATTGTCTGGGTCTTACTTTGCCTCATTTTCCATCACTTCTCTTTTAAGAATCAAGAAAAATGAAGCAGGAAAGAGAGAAATGTGGAACAAAGTTTTAAGATTAGCTATGGGAATGCTTTCCCTTTATGACTCTCAGCATGATTGGCAGATAGGTTTATTTAATCAAATTGCCTTTTCTGTCAGTATTATTTAATGAGGGAGTCCTTTCTTTGATTGCATAGGAAGTGTAGAAGTATTTGAGAAATTCTGATGTGCTATTTACTCATCCATTATGTTGGGAATCAGTTTAATTTCAATGTCAGTAGAGGAGCTGATAATCATCACAGTTATCTGTCACAGAATGATCTACTTAGGGATTTTCTCAGCAAAACTGGATACTCCACCCATCACTTCACCAGAGAAGGAAGTTTTTTAAAAACAAGACGAATTTGAACTTGTTTTTATGTTGATTATCCCTTCTAGGCTAGTGGCAAAGGCAGATTTGCAGGCTTTAATTCAGTGTTGAGGTATTGATATGAAATGTTTTACAAGCTTAAGTTTTCCGTATATTTTTTCCCACTTACCTAGCTCTGAGTTTCCGAAACTCTTCAGTCAAGAAGGATCTGGAAGGTTCCCCCTTCCTGAGAAATAAGATAGTTAGTAACTTTCCAGAAATAATGTGAAGTCCTCTTTGCGGCAGTCATGTTAATTTGGGTTAACGTCGTTTCATTTTGGGTATTGCATTTCATTGTCAGATGGATGGATAGGCCTGAGGTGAGGGAAATGGGGCCCAAAGCTGGTTCTGCTCCGTTTAGGATTTCCTCGGGGCTGCAGTTATATGCAGCTCTGCTTGCATAAACAGCAATAAGTGAACAAAACTCTACAGGCAACACATCTCATAAGTCCAGAGACTTTTTGTATGACTTTCAAGTAAGGGCACCAACTCTAAAATGGATTGCTTTTTAAATAAAACACATAGGAGATCTTTTTTTAAAAAATCCTTCATTGTTGCTTAAAATGTTTTAGTGCCTCATTAATTCTTGATTAGCCTGGTTGTTAAGAGGCCGTTATTATGTGGTAATAAGGTGTAGGAAATTACCTCCAGAACCGGAGTCGTGCTGCACCAGAGCGCTATAGTTAGCACCTCCTCTGGCACTGAGACCAAGCATGAGCAGCAGAAGAGAGGAGGTCACTGCCCAGTGGTGGGGCTCAGAGTGCTGGTCTAGGGTGGGCTTGGGGGTCCTCCACGCTGCCTCAAGGGATCAAAACCTTAGAAGTGGACCTGATAAAATGCAAAGCTCTCTGCAGCCTCCTGTACTCCAAGGGCTCTGGTCTTGCCTTGGGCAGAGCAAGGAAATTGCTATAAAGCAGGGGAATTAAATTAGTTTGCAATTACATTCATTTAAGTAATTTCAAGTATGCCTGCAGCTCACACAGATGAAAGTCCACTCTTTGCTGGGTGATTTGTAAGGAAGAAAACATTGTAGGAGATTTGGGGCCAGTCCAGCAGAATCCTCTGGACCAGCAGACTCCTGAATCCTCAGATTTCTTTTGGACCTCCTTACAGTCCAGTATGCTGATCCTTACAGCACCACTTGTAAAACTAGTCATTGCCATCCTTTTATAAGAACAGGAAAATGAGCCTTAGGGGCTATTTTTATTGTGATTTCGTGCAAAATTAATCTACATCCTGAGGAGAAAAAAAAAAAAAAGACATGCTTGAAAGTCCCAGCTACACGTATTTATTTTCAGTGTGTATAATGCATTTTTTCCCCTAAATCTTTTGGAGTTTGATGCCCAAAAGCTCACAATAAGTAGCTCCCACCGCCTACATGCGAAGCTAACAGAGGACCACAGCATCACCTGTCTCCTAACATCACAAATGATGCTAATAATTAAAAACACCTACGTGTGCTCTCACTTGTATTTTCTTATTTCTTGGCGGCGTTCTCTCTTTGCCCAGATGATGAGACAGCCCCTGGAAGAGCGAGTGCAACTTGGCCGCGGCGCAGCTGTTGTCACGTTGCCAGCGTGTAGGAGTGACGCTGCGTGCTGCGCGCCAGGGCCTGCCCACGTGCCTTGGGATTTTTGCTGGGATGAGTTTCTGCAGGTCACACCCCAGGAGTGATGGCTGGGGCAAAGATGCTGGAGACCCTCACTCTCAAGACACTCATGTTGTATGCATGAACCTACAAAATGGGGTTATGGCCTAAGTTTCAGTCCAAATTAGCCACTTCTTTTGCTGTTAAATACCTAAACACTGACTTTAAGGTACTTCCACCCCAACCGTCCGTGTCCCAGAGGCCCTTGGGGACCCAGCACTGGTGTCAGAAGTGCTGGCATCTGAACCTGAGCTACTGTAGGCAGCGCAGACCCAGTCCTGGTGGTCTCAGACCGGGACACCAAAGGCAAATACCATTGCTTCATACACCCACTAAAATGCGTGCCTGAATATTTCATGAAAGGCACTAGTAGTGTAGTTTTATGACAGTGATGGCATAAAAAATCCACCAGAAAATATGTGTTTAAAGGACTCTTCTCAGCACAGTTTCAGATCTCACAAGAATCTATGGAAGAGCAGTTGCATCCCAAACCAATCCCAGGCTACTGGGAGCTGCCAAAATGTGCACAGTAAAGAATGTCAGGAGTTAACAATTGCAGCACGATGAAATTTGTTTAATCCTACTTTGAAGAAGCAAAAAGTCCTTGTTAGGATTGAATGATCTTTCACATGCAGCTTTAAAAAATCCAATTTTGATTTAAAACACCAAAATAGGTCAAATGTTAAGGGTTCTTTTGGAATAAGTTCAATCCGCCCAGTCCAATTTCATTTTTTATTTGCAACATTTTGCAGATGAATAAATGCATTCTTTACTTTAAAATCTGCTTGCCCTGTTTCAGGCAGGAATACACACTTGCCAGGGAATTATAGACTCTCAAATGTTGACATATTCTGCTCTAGTGGCTCTTTTGTGCTCTGATAGAATAGGTGGTATCATATATAAGGGGATACTGTTTCAGCACTTCTTCACCTTTCCACCTAGTCCTCATTCTTCTTTCACTTAGCATTTCTTTTTAGGACAGGCTCCAACATAAAGTGCAGGCTAAACAATATAACATATCAGGTCACAGATATATCCGAAGGAATGCAGATGGATTCTAAGTCAGGATGTTGAGCTTTATTTTCCAGTTCTAGATCTGATTGAATAGTGGAATTTTGAAAAACTCAGTGCAGCTCTTTACCTTGGCTTCCTCTTTCCCACTGAATGAAAATAAGGGTGTCTATGTTCGCTTTTCAAATGACAGAGTCTTGGAAAATTTAGGTAGATGGAGGGCTTTTGCTGGGAAAATAGTGTGGTAGAACAAAGACTGATAAACTGATTTCTCTCTCGATGTGATGGGTCTTATTATTTACCAGTTAATTATTCCAGTAATACAGAGAGTAAATCACTGCACATTCAGTGAACATATTCTGTAATCAGGAAAAGCTGGAGGAAGGACCAATGTGGAAATTTTACAGAGCTTGCATTCAGTCTTGATTATTCCATAATATTGTTTTAAATTGCATTTAAGCTTCAAGCACACAAGACATTTATGAAAATATTTAGTGATGACTGTTTGTTGCATCTCTTGAATAGTAAAAGCATTTCTGTTGTTATTGCAAGGATAATAGTACTCTGAAAAACACAAAATGGTTTTGTTGGATGAATAAAGGCTTTGTTGGATATATTCTAAAGGTTTCTACAGCTTCTGGGAATTTATTTATATATTTTAATAGTCTTTATTATCAGTCCCCTACATTTTTGCCTATTTTATTCAGTATTTTCATCAGCCATCTCCATTGTCTTCAGAACACTAAAAATATTTAAGTGCCTGATAAACCATGTGGAACTGAAGTCCTTTCTCCTGTCAGTAAAAAATCGTATGACCTGAAGTTCGTATGATGGACTAAATTAAGTGCTGATGAAACTCCATTGGCTTTACTAGGGTGACATGAGTGATGAAACTAACCCAATATATTTAACTTAGGAGATCTACTTTTGAACATTAAAAATGTTAGTACTAAATTGAATACTTCATAATTAAGTTGCGTCATCTCCCACACATATTAATATATACTGCATAATACAGAGATAATATTTCCATATAATGTGTTTGCATATATACTAAGTTAACATTTTACTATTAGTAGGATTTATTTTTATTTAAATATCAAAAAGATGGTTATCCATAGCTCTGTCCATGTTAGGTACCACATGCTTGCTGTGGGAAGACACAACACATTTTATTTCCACACTGAAATGTAGTTCTGAAATACTAAAGATTTTGTAGGTTAGACCCAATTTCACCGCAGGTAATTGCAGTCAATAACTCTTAAAGTCAAGTTCCCAAAGGTGGAGGCCCCAGATGGATCCCAGAGAATTCTGTATACAACTGAGTTCCAGGAACTGCAGAGTACCTGGAGATCATAAATTACAAGCTTACAAACCAGCCAACCAACCAACCTTTCTTATTGGGAAAGAAATCTGAGAAAGTGGGTTTTATTCCAATGTACCTTTGTAAAAACAAAAATATTAATTTCTTGAATTTTAGTCATGTAACAAGCTGAGAACCTATTTCATACATGCTTCCATTTATATCTCTTGCAACACTACTATGGTGTAGATGCTTATTCCTAGGGATGGCAGCCTGGCAGGTGATGACAGCAAAATATTCATGGAAAGCATCAATTAACTGCTAATGAGTGAGAAGAAATGAAAGAAGCCAGTGTGTTTTGTGGATGCAGTTCAAACTCTAACCGAGGCTAATTTCAGTACTTTGCAAGTCGGGTTATATTTATGTCTGAATCAGCAGGAGTAATTGATATTTTGTGTAATACAATTTAAAAAATCATATAGGTCAACTCAAAAAAAAAAGTAGCTGTGTTCACCTTATCAGGAAAATAAAAAATGAGAGAAAAGACGTTTGGGGTTAATTATTTCATTTAGCTTACCTCATTACAGAAAGCGCTTGGGAGCCCTTTCATAGGCTTAGGTATAGGCATATTTCAAAATAAGGTGTTTTTGAAAGAACAAAAAAAGAAAGTTTCAGAAATGCTGAAACTTTTTTTTTATACAGAGATTAAACTTTTATAGTTATTTGTGGGAAAGTATTTCTCAAATTCAGCAATTGTCAAGAATTTTGGCCAGTTCTAACACTGTGTTCTTGATGAGTAAACTTTTAGTCAAAAAAAATCTGCTCAGCTCTGAATGCTTCACACAGGACTCCAATTAGGACCTTGTCCACACTCAAGCCTTTGTGAAAAATGGCTGTCGACGTTTTCTCAGGATGACTCAATAATTCCAAAGATTTAGGACAGCAGAAAACACTATCAGACATAATTCAGACTTTCAGATTTTTTTGTTTTTTGCACAGTATAGCTGTGGTAGCTTGCAGCTGGGTGGTAGCGTTTGGCTGCCAATCAGACTAGAAGTGTTTTTAATTCATTTTTTTATATACTATTCCTCTTAGTTAAAAAAATGATGTTTCTTTGGAAGTGACATTATAGTCCTGACATATGATTTTTTGAATATGACTTTTTCTTACAAACTGCCAGCATGGTATTGCCAGCATGCCAAGCTGGTGTCCAGAAGAAAATTTAAGAGCAGTGATAAAATGAAAGAGGAAAATAAAAGCCCTTCTTGCAAACAGGAGTTTGTAATAGATATTCTGACACAATATGAATGATGAGAGATGGAAAATTCATAACAGCATGCAGAAGTGCAACACACGTTCTGCGCATAGAAGACTGACCTATAACTCATAAGACAGCATGTGTCAAGTGAGTTATGAGAGTTGTTCCCTGATGTATATTTAAAAAAGAGACATTAGAAAGGAGATACAGAGAGGTTTACTATTTGAGAGCTAACTTCATAATTTTGCGTGCGCGCACACACACACACACAAGGAAAAAAAGAACTCAAAAACATATCATGAGCAATGCCGAACAAAACGGTGCCCAAGGTGGGGCAGGAAAGCCCTGCCTGGGCCAGGCACCTTCGCTGCTGTCCTTCCCCGTGGGCGCTGGTGATTCATCCGTGCCCAGCACCCTGGGACGTGCTGGCCGCTACTTTCTGTTTTCTTTTGTAGCCTGTTTTGTAAGGAAAAACCTGCCCTGTTCCCTATGCCTGGCTTGGCTGGAAATGAAAGGCACCAGGAAACTTGTCAGTGATGCTGCTCATGGGAGAGATTTCAGCCTGTTCCTGAAGAAATTCAAAGGCTGGAAAATTTGACACGAATCGTGGCATGCTCTAGGCCCCTACATATTTAAAATACAGAAGGCTTCACAGCCCACTCCTCAGGAGCAAATGGGGGCCCACTAGCCTGGCTACTCACGGGCTTTGAAGTCTTCCTGCCCCTTGTTTCTTCTTTCTTTCCTCCTGCCACACACCAAATTAATTATTTGACAGTATATCCTGACACCATATTATTTTAACAAGAGTGGATTGTAGTGGTGTGTAATTAGGAAATGGAATGGAAGAGTGCTACAAAGATGATTGTGACAATGAGATTTTTTTTAATTAAAATTTAATTACTGTGAAAGTCTCATGTTATTGTCCTTTCTGGTATATGTGCAGCAGTGCCTCGGAGCAAAAGGCAGAAGATGAGATGTCCATGGAGAAAGATAACTTGCACTGGGTCAGCGGTCCTGTTCAGGCATTGCTCTGCATTTACCGTGAGAACCTAGAAGGGTGGAGTATTTTTTAGAATTTATAGGAAGAGCTGATTTTATAGGGAAACTTTTTCTGCAGATTCTTTTTTTAATTCTTCTTTTCTGTGCCACATCTGGGGTTGCGATGAGGCTGTTTCATCACAGAGCTGTCTGTTCTCTTGCATTTTAACCCCATAAACCACGTCTTTACACGACACAGTGTGCTTGCTTTCACAGTAGCCAACTTGGGTGCTTGTCCGTTTATTTGCTTGCTTTAATCATTTTCTCTCCATCTAGCCAAATAAACCTGTACATTCAATGTGTGCTCTGTGGAACTTTGTCCAAAACTATCCTGTCTCCTTCCTGACAGGACTAACAGAAAGTATAATCACTCGCATTGTCCGGAGTACTGTTTACATAAAGGAGCAATAAATACCTGTTGAAATTTTTACTGGAGGCCTCCCAGATGGATGGTTCATTTATTATTACAGACAGGGTTTCATTTACTTAGTTATTAAAAGAAGCAGGCCGCTACAGCCCATTTATAACTATATTAAAACTAAATGAAGCTATAAGTATTAAAGATGGGACTGAGTAAAATATATGTAATGGTTTTCCAGGAAATGGCCGGGAAAAGTATTTTCTAAGGAAATAGTGAAAACGTTGGGGGTCATGTTGTGTCTTTTGCAGATGTATTTCTGCTGACTGGGGCTCGCTAGATTACCTGTAATGTCCGTATATTCTTGTCCCTACTGCCCCGTTCTTCAGCATCTTGGCTGCACACGGAGTAGCTCGGCCCTGGGTGCCAGGCAAGGGGTCCCTCATGTACCCAAGCCAAAAACCAGCAGCACCAGGCTGTGGAGCCAGGGCAGAAGCATCATGTTGATGCCCAAGGTCTTATTTAAAAGATATCGCCAGAGGTCCTGGGCAGCCAGGCATTAAAACAACATTAAGTTTGTTGATGTTGTTCGTGATGACAACTTTTCTGACACAAAGGACATTTCACTACTTTTTTTTTTGACTAAAGATAAATCAAGCCCATGTTTGCCTGGGAACTAGATCATGATTATTTTTATCTCTAAGCTGGACAAATAACAGACAGTTAAGTCTAGTGCCCCAAAGTGGAAGAAATTGTTGACCAGAATGGATGGGGAAGAAAGATGTAGAAATAAGTTTGAAAGTGGAAACTTGAAATTCATTAAGCAGAGCTTATTAGGCTGCCAAATGGCCGCATTTCCACAGTAAAGGAAAACCCTAACTTTGATGAAAACTCAGTTTCAGTAATGAAATAAAAGCAGCAAATAGAATTGAAAGAGCGATCTATGCAATAGCAATGAAATATATAGTACATGTACCATGAAAGGGAAAGATAGCAATCAATCTAAAGGAGGACTTTAAAAATCCTGAAAACTGATGTGTGGAGTGCAGATATGGATATAAGCAGATATGTGGATATAAGGAGCGTTGGATGCCAGGAAAAGTTTCAAGGGCAATGATAAAAAGGTACTTTAAAAGCATATAAAGAACAACAATGGTAAAGGAATTCTAGCAATAGCCCCTTTTAACCGGAAATATTAATGCTGGATTCACTGAAGATACTAGATTGGTTGAAAATGTACTAGGAAAGCCAGGATGACTTGCAGACAGGCAGGAAGGTGAACAGTGTCTCGTGGGAATAAAACACTTAAAATTAGTTACCCCAGATGCAAACATCCATTAGCCTGAGACCTTACCAGCTTCCTCGCAGCTATGAAGCTGGCTAGTCTAACGATTGCTTGTCATACACCTTGAAAAGTCAGATAAACTCCAGGAGGCAGCTACTGCTGTGCGATACATCAAAAGGCCAAGAAAATGTTAGTTTTCAGGACAGCTCACCTGGCACCTATCCTAAAAAGAAGTGGTGGGGAGCCATTAATTTCAACAGGGAGCTGAAGGGCAAGAGCCTGATTGTGGCCATCCAGTAGCCCACTTTCTAGGAAAGGAATATCAGGTCTTCTCCCACACAGCTGATTTTGTTCTGTGAGGAGCTGGCAAGTTTAGATGATAAAGCCACTAATGAAGTTGTAAGCATCATTTGTAAGGCATTTGGCTTTAGAAATGTATCGCATGCAATATCAATTAAGTGCAAATTAAAAAATCCTAGCTCTTAGCCAATTCTAAAAGTTAGACCAGTGAGGGCTCCGAAGTGAAAAGAGCATTTTTTTGAGCAGTCATGCAGGGAGATCCAGTATTGTTCGCTACAACCTGGAAGGAAGCGACATTCACTGAAACCAAACTTTGTAGAGGAGAGAAGAGCAAGAAACTGCGATGATGGAATAGTTCACCAAATAACCTGAATGGTTAGGTAATTCAGCCTCACTTAAACAGAAGAGGGTTGGGAAAAACAAAACCAAGTGTTTTATTCCTACACAAGGAAAGTCATTCTTAATGCCCCTATTTGCAGAGAGGGATCGTGTCCTAAGAGGCTGCAACTCAGAAATGATTCAGAGATGGAGGTGAAGAGGCAAGCGGAAGTTAGCGCCCATCGTGGGACTGGCAGCAAAGAGCCACCCTGAGTCTCTGGCACATGAGGCGGGAACCAGGGCAGCGAGCAGCTTCTGCGCGGGGACACTGCGCTTCTCCCGTCACTGCTATGGTCCAAGATGCTTCTCTTTTTGCCACCACAGGACCTGAGCAAAGTTTTGGAGCCTCTAGCCTAGACCAATTTTTCTTGCCTGAGGAATGAGATGTGGATAAATACTATTGCAGCCTTGGTTATGAAAATTGCTAAACGAATGATCTGCATTTTACAGATGACTGCAGTTATTTGCAAGCAAGCAAGGGAATAAAAATGTGTGGGATGATGACTCCAGCGTGAGGACAGATGTTTGTAATGATGGGGAATAGGCAGAAAGAGACTATTCATAAAAAAAATAATCACCAACTCCAAAATCAGATTCTGCACCTTCAGCAGGGAGACTGAGCAGTGGCAATTTTGAGTGTCAGGAGCATAAATTCCCCAAGATATCTACCTTGGCAGCTGGCACACAGGGTGCAGCAGTGCAGTTCACATGCTCGTATTTTGCCTCCCATTTGGAATTAATATTTTGTAGATGGCAGCATCAGAAATTACCAGGAAATCAGCAAATCAGGGCTAGTAAATTAGAGCTAATCAGACCCCAAGAGCCTGGAAGGGACAGAAGGTCGGGAGGCAAGTAATGGATTGGAAATATTAGACTGTATTTGTTTTCCTTTTCTTTACGTCCACTTGATTCCTGGTCCTGCTTTCTGTGCCATTTGCTTGGGCACTGGCCACTAGTAGTAATGACACCTCCAAGGAAAAGCCGTGGTTCCCATCACCAAGAGCTTGCACAAAGCTCAGGAAGGAGCCAGACTCACCTTTGGCGTACGGCGCTTCTGGCCCCCATCAGCGGATGTTCAGCTTCTCTGTAAAAGCCGGCTGGTTTTCTTTTCTATTTGTGCTTGCTAATATGCTAGTGTCATCGCTGCATTGCTCAGAGGGTACTGCCTTACATTTCTAAGGAGATTGTTGCCGTGATGGGGATTTAGCAGAGCATTCAGCCTAGTTAAATGGTTTTGGAGAGTGGTGGAGACCATCCTAAATGGATTCAAGCCAAGGACAGAAAACCTTCCTCTCAGAGCATCTATTTTTTATTGGAATTGCTAAGTCTATGGACTGAGTGGACTGAGACTGTGTGTGTTTTTCAGGCATTTAAATTCTACACTCCAGAATTAAATCTCACATTGATATATGTACTTCATTCCCACATTTAGTACATTAATATTTCACCAACTTGATTTTACTGACCTTCTTATTCAGTTTTTAATTAGATTTGACAGTATTCGGAATAATCATGTTCTCCTACATGTTTCTGTGTAGTGAAACATGCTGTTTGTTGAGAATTTTTTAAAACTTAAGCATCATATACTCGAACTGAATTTTAGATGCAGTATTTGCTTAGTTATGACAAGTCTGCTAAAAGCTCTATTACAACATTTATAGAATACCCTCTTGATCTAGCTATTTGCCTCTGTCCAGAAGCCTCTGATTTTATTTCACATAAAACAGGAATAAATACTATCTTTCAGACTATATCAATGCATGAACTTTTTGAAGTGTAAGATTTGCATCAGTTATGACACTAAAGCAAAAGATAATTTCAGCAATCAGAACCCAATTAATTAAAAATTACAGCTCTATAAAAACAGCTACTCCTGCATTTAGAATTGGTAAGCAAAGCTTCTTGAAATACCTACTTCAGTTTTCAATAAGCAGCAAATGTAACTGGCCATCTGTTATGTGCAGGTAACCAAGATAGTAACAATAACATGTTTCCCTTTCTTTTTTTACTTCTTTTGAGGAAGGAAACATGTCCATCTGTTTCTTTTGAAATCTCTGTACTTCTAATCAGGCATATATTTACTTTTACTTATCTTTTAAAAAGAAGCCACAGACATACCCAGAGACTGAAGGTACATTTATCCCATGAGTGCCCAAGTCCTATTACCTACATGTTATGAGTGCTCCTAGCCAAAATAATCCCAGGAATGTAACAGTAGGGTTTGCATGAGGCAGATGCCTGCCTGCCATTCTCTGTCATTTTGCTGGCAGCAGAACTAAAGGTCTTGCATAACACAGTGTTTCCAAGAGGCTTTGGTTTTGTTTTCCAACAGTGTGAAGTGCTTCGTGCATCAGTCATGGCTTTAAACAACTGGACCCTCTGAGTGGTTCCAGCATGGCCCTGTTTAGGAGAATATTTTTATTCTAGGTTTGATGTAATGTGGAGACTACTGTTCTTGACATTATGGCAAAGAAAATAAAGCATCAATATTATGTCAATATTATATCAATACTTTGGCCCCAAATAGTCTCATTCAGATGAAACAGTGATGGTATAAACTTGAATGAGCACTTAGCTGTCTGACTTTCATATTTCATGACAGCTCTTTGCTTTGTGGGCTTCCTCTTCCACTAAAATCAAAGTATTTTTTCCACTAATAAGATCACTTCCCTCCATAGTAAGCACAAATCATGAAAGTCCTCAGTAAACACTGTGTTCTGACTGAGATTCTGCCTTTTTAATTTCTCTCATGAAAATGGAATATACTCAATCAGATTAACACTCATGAGTTCTTTCTTAACATCCGTGAGATCTTTCACAAAGAAAGTTGTAATGGGGTCTTCACATCCTTTGGCATTAACGAAAGGTAGATCAAACTCTCTCTGAAAACCTTTAGCAGATCTCAGACCTTTCAAGAACTGGAAATTACTCCCAGTTTTACCACAAACTCAGAAGGAGAATAGGCATTTTCCCAAGAAGGACTATGGGATGGGTTTAAGGCTGACTCCTGATGTTAGAAGTCTCAACTGACTCCCAGACTGGCTGTTCAAGGCCACCCCCCAAGGCATTGCACCATCTACATCTCTTCCTGGATCATCTCCCATGCCACCGCATGTGGGGGCCAGTCAGAGGCACTGGGTGTCTCCACAGGGTCCTGCACAGCCCCTGGCAGTCCACACAAGAAAGACGTCACCCTTTCCGAGAGGTGATCTGGACATGCAGTCACACTGAAGTTAGATACCTATGTCTTCTGGAAGGCTTTCTGTCTATTTTCAGTTCAAGTAGTCCCTTGTCCCCATCTCCCCTTTTCCACAGTGACTGACAGGCAGAGCATCCCTGCTTGGAACCTCTTAACAAGCTGCGGGAGAAAGAAGCCAGCTGGCGTTTCTCAATATCCCAAGCTCACCCTCACTTCCTTTCATTACATCTCTACCTGTTATACTCTTCTAGGATATAGGAAAAAAATGCATTAAATATGGTTTGGCTAGCACTCCTGTCCAGTCCTTCCACCATCTGCAGCCTCCATGGCCTCCCAGAGATCTCACTACAGATGTGTGAATAGGGTCTGCAAAACAACTTCCTCGCAACCGAGATTTGTACGCATTCACACACTGCAGACCTGTGATGTGTGTTTTTCAGAGCCACCTTGCATACCTCTTTCTCTTTTCATTTTCTTTGTTTGTTTGTTTACAAATTTGCTTTTATCTTTCTACCCATGCCTGAATGCATCAAAACTTGCCCCACTTCAAAAAACTCTCAAAGCCCATAGACAGTGTCACTTAGTGGCCTAGATTTTGTGTATTTTGAAAAAGATGTTATAGAAAATGAGCGTTGGGTAGAGTTGAAAAGACTGTATTTGCACATTAGCTTGTATATGTTTGGCTGTCCATCATTGTACTAGCTTGCCAGAATATATAAAGAAACTCTGATCTGAACAGAGTTCGATTTAAACATCATCTGAAGTGCTTTGTTAACAGAGGACGTACCACAGCTCGGTCTTTGCTGACCCTGTGCCAAAGTGCTTTGCAGATAAATTGCAGATTAACATAATGTCTCTGGTGAGCTTGGAGCATTTTTCTTCTCTTCCGTCCTCCCACTTCTCAAGCAGAGTCTGCTGGTACCTTTTCTGGTACTTTTAGCTATCATCATAGTCACAGTGGACATGAATTGTCAAGGGGAAGCATTCCTCAGAAGCTTTCAGACTCAAAATTCATCTGATCTCCTCAAGGTGCGTGTTCCTACCTGGAATCCCTCTAATGCAAATACTGCCTGGTAACCACAAGTGGGCTCCTGCCTGGGATGTGAAAGCTGCATCGTGTCCAAAGGGCCTCCCAGCTCTCCAGAACCATTTTTGGGTGATGCTACTGTCACCAGTGGCGGTGCGTTCTGCTCTGGCTGAAGCTCCGCAGATCACGGGTGAGGGTCTGACCTGACCGAAAGAAAGAGAAAAAGAGGGAAGGAGGGAAGGAGGGAAGGAGGGAAGGAGGGAAGGAGGGAAGGAGGGAAGGAAGGAAGGAGGGAAGGAAGGAAGGAAGGAAGGAAGGAAGGAAGGAAGGAAGGAAGGAAGGAAGGAAGGAAGGAAGGAAGGAAGGAAGGAAGGAAGGAAGGAAAAGAAAGAGAGAGAGAAGGAAAGAAGGAAAGAAGGAAGAAAGAAAGAAAGAAAAAAAAAGAAAGAGAGAGAGAAAGGAAAGAGAAAGAGAAAGCAAGCCTTATTTTTATGATGACCTGCTTTTCTCTGTGGCCACAGAGTTGTTTGTGCGCTTTACAGTAGTTCCAGAGAGGACCAAAAGCTGCGAGCTGTCAGGCTGTGCTTTCCTTGGAAAGCAACAGCTTTAAAATGAGAAGCAGACAAGAAAAATAAAGACAGGCCAAAAACATGCAAATAGGGAGCTCTTGATAGGCCAGTCCAGTTACTTGTTGTTTCTCTTGTGTGGATGATTCTCCTTTATATATATATTTTTTATCTGTGTGTTTTACTGTAACTCCACTCTTCCATAATACCTGAAAACTTAAATCGTGGACTTATAATGTACATTATTTGTTTTATGTTGATGCAAAAGTTCAGGACAATTTGATATATAGAGGGATACTTAGAACATTTCATTGTAAGCTTTTGTTTTTCAATTTCAGTTTAGGAGAAGAGCTAAATTACTAAATCTTAAGCAATGTGCTTACCTAACTTATCACTATCAGCCATTCAAACACTTAAAATCAAAAAGGAATAGACAGTGGCACTGGAAGAGGAATGTTCTTCGCATAATCAGCAAATCTGTCTCTGGTTGACTGGCTATCAGTGCAGATTTCATCACATTTATTTACATAATGCCCAGTCCTATATCTAAGCTTTCTATTTTCCTGCACTTTCTGCTCAGGCATGCCCTAAACACATCCAACTAGTAAATGGATTTTTAATACTGCCAGATCTAAAATGTCCCTCAGAAGTGACAGAACGCAAAGTTGAATGGAAAGCGGATCTTACAGTGTATAGGGGAAGCTTTACCTCTTTGACATAGTCTAGCTCTTAGGAGAAGATGTCCTCTCATTGGTACCTCTCCCACATGCATCAATTTGGGTATTTTGCCAACTCAGGAGATGGTAGATGACTTTTTTTCCTGCCTACGGACATATTTCCTATGAAAATACTTGGAGCATCTTGGAGCTGCAACCGAATTTTTCTGAACTTGATATGTTGATATGTTTTGCAGAGGAAGAATCTTAGTGTAAGTGTCAGTAAACATGGGGAAAAGAAAAAAAAAAAGCAAGATGCAATTCTTTAGGAGATAAACTAGCAGGAATTTCTGCTCGAACCCCGCAGCCCTGTTCTTACTATCCCACCTTTCCCTCAAAGTGCCGTGGGAAAATGTGGAAGCAACTGGGATGCAGCGACAAGCCATGACTGTAGTAATAGCAGTGCAAGGTGCCAGCAGCGATGGCTCCTTCAGGAGGGTGGTGAAGCTCTGTGCTCTTTGCAGACATGGCATCCTTTGGAGAAACACATGCCACGTACCCGGTTAGGAATCACACTTTTCAGGCACATTCTTGGAAGATCTCAGCACAAGCATGAGGAGGCGGTTTGAAATGACTACATATGTCTTCTTGATATATTTACACTCCAGGGACCACCCACGTCATAGAATGTGTTTAAATTGTTCCAAAGCTCTCTTCTGGAGTCAGGGTGAAATTACTGATTCTCTTATCCTGGAACGCAAAAAGTTAAAAAAACAGATTTTGAATGATTATTATTACGAAGGCTTTTTTTTTTTAAAAAAAAAAGGTTCTATGTTTTAAGAGCTTTCAAGCAGTGAGGGAGAAATCTTTGCACCTCTTCAATGCATTTCACTGCTCGTTGCTTAACCCTAGCTTGTAAAAATTGCCTAGAGGTAAAAACAAACTCATATTTTTCTGTGAGCTAATTTAAGCAAGCTGAACAAAGACTACAGAAAGGCAGGAGAAAAAGCCCATTAGAAAATATGCATTGTTTTCTATGCTTATATGACAACAAACTCCTTGCACCTTGAGACAAAATGTTTTAGTTTTAATTGTTTTGGTCAATGTCAATTTTACATCAAACTTTCAATAAGGTAAAAAAGGCCCATGGGAAATACCAGTGATTCTTATTTCGATCCTCTGTATTGCCTGTGTAAATATCTACTGCTGTTTTGTAAGTTCAAAACCAAATGGAGCAAAACTTTTCCTGTTATAGACAGTATTGACCTGTCAACATTGAAAATGTAAAAATTGTTTGCCACTGAGTTTAATAACAATAATCATCTCAAAATCAATTACTACTGTAATAAACATTTCCCCTTAAGCACTTATAGTAGGAAATGAATTAAGAATTAATTGCCACTGCCTAAGGAAAAAAAAAATATATAAGGACAATGTCACTTGTGCAGTTACTGGATAAATTTTACTTTCTTTTTATTTAAATTATTAACTCTTTGAATAACAAAAAATATAGCATTTTGGCAAATTATAATTTATTCAACTGCTCGCTTTGCAGAATGCTAGAAGATGACCTCAAGTTAAGTAGCGATGAAGAAGAGAATGACCAGGTAAGACCCAGACAACTGATACATAACTTGCAGAATGTTTCATGTTGAGCCTAGGTTACTGCAAATATTTTGCTAATGCTTTTTTTTTTTCAAAATATACATAAAGGTTATCAAAATACATGAAAGTACAGTAAATGGAGTAGCAGATGTTCTTGCTTTATGCCAGACTACATGTGCTAACTGCTGTATTCGTGGGGAATGTTCTGCAGTGGTCTTGATTTATGACCTTAATGTAACCCAGAAGGTTTTTGTATCAGTCTCCTTCTGATTTGATAGTTTTTTTTCTGTTTTGTTTTAAAGAGCAGCCAAGCAAGGGAGAAACAGCAATTCTGTTTTAAGGATTCAGGCCAAAAACCTTCAAACACAACTGTCTAAAGTGGGGCCCCGGAGAGAAGCCCCTGGGTCACTTAACGTACTGAAAGTCTCATTAGCATCCCCCAGCTGTCATCTCTCCCATGGGCGTTTCAAGTCCCTGCCCTGTGGCCTGTACATACTAAGAAAGCTAAAGGCATTTAACAAAATCTTCCATTGTGCCTTTGTTTCAATCTGTAATCCAACAACTGGGGCACTTGCCTGGAGTTTAGGTGCTCACTAGGTGAGGAAAATTAGGCGCTCACTAGACGAGGACCTTGGCTTTCCCATGGCCAACCAAGTGCCTGGCTGCCCTGCAGTGCTCTCACATGCTCTTCCTCTCACTCTCACAATATACGGGCACAGATGTAGAAGTGCTGAGCAGACAGGAGTGCCTTCGCTTCCTCCTTGCATGAAAATTCATGTCCTGTGCATTCTCCAAAGTGCATGGATAGATGGAAATCCTGACACCAGTTGCACAGCTGCTCCCAACCTTTGTAGACCACAAATGGATCCAGTGTTGGATGTAACATGGTTTTCAAATGTGACTATTTCAATCAAGGGCAATTGTAGCTATACACCATTCCAAAATTCAGGATCTACGTCAGAATATTCTAAGTAATAATTCCTGAAACTGTTACAGTTGTTTCTTTTTAATTCTCTTTACCACAAGTTTGCATTTAACATTATATTTCAAACAGCTGGTAAGTCAAAACCTTTTAATACTCGTAGTAAACTACTATTTCATCTGTTTAGTGGTGTTAAGAAGATTCTGCACATGGATTCAATTATTTACATATTTATACAATTTCTCTGTTTAATATATTTCATCCTGAAGCACTTCACATTTAATTATTCTTCCTGCTTGTCTAGATAGTTTAAAATACAGCCCATAGACAGAGTAGGGCAAAGTAAAGTGAAGAACAGAAGGGACGTCTGAGGAATAACAATAGGGCACAAAGGTGCTGAGGTGCCTGGCATGTGGGACTGAGCGTTAGAGGAAAAAGAAGATTATTGGTATTTTTAGGCAGAAACGAGATAGTGGGAAAGTTCAGCCGTTTGGGCATGCGTGCATGGTATCTTAGCTTTAATGCCATGTCTTACAACTATTAATATCTTTCCTGTGCTTGGATCGCTAGTAATATGTACACTATGCAAGGGCTTCATTCAGTAATTAGAGCTTTACGTACACCATATTTAGCCAGGGTCTCTGTGCTCAAACAAGCTCTCCAGAGGCCAAAATAGATTTTGCCACCAGAGTGGCAACTAGAGCACAACTGGGCTCAAATTTCCCAATTCTAGTCATTGGAAATGGCAAGGCGAACAATCTTTAAAGATAATGTGACTTGATCTCCTGTCTGTAAAATGGGAATAATCATGTTTTTTTCCTGATTTGATTCTATAGACAAAAATTTCCTTGAGGCGTGGGCTGCTCCATTCTATTTAAAATGCTTTGCAGAATCTCCACTGCAGCTTGCAGGCTTGTTTAACAAATATATAACTGTTAGATGAAGAAAGTAGTAAGTTTTCTCTACCTGACAGGAAATAGACTCCAAAAAAGAATAACACTGACCCATTCTTCTAGCTAGGATTGCCACATGGATCTGTGTTTAAATGTGAATGGAGGAACCCACTTTCCCTTTGCTTCTTAATTATGAGGCTCTTTAATCTCAGATCTAAATTGAGGAAGAGGAAAGAAAGAAACTAAAGTTGAGGGTATGAGAACAGTACATGAGTAATTCCCAGATACTCTTTACATAATTAGTTAACCTCTGAGTAGTCATACTCATTTAAGTAGTTCAGTTGTTTAAACAGCTGAAGAAGAACAGTGCAAGATTTAGCAAGCTTATCTTTTTTCCTGATTACTAAAGCAGAAGGTTTTGAGGAGAGGCTTAGAAAGCTTAGAAGATGATTTTGTATTTTCCTTCAAAATTGCCAAGAAGCAAATGGAAAGTTTCTGAAGTCGTGCAGAGGGAGACAGGTGCCACTCTTTTCCTAAGGGCAATATTTGGAGGGCCATGGCCGGCACAGGGAATGTGAGCCATGGATGACGGAGGGCAAGTGCAAGACAGACACGTGGTCGGGAGCTGCGGGACCGCAGTGGGCAAGCTGTTCTCAAACGCTCCCTCTATGCCAGCAATTAAGGTAGGGAGATTCACAGGCCCAGAAGAGGCAAAAGAGACTGGGGTTGGGCTGAGCGTGTGTGTGTGCCCACAGTAATTGCATTATCCACACATATTAGTCTCTTAATTTTAATTACATAAATGTATTTTTCCTCTTTAATGAGCATAGTTTATCCATTTAAACTGATCGTTTTAATTTTACAGGCAGTGATCATAGGATCTAATATGCAAAGGGAAAATTTCCTGTTGGCATATTTTACATCATACAGATTGAAGAAAATATACTTTTTAATCCCCAATCAATATCTGAAGAGCATGCAATTAAGAAACACCAAGGTAGTTAACATAAATCTGCAAGTTAAAGAGCCAATTCATTTTGATTTATAACACAGAGAGTAATAATTTTGCCATCATCTCTCCCAGAAAGCATCTGAAGCTCTGCAGCATGAAGATGTCAAAATTGTGCTTAAGATTGTTCGAAGTACTGAATTGTAGTGGTTATTGCCTTTTGGTTCCTTGAAGTGTGGCATAGCACATGAAAGAGTCCGCATTATAATACCCTGCTCTTCACTGCAGAGGTCACTGGATAACTTAAATCAGTCTTGGGTGAAATATTAAAAGGAGATTGTCAATTGTAATACGAACAATTCTCTTTTTCCCCCTACTTGTCCTTTTACAACATGAAAATTCTATAATGGAAAGCAGTTCATTTAAGGGGGAAAAGATCCCTCAACTCATTTGTGCAATTCATGTCAATCAATAGCCAAATAAATTAACTGGTTGGTACACATACATGGAATAATAATCTAACATATTTTTGCAACCCAAGTCTGCTTCCTTGCATGCATTTTTTCTGCGCAGGATCAGGTTGGTTGCCGCTGAAGTTTTGTGGCTGCGAAAATTTATTACCCACCAAGTCAATCTGCATTCTGGCTGCCAAGTCTGAATAAATAGAGTCATTGTGCTTGTCTGGAATATGTAACCAAAGTTCATCCAGTCAGCTTGACTTTCACATCCCAGGAGATTCATAAAAGCCAACACCCTGGTATGTGCTCTTGATTCCTGCCCAAATTTTGTGAAATTGTATAAACAGAAGTTGAAGAAGCAATCAGAACACACTCGCAGGGATAGGGCTCCAAGCTCAAGTCCCTGCTGTATCTCAAAAGGAAAGACTGAGCTTTAGCACTCTTTTTTAAAAAATAAATAAATAAGCAATCAGATGATTATTGCAATGCCACAGCAGGTAAACGCTCAGGCTAAAAACTGCCCCCTAAGGAGCGGGAGTGTCAGGGAGACCCTGCAGGGTGTCCCACGGCATCAGTAAAAGAGGGCCCTGACCAACAGCAAGCCAAAGCAAGCAGAGGCTTTGTCCCCGTCCAGGAGACCCCAGGAGCAGAGCGGGCTCAGGAAAGCTCAGGAGGAGCAGCCCCAGGTTGGGAAAATCCAGATTCCCCAGAGCCCAGCCTGGCTTCCCCCCACCATGCCCCAGGGAACGGGAGGAAAAGCAGCTGCACTGGCTGGGCACAGCCAGGGAGGGCTGCAGCCAGGGGCTTCGCGGCAGGGCCAGAGTCCCCCTGCAGCAGTGCTGCCATGTCCCTACGCAACCAGCATTGGGAAATTATTTATTTTTCATTTTGTGCTTCACTTTCTTGACAATAGCCAGAAACAAGTGGGAAATATATATTTAAGGACAAGCTTTTTAAAAACCATATGGGATTTCTGCCTTTCAGTTCTAGATACGGGCTGCCAATCAAAGCAGAAGTAAAAATTATCCTGAAATGAACAGTCATGCACAGATCTTTTTCCAGAAGGAATAATTTTAGCAGGATCTATATATGCACTAGTTCTGCATATGAAATGTAATATTCCAGCTAATTTGAAGCAATCTGTAATGAATTTTAAAACATACTGAAAGGGGGGCAAAGCAGCTACAAGCTTTTTTTTCCATCAGACCTCAGCTGTTAGGATGGTGCCTTCCCAAGTCAAAGCTCAGCCACTCACAGAGCACAGCCAGGTACACCTAGAGAGAACAGTTATATTAGGTAAATTATAACACACCATTGCATAGCCTTGTCTGTCACTAGAACTATTTTTAGTCAGCGCTAATTGCGTTCACATATGCCATGTCCAAACATTTTAACCACATTGAGTCATTTCAGTGTAGTGCTCCATTTTATTCACCTCTTCATCAGCGCAATCCTTGACGCTTGATCAGGGGTGAAAATGCACAGAGGAAAAAGGAGATGAGAACATGCAGCCCAGGGGAAAGGAAAAAAAAAAAAGTAAAACAGGGAGTCTGTATCATCCTTCGAAATGAATTTACCTCTCAAAAAAAAAAAAAGTCCTGATGAACTTGAGAAAAATCATTTTGATGAGAAGTTGCTCACTCCACTGAGCACAGGAAATTTATTTCACAAAGTAAGGACATGTGCAAGTTTGTGACCAAAACTGCGCAAAGCAGAGATAAGTAAAAATAGAAAAATTAGGTTTTGGGTTAAGGAATAGGTAGAATCTGAGGTGTTTTCATATTTAATCTGAATGGTTTGCTCAGTGCTCTGTCACTATAATGTGAGTTTATTTTTAGACTGGAAGAATAGCCATTGTAACAGCCTTACTTAACTCAGATAAGTCCATTATTTCCTGTATATTAAAGAAGCAGCCCTTCTGGTATACAGCATAGCTAAAATCCTGAACAAGATGTAAGCCAGCTGAGCCAAGCTTTTCGTGGTTTGCCAGCTCTGATTTTAAAATCTCTGTGACATCTAAATTTGCACTTCCACAAGGCATGACAAGAAGACCAAGACTGCCTCACTGAAACTGTCAGATGAAACCAAATAAGAGCTCGGTCTTGTCCTGCCAAGCTTGGCTCACATCACTGCTGATCTTACAAAATCAGTTTCAGTGTCTGTCATGCACTGGCTGGCAGGATCAAGCTCTACATTTGAATGCCACCACCACAAATGACAGCGGGAAAGGTTAGAGATCAGCCTGACTCTTGGACTTGCACAATATTTGGAGAGAGCCGCACACTGAGCTCAGCTCTCCTTGCTAGCAAATCTCTAAAAATAGCCCAGAAGATAATCTTGAAATACAGGGGTGTTTCTCCTGTCTCTTTATGTTGATGCTGTGACTAAACTGAGTTGCAGCTCTACCAAATCTTCAAAGCCTGCCCTTTTCCAATGTATCCTTTTTTTTTTTCCCCAAGCCAAATAGCTTCCCACCGTTTCTGCTATAACATCCTTCAGAATTAATGGCAGAATATAAGGAATAGGAGGTATGTTAGCACATGATTAAAGAATGCACATGATAAAAGAAAAAAAGAGGCTTCCGTCAATCTGTCAAAAACAGGATTTAAATAAAAGGGATTTGGGAACTACTGAGGTAATTTTACTTGCGCCTAGAAGGAAATCTGGCTCCTCCAAAATTAGCAAGACTTTTGCTACTGATTTTCATCAATTAAGTATTTTATCCTGTGTTCTTTCTTATTTTCCAACACAACCCAAGTAGAATGGAGAAAATGTTTGGGTAGTATGCCAGACAAATGGCATAGCATCTAATTGAACAAAATTACTAGCATGTGGAGAATCTAGACTTTTATTTTTCTCATGTTCATAAATCTGGGCTTTTGGAAAAATTCAACTTTAATCCTGAAGTTTTGGACTTCTCAGTCAATCTTGAAAAAACAACAACAACAACAACAACAAAAATCAATCCAGGGCACAACACTAACATTTTGTGACATTTGAGATGTTCTGGTGTAAAGCAGCACTTCTACAAAGTTATCTTTTCCTCAATAAGGAGATTGTTTCTTTGGAGGCAGAAGGAGTTTTCCAAGATGCCTGCTGCTTCCCTTGCAATGACTGAGACCTCCCTCCGGTGTGTTTGAGCATTTGTCGTTTCATTAACACAAAATACCAAGGACTTTCCTTCTGCTTGTCTCCACTGGAAAAGATTAAAGTTATTTTGTCTTCATTGACATGGTACATGCTTATGCAAGGGTAGAATGCAGGCATAAATCTGAACAGAGACAGGACAGAAGACTCAACATATAAAAATGCCTGAATGGTTAATACCCATATTGCTTATATAGTAATTTGGAGATCCAAATCACTTTACAAGTATTAACTGCTTAACGCAATGCCCCTGGGAGGTATTTAGGTAAAGTTAAGCAAGAATTATTATCTCTGCAGAACTGACATGGAGACTAAGACAGGGACGTGGCTTGTTTGAAGGCACACGGCAAGTCAGTTGCAAAGCCAGGATTAGTACTTGGGGCTTTCAATCTCAGGTGCTATGTTCAAGTCACTAGACTGTGCTGCCCCAGAAGATTAATAAGGATTAATGGGCAAAGCAGAAGAGAAAGAACAACACACTCCAGAAATGCAAACATAAAACCCCAAAGTAAAATAAAAAGATAGATAGAAAGATAGATAGAAAGATAGATAGAAAGAAAGATAGAAAGATAGATAGATAGAAAGATAGAAAGATAGAAAGATAGAAAGATAGAAAGATAGAAAGATAGAAAGAAAGATAGAAAGAAAGAAAGAAAGAAAGAAAGAAAGAAAGAAAGAAAGAAAGAAAGAAAGAAAGAAAGAAAGAAAGAAAGAAAGAAAGAAAGAAAGAAAGAAAGAAAGAAAGAAAGAAAGAAAGAAAGAAAGAAAGAAAGAATAGCAAGCTGTTGAAAGGCCTGGAGAAACCTATGAAATCCAGGAAGGTTTTAATAGTTTCATAAAAGATGTGGCTCTGATGGTAACCAACTCCAAAAGGGGAGAGAAAAGAGATCCTTTTAAGTATTATAGCCTGTAAATCTTCAATAAACATTGACTGGACAGTGAAACTCGTATTCACACATTCGCATTGCACGTTTACAGAGGAACACTGGAGCTGCAGTTTACAAGTGATTTTAAATCCCCGCAAAATCCACATTGAAAAGCAATTCACAAACAAAACCCTTAGGAGTTTTGAGAGGTAGCAGAATAATGCATAGAGATAAGGCACATTAAGAATCATATCCAATAAATTACCTAAACATGAGCTCTGAGGACAACTCTTGTGGCCGCTGGGTACTTGCAGGCATTTGCAGAGGGCTTATCTGTAGGCATAAAGGGATATTATTGCCTCTGGTCTGAGCTGTGATGGGAGTGCTATTGTTCTGGGCACATCTCTGCAATCTTCAGGCAGAGCACTGAAAACCTGAAGGTGATTTAAAGGGGGAGGAGGATGCATTACAAATTTGGAAAACCTGCCCCAGAGCAAAAGAAATAAGTGCAATGAATTGAGCTTGTCCAAAACGGGGCTAGCGACTCACTTGATGGCAGTCTATAAATACACATGTGCAAGGAGCAGAGTCTTGAGACTGCAAAGAGCTCTCACAGGCAAAGGAGCAACTTCCAGTGCAGGAAGATCCAAGCAAAGCTGGGCTAGAATAACATGCTCCACATGTGAAGAACCAGTAGGATTTTCACTTGCAGAGATTTATTTTTAATCACAGTCAGGGAATTACCCCCCAAAATTTGCTCTAGCTCCACAAGAACTTCCAGACTTGAAGCAGAAAGAAGTGCTGGAGGCCTAAGCTGTGGCAAGTAGTCAGGCTGTGCCATTCAAAAAGCTTCTTCTGAGCTTCAGTTGTTAAAGAATAAACTGCATCTAAGCCTCAGGCAAACAAAACCATAGGAAGTTAAAAGAGAATCATCATGGAAGAAAAATGAAAAATAAAAAGTGAAAGAAGGCAGATGTAAAAACATTTGTTCTGGTGTCCTTCCCAAACAACAGTAAATGGTCATGACGTCTTTGCTTAACCCTGGCTTAGGAGAAGGCAGTTGGAAAGCTCCTGAGGAGGGACATCCTCACTTAGACAATAACTGGTTCACTGCATAGTACCTGGGCAAAACCTACCCACAGAGGAAGACAAACAAGGTGCTCTGGAAGCAACTGAGTTTGTTCATGTGCAGGTGAATAAGTATTGCTTTAGACCTTTACCAAAGAAACAGTTCAAATTCTCATCATGTGTACACCTGCACTATCTCTATGAAGTCCTTTAATGCTGGTGTAAATCCATACATTTGCCATAAGTGAACTCTCTCCTGACAATAGTCATTAATCCATATGGCAGAAGAAAACAAGAAAAAAATAAAAATAAAAAAAAAGCCTGAATCTGTCAATACTTGATTTACTGGCTTTTATTTGCCAAAGTATGTCTCGAATGGGGTATAGAAAAAGTATCCATATGCAAACAGCAGTGCCTCCAAGACACTCTCCCAAGCCCAGCATAACATTCTTCCATGGCTCTAATTTTCTTGTTTTCTAAAAATGCCTGCAAACCCCGCAGCTTATGAGGCAATTCCGTTCCAATTAGATTAAAAAAAAAAAAGAGAGAGACGATTTCTGGGGACCACTCTTAACTCCAGAATCTCTAGCTCAATAGCCCTATTCAACCTGTTCTGCTCACTGCTCAGTCCCAATTACAATGAAAGCATTTAATTTCCTCTTTGATTTCCTTTCAACAACAGATTGCAACTTGTGACACTTCAAGTAATTTTGGTCGCTCATTTAACACACACTGAAACCTGAATATCTGCTGATTATGTTCCCAAGCTCTGGCTCATTGCAATGAAGAATGGGGAAAGGAGAGGCAATCTCTAGAGATTGAGAATCCAAACATGATTACTGCTGGCTGAAAACTTGTTTTCTCTCTTCAGTCTTGGGGTACAGCTAGAGTCTTTCATGAATGATTAATGTACTAAAGGCTGATCAATGGAACTCTGTCCTAAATACATCTATAACCAGTTCAGGTGGAGAATGAAGAAGTCTATCCAGCTGGTATCTTCTAATTTACAACTCTTGTAGTGAAATCGAGTAATTCATCTCATTTACTATGTCTAGTTTCTCAAGTACCTGAGCTGCATAAACTTTTTTTTCCACTTCCCCATTTTCCATTTAGCATTAAAGTTACTATGTGATGGGATGACCTGCAATAACCTTATTCTAACTGAGAACACTACTCCATGAGTAATCCCATTGAATCTCAGAAATGAAAATCCAGGATTATAACCATTACTATTGTTCACAACTGAGTGTAGCTCAACTTATCAGCAGCATATTAGGCACCTAAAGATCTTTAAATTGTCAGCAGTATCAAAGTACAAACTAATTCTTGGCCCTAATTTCTGTAAGCAGTAAAGTTACTCACTTCCAGAAATAAACAAGAATATATAGCATATGCTTAACTTCTTTCTTGATGAATGATGAGTTGTCCTCGCTGAGGTTTTTAGCAACGTAGAAGAAAATGCAAAATAAATTGCACAATCAAAAGCAAGCTATTAAAAATAGTGGTGCAGGCAATAAATTATATAGCAAGTTTTGCTTACATAAATGATAAACTCTTTTGCTTACATTGTTATGTAGATAATACCAGCCTATTAGAAGCATAATAAATCACAGAAAGCTGTTTCCATAGTGCAGGATTTCTCAAACTATGGGTCATGACCCCTCCCCTGGCAATTCATGGCAAGGTTTGAGTGGGGTCACGAAGAACCTGTTAGCAGGAATTGAGGGCAAATACTTCCCTTTAAGTTAAGCAGCCCAATCCTCTAACAGGGCATGTAGAGAACAGGCAGTAATTAGTGACTGCAAGTATTTATACATGCTAGGGAACTGCTAACTACCTTTAATTACAACAGCTCGCTTTCTCTAGGAGAGGACAGCAATGTAGTTTAGAATTAAAATTGCCAGGTACTTGCTAACTGCCTCTCACTGAAGGCAATAGATCTATTTCTCCAGGGCCTTAACCACTTGCAACTCAGTCTCTTATCTCCATCGTGTAGAAATAGGGTTGTTAGCAGCCCAGGGGGTCATTCAAATATATGACCAAGTATGTCTGCATTTTCTAACACTATGAGAAAGACATCAATAGCTTCATATATAGAATGTGCCACCATCAAGTAAAGAGTGAGTTGCTCTATACAATTTGCAGTGCATCCTAAGTGAAGAAGGTCATATATTAAAGGATTACTAAAGAGAAGTCAGCTGAAAAACAGAACAATGCCACTGAAAAGTACTGGTACCTTTCTCTCTGCTGCCCTGTCTCTCATGTGGCTGCATTTTCTCGCTCAGAAAGAATCACCTTCTCAAAATTGTCAACTCCTGGACATAACAAGATTGAAACTAAAGACTGGTACCTGAGGTTGCAGTCCGGTACCACATGGGCTAGCACAGTTGAGCACTCTGAAGCAAATTAAGACAAGAGAGCAATCTTGTCAGCTTTCATCTAGAAAGGAAAAAAAGTATTCAGAGCTTCTCTCTCTCTCAAAATAAGGGATTTTAAGGAAATAAAATAGCACCCCACACATCACTGTGGGAGTTTTTTAGCATCATCAAAGCCCACATTCTTTCTTCAGGTCTCTGTGAGGTCCATGAGGATAGGGGCTACAGACCAGTGTGTCTCCTTCTGTTCCTTTTAGCTACCACAGCAACCATATTCCTTGGCCCTTGAGGTCTCCACACCTCCTCAGAAAGGAGTGAGAGGTGTCAGGTGCAAGTGAACCCCTTGGTGGACATGCTTTTTTCTTATCAGGGAGGCATTCTGTTGTATGCTGCTCCTACCAACCCATGGGGTGAACATATCCACCATCCCAGGCCTCTGCTGTGACAGCCAGCACATGAGGAAATAGCTTGGAAAGGGGATTCACATTGCAGATAACACGGCATTGTGACTTTTCATAAAGAAAATATTTTCTTTCAAGTGGATCAGTTTTCTAACCAGTTTCCTTGCACAACCACCTGAGAACTCAAGGCAGTCTGGACCAAAAGTAGGAAATGTTAAAGGTGACTTTAAACTACACCGCCACGTAGTGGCTGCCTGTGAGCAAAAGACTTGTGCCAGCTGCTGATGGGGAGAAGAAGGAGAGGCGACTCAGTTATTATACAGATTACTTGGTCATGGAACGGGCAATCGTAGTGAAGGGAGGCTCCTGAGCTTGGCAGCCAAAAGCATAACATGGTGCAGGGGTCACCACTGGAAGCTGGAAGACTTCAAATTCAAACAGAACATAGCTTCCTCCTAGTGAGGGTCATCGGGTGTGGGAAAGGATGAACTTACATTGACTTGGGTTAGTTGGGAAGAGATTAAACCGTAAGACACTCTTAAATATAAGGTTTCAATCTCTTCTGCTTTTGTACACAAAAAGTCAGATGCAATTCTTATAATGAATCCTCCTCAGAGGCAAGATGCCAACCGAGAGGAATGGAAAGTGGTTGCTCTCCTTAAAATGTCCTGTATTGCATAGACTGAATGACGGGTAGACTTATATCTAAAGAGCATGCAGATAAGATGATTTACTGGAGACAGTAAAAAATACCACAGTCCTCCTATTATTTTTGTTTGCACTAAATA
The DNA here is from genome assembly GCF_000705375.1 of Tinamus guttatus. The sequence continues at coordinate 227,547 of NW_010587175.1, read as the reverse complement.
TGTTCATGCCATGGGGACATTGCACTGAGCTGGAGGGAACCTGTCCAATCTGTTCTATGGGCTTTCTGAGCAGTGCAAAAAGTTGATGCTAAGGTCAAAAGCCTCCTGCCAGCCACACCAGACACAGAGGGTAAAGCATAGCCCACATCTCCTGACAATTTGCTGTGTGAGACATGGCAAACAACAATTCCCCGAGGATCCCAGCAGGCACAAGTCATTCCAGGATGTTCCTTCAGGCAGAAATCCTGCTTCCAAAACTAAATTGAAACCTTTCCCAAAGGACTTCTGCGCTCTTGTCAGATCTGTAGCCTGTCCCCACCCAGGGAATCTTTTTACACCTTTCTGAGAAGTGCTCCTCACTTCAACAAGCTATGTTTTACCAAGCTTTTTCTGTTTTTTCCTGCCAGTAGCATTTTTATTAGCCAGAAAGATTAGTTTCATGCTCTCCAGCACGGACAGCAATGCCTACCAGCCACGTGACTTGTATATATTGATACGGATACAGGCAAGCCACTCTGCAGCCCAAGAGGTCACAGAGAGCAGTCTGAAACACATCCACCTGGCAGCCGCAAAGAGAAAATTCCCTTTTCACTCTCGGTCCCTTGCCTCTCCACCAGGTTACCCGGTGTCCCTTCTGAGCACACTAAGGGCAGGTACAGATGCCAAGGGCATTCTTGAGGCACATGCAAGCAGCATGGAGGCTTTAAAGCAGATTTTCAATCCGTAATGACTTTGATCTTTGCTTAGCAGCCAATTGCTGCGCTGAAGCCACGAATCACACCACTCAAAATGATTCAAGGAGGGAAAGAATAATAATAACAAAGCGGCGAACTAGCTCAGGGATAGGCTTGGGGGTCCTTTTAAACTTGAGAGGTGATGATTCCTCTTCCCAGGACTGCTGGTTAACACAAGGACCAGCACCATGCTTCCCTCCCCCTGCAGCCAAAGAGTAGCACTAGGCAAAATCCGAGGAGCAAACCAGCAACAGGTCAACCCTGCCCTGTGTAGTCAAAGGCTGCCAGCAGATTAACATGGAAGCACTCACGGAAAGTCTGCAGCAGCTCTGGCAGGCTTGGCTAAATTTATAATTATAGCTACAGGCTTCATCGCAAAAGGAACCAAATATGTGATGTTTGTTTCTGAGGAAGAATGGGAGGAGACTAATGGTAAAGGAGAGGGAGTGGGAGTGCGGAAGCGGGGAAAGGGGAAGGAAGAGAGCTGAGCCCTGCAGAGTTTTCAGAGACCTGCAGAAAATCATCTAAGGAGAGCAGTTCAGACCTGAAATACTGTGCAGTGCTTTGACAATCTTCTGGTTTATGGCATACTTAACAAAGTGTTTTTACATTTACTAGGCTGGAATGTCTATTTTACTATAGACTCTCTGCTCTGTCGCTAGTAGTTTAAAATTTGGACACGTGACAAAAATGTGTGTAACGCATTTTTTAAAGTGTTGATTGTGCTCGTAATTTTAAAGTCAGAATATAAAATAAACATCTCTGCCCTTTCTTCCAGCAGGCAGCACAGAGATCTGCTCTCCGCGTTCTATCTGACAGGTACATTTTGTCATTTTTATGAACTATAAATTGCTTTATGAAACGTTGAGCCCTATTTATTGTGGCATATAACTCATAATCGGATTTTGTCCCCAAAGTATCTGTGAACTGGGATGTTAAACATTTTGCATGCTTGGATTTGTCATGCATGTGTAGAGTTTATTACTGCAAAAATCACAGTCTTGTTGTATTTCATACAGAGTATGCAGAATCCCTTGTTGTGATACCAAATGAGAGATAAGAAACTTACTGGCGAAGGCATGAATGATGCAGTAAATTCTGGGCTTTAGAGCTTGCTGAGATATATCTAAGCTCATTTTTCAGCAATAAGTACTTCATTTATTTTGAGATGTTCTCCTTTGACTTTTTCCAAATTCTTTCCCTGGGAATTACTCTTCTTTTGATGAGATCCTCTATACATTTTATGCACAAAAACAATGTTTTTCTTTGCTCCTAAAGTTTTGAGGGATTGCTGTTTTTGAGGAATTTAATTCATTTTTTTCCTTCATCTGGAATGGCAGCGGTGCTTCACGCAGATAAGCAAGGGACCAAATCCTTAGACAATAGTCAGGTTTTACTCAGCTCTTTTTTTCAGGCAAAATGCCATTAACTTCAGGGGGAAACTTGCCTGAGTGAGGAATTTAGGATTTGGGCCACCATAAATGTTATAGTTGGGCCATAGGTCCATGCAGGTATTTACCTTAAATGACTTTTATGAAAGAGGATTGATTGAAATAGAAGGTAGCTTTCTAAAGCAGCCCTGATTTCTTTCCCAGTTTGGGGGGTGGGAGGGAGGAGGGAAGGACTGTGCGTTTTAGTGCCTGTGAGAGCGAGCGAGCAGATTTACATTTATCCACAAATGAGGTACTGTGTCATGCCGGCTGACACGGAGTAAATTTCCCCCTGCCTTGTTGGCAGCCCCCTCGGCCGCGCCTGGCCCCCCGCCCCCCGCCTCCCTGGGAATAAGCAGTAATTGACTCTCCAAGGCGGCTCGGGCCAGGATTTCGCCAGAGCAAAGCCTGTCACTTAGGCTGAATTATATGTTGTGCATGGATGAATAACATTTCTCTCCGGTCTGAGGCTGAGACCGCCAAAATTATCAGCCTCCTTCCTCCCGCTCCAGTTTAGAAACACAGTTTTGTTTAGATTTTTTTCTTTTTTCTCTGGTGAGGAGGAGATTTCCTGAGTGAGATGTGTGAGAGCTGGGTGAAGTCACTGTCTCAGTTGTAGGACACGCGAGGATTCGCCGTAATTGCCACGAGAAGGAAGAAGCAGAGCAGCACCGCGCTGCTCTGCCCGCATGCGTGCACACTATCCCAGGCAGCTTTTGCTTTTGGTAGGAACACTACTGTGCCTGGAGAATATGACTTTTCTCACCATCAGTGAGAACAAGCTAAACAAGGAACATTCCTGCAGAGCTGACCCTCGAGTGAGAGGGGTTAATGAGCCTAAAACCCCGTGTGGCACTTTCCCCTTCTCCTAAAAGACAGGTTCTCCCTCACAGGTGGCCCAAAGACTGAGGGTCCAAAGTGCACAGAGTTGCCCTTCACACTTCGGGCTTATTATTTATGGTCAGGTTTCCTCTGCCTCCCCTGTTCCCCTCCTGAAAGCGCCTCTGGAGACTCAAGATTTCCCACCTGCTCTGCAAACGTTTGTGGGTCAGGCCACCTTCCTCTGCTCTTTCTAGACTAAGCACCGAAAAACTGTGAGCGCACCCCAGGGGAAATGATCCGCACCTCCCAAAATTTAACTATATTGAGCAAACAGGAGGACAAGGGGCTTTGAACAGCTGTTTCTGTCTAATCCTGGCTAAAGCGTGGATGCATGTGATATTGCCCCTCACTCCGTGTCTCCCAGGAGCAACTAAGGACTCCTGGTCACATACTTCTCATTGTCCAAAGATAGTCCCTTTTGCCTTGAGGAGACAATTTAAATCAACCTCTTCATTATTTCATCTGCTCTTCTTTTTTGAAAATATTCTACAAGTATTTCTGTTTCAGCTTTCAGATCCTCTAAAAATATATATATAATAGTTTAGCTAAATAAGAAAAGGAAAAAAAAAGGAGAGTTTTTAAACCTGTAGCCATTGATTTCTGCAGTATATTGCACTCAGTCTTGTTTTCAGCATGGCACAGTAACCCCCAGCAGATTTATGTGCAAACACAAAGATTAGTGACCCAGAAGCTTGACTGAAACAGCTTTTCTACTTCCAGAAGACAGGTTGCTCTGCACATGCACTGACTATTTTGCAGGAGTCTCTGTCAAGAAAGATGCACTGGCCCCATTAGCTTTTCATTCTCTCATGAAATCCTCAGTGTTTATACTGCACAGCTTGGCTTTAATTTTATTATGCTCTTCAGTAAAGTGGTTCGACTGTACAGAGCATTCAGTTTCTGGGACAGTAAAGAACATGAACTTAACTCATATACCTTAATGGCAGAGTGCTCCAGAATATCTTTGACCATCTGATTCTTATATTCGCTGTCTGAATAGCTTTCAGGTTAAGAAAAATGCCTATTTCTAAAATATTCAGTGTGTTCTGTTATTATTTAACAGTAAGTAGCGTGGTTAAGCCAGGTCTTAAACCTGCTTGGTCCCACTGAGCTAAATAGATTTTACTATTGACTCCATCAGTCCCAGAACTCTGACCTTATTGCTGGATTTAAAAGCTGTTTTCTTTTGCAGTGTGTTCCACTAACCCAAAAGCATTTGCTTTGTGGACACTTTTGCAATGGAGAATGTCCAGCTGTAAATTACAGATGTTTGCAATCATACCCAAACACAACGCTCATTATTATTCTTTTGTTCTTTTTAGGCTGAAAAGCCCACCATAAGGGAGACCTTGCAATACTTAATCCACACATTAAACTTGCTTGCAGCTCATATTCATGTGCAAGATAAGATTTTCCATGAAGTAAGGATTTACAGTATCCTAGGGCATTTTATTCCCATAGCTACTTTTATTTCTCCGTGCTATAGTGTAGGCCAAGTAAGTCTGAGAATGTTGAATGCTTAAGGAAAGCCTGACACCACCTCTGAATTTCCTCTTTCATTGCAACAGCGAAAAGATAGTTTATTCACTGGGGTGCTTAGGCGAGACTTCCGAGACATGCTTAGTTCACTGTTTGGATCTGTTATCCTTTTTGCGCACTCATCCTGGAGGATGCAGACAGACCTTATTAGCTCTGCGTGTGCTAACCTCAGCAAGGAGTGCAGGCCAGGGAGACTGAGAGTGCTCGAGTGGCAGAGTGAGCCCATTCAGCCTAGTAGCCATATGGCCGTGCTGGCAAGCCTTCCCATCTCAGCCGATAAGTCTTGTAAAGAGTCCAACTTACTAGCTTATGCTCAGCACCTGGTTAATATAAATATGGTTCATCCAGATCTGAACTGTTAAGCGCAGGCTATGATAGGGTTATTTGATTTTCCACCTCAGGCTGTTGATAGACCAGGGGTCTCAACACTAATCTCCGTTTTGCAATGTAGACAAGCCTCGTGCGTGACATCTGGTGAACTACACAGCCTGTCTGAGCTCCTGTCAAGCAGAAGGAGTGGGACTATGTATTTCTATGTAGCTGAGGCTTGTTATTCCATATCTAATCATAGTTAGGACATCAAAATGCAGGGTGTGCCAAGCATGAGCTGGTTTACCCTAAAGGATGGTTCAGCTCAGGTGAGCTTTATACAAGATCCTGAGAAGGGACAAAGTTGTTCAGTGTCAGGTATTAATATCAGGAACTGTGCGGCGGGTCATGACACACACTGGTGCCATGGGGTGGTCTGAAAGCAGAAGTGCTGCAGATCCTGCTCTCTTGTGCATCCTAAGCACGGTAGCACCCAGCTGTGATGAGCTGTGAGGGATAGTGAGGGACAACCCCGGTCCTTCCCGCTGATACTGCAAGCAGCCATGGAGTGGTGATCAACCCAATGAGACTGTAGCATGGCTGTTTGTTTGCCTGTAAACTATGCCATGCTGAGGTGGACTGTTTGTGTTAGTAAGCCTTGGGAGGGGCTGTCTGTGAAGGATTAAGGCAACAATAGGCAGCAGTTTAAACTTTTAATAGGTCAGGAAAACAGGGAATGCAGCTATCCAAGCAGTCTTAAAACTTGTGGACATAGCCAAAGATTTCTTGTTCTCAAGTATCTACTTGAGCTGTGATCAAGCAACGCATTTAAACTTGTGATACTCTAAAGTAAGCAAATAGTCCAGTGGCAGCCAGCAGAAATACTCATGTGCTTCATGTCACCCACATATTTATGTTTGTGTTGGACTGAGTTTTTGATAACATCGCCTTTCACACTGTGAGAGTCCTCCACATGGGAAGCTACGTGGTCAGCTTATCAGCAGAGTGACTCAGCTTGCTGGTCGGCAGGAAAGACTTAGTGTGACAGGTCTGTGTAATCAGTAACAGCCAAGGGGAAGCCTTGGCTTGTGAGGGTTGATCTGGCTCCCAGAAGAAAATGAAGGAACTGAGATCATGGGCTCCACAGGATGCAAAGGCTGGCTGGAGACCAAGGTGCACACACCGTGTTCTTTGTCACCGAGACAAATGCACGATTCTAGCAGTTATTAGTATATTGATTATGCTTCCCAGATTACCTCTGCAAGAAAAAAAAAAGAGAGAGAGAGAGAGAACACTTCTTTCAGGAAATACAGATTTACAGTTTGTTCCCTAGTTGAAAGCTTGCCTGGTGTTTGGAATCACTGGTGTCCCACAGTCACAGACCTCCCACATGCTGCAGGGTAGCAAAGGCGACTGCTGTTACATCTTGTGGCAGAAATGATCTGGGGTACTCATTTCTCAGCCCTCCTAGTTGCAAAACTTAAAGGAATAAGAATAACGATATGCATTATATATAGGATACTATTTCTACTATAAGAAAGCTTCCTGTTGTGCACTAGAGAAAAAGGGCTTTGAAAGAAAAACTTGTGGGGAAGGTTTGGAGTGAAAAGGAATGGATATCTCTGCAAAACTGGGGCTCTATTTCTCTTCATTTATCTTGTGAGAGAGATCTGTAGGCACCCATCTGCTCCTGGATGTCTTCCCATAGCTTGGCTACTGCTGCTGTTTGGATAGAATTGCTCTATAATAGCACCCAGGGACAAGATTTGGATGTGCTGAGCAGAGCTGTCTGAAGAAATTTTAGTGATTTTGAGCCCTAGCTAGATTTGTTTTCAGTGATTACTGAGATTCCTGTAGTGTTTTAAGAAGTATTTGCTAAGTGGAAATGTTAAGATTTTTTTTTCTTCGGGTAAGCGAAAGCAGTTTGCTATCCCCACAGCCCATTTCCCACCTCCCCATAGGAAACCCCATGCTTTCTCAATAGCATCCCAGGGATATTTGAGAGGAGACAATAAGATCTAGTTCAGAAAAATAAATGTATTTTGAAAAATATTCATCTGCTACAAGAAAGATCTGACTAGTAGGCTTACTAGTTCCTTTAGGAATCAATGTGTGGCTAACTACATAATTAACATGTGGAAGGGGAAGCGACAAGGTGCAGGTATTCGGTCTTTTGCATAGTAAGGAGAACACAGGTCCCACTGCTGGCTGGCAGCAAGAAGAATATGCAAAGTGCTGTTGGGAAGAAGAGTGTGTATGTGTGCAGCATGTGAAGTACCTCAGCATATGATTAACCTCACTGGGTGTGTAGTAAATAGTAGATAACTGTGATCAAAAAAGTACTCGTGATTTATCAAGCTGAGCAACTGTGCACTTTGCAGTGAAGCAGGAGGTCAATCCTGAAATCTAGGGCAAGTAGAGCAATAGGAAATTGCGGGGACTAAGAAGTTAATCATACCGTTGGACTGCTTCCATCTGGTTTTGAAAGACAGAGTCAGTTCAGTGCTAGAGAGGATGCTTCACAGCAACAGATCAGGAATTAATTTTTTCAGCAAATCTTCAGCTATCATTTGCGGTAACACAGGCTTATAAAAATGTAATTTAATTTCATGGGAATAAATCACATAGGACAAGAAGTGCAAGAGTGTTTTTCTAATAATTGCATCTGGGGAAAAAAAAAAGAGTAAGAGCAAGGGAAAGCAAAAATCCAAGAGGAAGCAAACATTAACAATACGAAACCTGGAAGGTGTAAATGACTGCCTGGTGAAATTGTGCAAGTAATTGTCTTTGAAAAATCAGTTTGCAATTGGAAAACTTCCACACTTTTATGACCCTTGGAAGCATAAGCTTCTGTAACTTATCTGTCCATCTTCATCAGCATGGGTCAAAGGAGTGCTGGCTTAAAGTATTGTTGAATTGATGCTCTGAACACAACTTTCATATATCACGAGTACATAGCCAGCTGTGGGCAGTGAAATTGTTAATGAATAGTCTATTTTCTTTATTATTGATATTACTTACTGTCTTTCAATGAGACCTGAACTGTGGTGACTTTGGGGAATGCCCATCCCCTAAGGCAATGAACATGTTGTAAAACAAAGGGGATTTAACCTTGATAGCAACACTAGTTGCTGAAATTTGCTGTATTGGAAGAGGTGGTGAGGACAGCTGATAACATTTTGCCTCTCTATGGGCTGGCTTCAACAGTGGGATAGAAGAATAGAAAGAGCTCTACTGTGAATGACGTATTGTGCTATTTTTAGTGTTATGCTGCAAAAGTGAAATCTTATAAATACATTTGTATCTATTTCCTGGCGGCCTAAAGAAGGGAAAGCTCAGGTTTATGCAGCACTAATAGCAGGAAATGAGGGACCATGCTGTTCCCACAAATCACCATGCTTTCATTACCACCTTCTTTTAAGAAATGCTGAAAATTTGTAACAAAGTCATGGCACCTCGGTGTGGTCCAGTTGCATGACGTTAGTATGAGACTTTTGACCCTCTTGTGTTTGTGAATCTCGCTCTAGCTCTAGCTCAGGGAGTCTCCAGAGTAGGTGCAGCAGGGCAAATGAGACATTGCTGCTCCCTTGCTGAGAGCCAGTTATCCATGGAAGGAGATCCCCACTTCAAGCTTTAATCACTCAGAAATCAGCCAAGCACAATAGGGCTTTCTGGCATGAGCCCCAAAAACTCCATGGATGACATGCTCTCCATAGTCGTGTTTTTCCAGCCTCTCACTAGGGTAGTTTTGAAATCTGAACTGAACTTCAAGGTTTGCCTTTGTCACTTGAAAGGCTATCTGCCTATTGCCCTTTAATATATATATATATATTATATCTATACCTATATATATTAGAGCACTTTCTCCTTGCTCTTGGTTTGTTCTGTCCCTGGCACCAGTGAAAGCCTTGATTGCCAGGTGGAGAGCAGGCGGCTTCTGCAGGAGGCCATTGCCAAGGGTGGGCAAGGGACTCCTTAGTGCTGCATCTTCATGTGGCCCCTGGTGGGGACAACACACGGTCTCTGCCTCAGTTGGCTTTTCGCTCTGTCACTCTGAGTGGGATGCAGAGGCCTCTGAGTAGGAGGAGCAGAACTACAGCCAGTTTCTTTGCAGGTAACCAAAGGTGAGTATGTACAAGGAAATAGGCCCCTTAGGTTTTCAACTCGGGTGCCAGTGAATTGGGCCTGAATTGAACTGGGCCTGAAACGTTGCTTTAGCAAGACAATAGTGATAAATCTGAGATACTTTTCCTCCTTATAAAGTCTCATCAGGTGTCTCCCCCTTCTGTTTTTATTTTTTTTTCCACGACTGTTTTGATTTTGACGTAGTTTGCAGGAAGAATTTCATCCTTTTCCCTGTCTTTGACTTACAGAAGGGGCAGATTTATTCTGCCTTGAGGAAGGGCTTCCCACTCTTCTAGATTTCTTGCATTTCTATGAAAGGAATTAAAAATGTTATCTTCAAACAGCTGGGTTTCCTCTCAGAGAAGAATTGGAACATTTGTGAAATCTAACAGAATTCTGAGGACAGGAAAGCTAGTTTTCCTGCACAGCTATTTGACATAGGCCAGTGTGAAGGTACAGAAGCAGGTTGCGAGGTTCTGCAGCTCAGTTTGCTCCACCAAGTTTCTTACAAATGCTTCATCTTGAACGAATATGTCACCTGTTATTTGCAAGGTTGCAGGCTTGCTTGGTAGTACTCCTGGAGAAGTCCCTGGCTAAGAAAGCCTTGGGAAGAAAAATATCCAAACTTTCTAAAGAACAGCATGAGATTCACAGGACTATTTTTGTTTGTCTACTCCTATTCTTTTGACAATTTTGCCATTTTCCTACCTTATCAGGAGGAATCACTGCATGCTGGGTGACATATACCAGTCATCTCAAGGCTGCCCAAGATTTTTGACCAAGAAAATGTCATCCAAGCCTCTTGAGGACCACCATCCACACTTGTAAGCAAGTTCTTATTGAAAAGTCTGTGAAGGAGATGCACTTCCACAGACCATTTACAGACCTCCAGGGGTCTTATCCCCAGAATTCCATAGATCCTGTTGATTGTACTCTTTTTTGTGGAAGAAAGAAAATAAAAAGAAAAAAGAAAAAAAAAAGAAAAACAACAAGTCTTTCTTTCTGTGCAACGCATTGAAATCTAGATAGTGAAGCAAAGCCACAATTCAGAGAAGTTTGGTGAGCTTCCAAAGCAGGGACTTGACCCTGCATTCCTGTTTTACCAAGAAGCCAAATTCAAATTGTTGGAAGTTTTGGGTGAGTAAGGAATGTCATATTGAGCTGTAGGGCTTGGGCTGGTTAAAGAAGGAATACTCCTTCCAGGCATGTGAAAAGTCTTTCATGCAGACATCAGGAGAAGGAGGTATGCTTATATAATTTTTGGTCAACATTGACAATTTGGCTTTGCATGTAAACCTTTTGGTTTACCCAAGAAGGTAGTCTGTGGCAGCTGGGAGCATTTTTTAATGCTAAATGTGAAAAGTAAATAGAAAAATGACAAGTTTCTGGTTTAATTTGATTGACAGTGGGGTTTTTTTGGTTTTGTTTTTGTTTTCCACATGAAAACAAAGGTTAAATCATGTAATTGTTTCTGACGTTTTGAGCCTCACAGACCAGTAATTCTGGCTCATTGATGGCTCTGATCAGTGTACACCAGCAATGATTCTTGCTTTATACTAATTTTTACCCTTTGAACTCTTTTGAAACTTCAGAGACCAGATATAGTTCACTGGTATAAATTATAATAGCTTTGCTGCTTTCAGTGGTGTCATCTCAGTTATTTCAGTGACACTTTTGCCTGCTGAGGATTTGACCTCAGGGCTTTGGAAATATTTCCCGTTTTTAAAAAGCACAATGCTGCCTGTGTGTGCTTCCAAAGGCTGCACAGGTGAAATCTTTGCTCCTGCACACTCTGTGCGGCTGGTTTAGACATCAGGACCTGGTCCTGGTTGAACTCACCATGACTGTCAGCTCCCCACACACACTCCTAATGAGCAGGGCTGCAGGGAAGGCATCCAGGCTCCCAAACCACCAGAGCTCTTTCCATGGAAGCCAAGACCCCGCTAAAAGTCAAATGTCTCCAATTCTCCATTTGCAAGGCTTTTTGCTCAGTCATCATTTCCAGGAGGTCTGCCTGGTAACATTTTCTTTACAAACTCTCAGAACAAAGACTTTCTCCTTTATTTTTTTATTATCATTACTTTCTTTCAGGCTATGTTTCATGGGGAAATCCAGAACTGGAGGGCTTTGTTCCAGACTGGAATAGCATAAAATCTCACAACCACCCTTAAAATGGAAGGCCTTGCCTCTCTCAAGATCTCTATTTATAGCAGGTTGCCCTTTTTGAAGTCAGAGAATGGCCAGACCATATTATAATTGTGCACTCTTATGCGTTTTTAACTTACATGTAAAATTAGATCTGGCTTGAAACTAAGTGTAAATAGTCTTAAGTTTGGGAATTACATTTTTATAACCTGAAAGTGATTCCATTTTGAAAGGCAGAAATAAATACAAATTATTTAAGTTAAATTAGGTATTTTTCCAAGGAGTATAATTTACATGAGACACACACTATCTTTCATAGAGTTTACAATCTTCCAGCATTTGAATAAAAAAAGAAGTATGTATTTTAAAAAGGAAAATTCGGTATTTTAAAGGCAGGTATTTTATGTCTAATGAAATTTACTTTTCATAGCAGTGTATCCCATGTATCAGACTGTTATAAAGATTTTAAAGGCCATTTTCATTCTTGACTCAGTCACATAACTTTTCTTCATGCTTGTGGGAATCTCACACACCCAGAGGAGAACTGGCCCTTCTCTGTGAAAATACAGCAGCCGAGCAACTTACCATTGCACTGGCCTGTTATTTACTGGCACAATGAAGCATAACTGCTCTAAATGAACAAACAGTTCATCAAATAAAGTAAAATAAAATAAAATAAAAGGAGGAGTGGAGTTAAAGAACCCCATGAGTCTGATTTACACAGCAGATAAAAATCGTCCCAGAAAAGACAGAGAGACCTGCCAAGTAAATCTTTTGCTTCGTAATGATCCCTTAAGACACTTTAATGTGCTTGTGTGAGTATGTGAAGCTGCCCGGGATGTGGCACGGTGTGTTTGTGCCCTGGGAAATCTGTACCATTTCGTAGCCTGGCAGGAGGTGGATCGCGACAGCCCCCGGGCTGGTGGTCATGTCGGCAGCTGCTCGCTCCCAGCAGTGCCGCCTGGCTTTTCTGGCGCTACCAGGAACCTCTTTGCCTCCTTCGTGGAGAGAAAAGACGTAAGCGCCGGCAGCAAGGCCATGGTGCGAGCGAGATACTTCTGGGGCACCGAGTCTTCTCTGCTTAATACCTGTTGCTCCTCCACGCTATTAATCACCTCAAATACTTATTTCCCGTGACCACTTCTTTTAAGGTCATGATGTCCCTTTTTCTAAAACTTAATAAGCTTGATACTGACCATGTGGAGTAAATATTTGTGTCTTTGGTATTATTCTTCTGATAGGAGGCAGTAGGACAATACTTCCCACATTAAAAGGCCTCTTGGGGAGGGTTTAGGAACTCTGGCCAGGCTAAAATAGTTGCCTGAAGGAAGAGGAAAAACCTTGGAGAATTACCAGACTCTTTTTTTAAAATTTTGAGACAAATGGACTTTTCAAACTTTGCCCTGAAAAGAGATCTGGTCATGACCTACTATAAATCTCATATGGCCATTTAAAACCTCACAGAGCTCTGGTTAAACAGCATTGCACCAGACAAAACCTCCGGGGCATGAGGACATTGCTGCGGTTTTTCCCTTTCAAGCTTGTATATTGTCCTTATAACATATTGCCAATGTTCACAGGACCAAATGAGACTGTGGCCTTTCTTTAATGTACTCGGCGCTCTTGTGCTGGGAGCCTGTGAGGTCAACAGGAAAACATGGAATGAAATCTCTGCCGAGTGTCGGTCTTTCCCAGGCTTCCTGGCAATTTCCAACTTCTCTCTCCATTGTTTGCACTTAATAAGACAGAGTTTGTCCCCCACACAAAAAAAAAGAAAGAAAAAGAAAAATAATAGCTAAAAGAGCTAAAACTCAGAAAATGAGCAGTTTTGTTAAAGACTGACCGATTCCCAGTGTGCTGTAATAAATAACGAGCACATTCATTTTACCAGATTGAAACTTTTCAGTGCAGACGCTTTGTGCAAGCACCTCCTGCTCCTCACAGGACCAGGTACAGTCCGCAAAAAAGAAGTGCCACTGGGTTTCCTATGTGGAGAATCTTCTCTACGCACTTGAAATAGACATGTTGAAAGGTTTGGCTCTTGGAATAACTGAATCTGAGGCTCTTCCAGCTGTCGGATCACACTCCACACTCCTCTTCCCCTAGTGTGGGAAGGATTCATGGTGCAGCACCTCCCTTTCAGCTGAAGAGGAAGATGACGCAAAGTCAGTTGTGGAAACCCGGGGAGCAGTTTGAAGAGACAGCAAATCCTAAACACCCTCTGTGATTATCACACTTTAACCAGTATAGAGATGTGCTGTGACCTTTAGTTCAACTTTTCTTTTTTTGCCACTTGTCGGCATTAGCATGTTATCTGCTGGTCAGATGCCACTGCATTTTAACTTCATGACATTAATATTTACTGAGTAGTGTGCAAAAAAGTGCGTGAAAAAGTATGTATTTTCCTAAAGAATTTTAGGGGATTTAGTGCTCATGAAGAGTTCCAGGTTGATACCTGGTTATCCAAGAATGTCTCGGTTATGAGGCAATAATAATTGTTCTCCTGGAGCCTTGCGCTATATGATGTTCCCATGCACATTTTCTATCCACAGAGGACAGTGCTTAGGGACATAAGTGCCTTACTGTTTGATGTGGTTAGTTAATCAGAGCCAGCACTACATTATGTTCCAAGAAACGCATTTTTTTTTCCATTTGGACAAAATGTAGTCAAATGTTGACCATTTATTAGCATGACAAAATCCATGACAAAGTTAATGCTAGTCTTCACCTTTGGTATCATCTGCTCATGTAAGATTTTCCAGGCTACCGCAGTGAAGTTGCCCTATCCAAAACTGTTGGGGTTGTTTTTATGGCAGAAGGTCTGGTGTGACTGTGAAGCACCAGTAGATTGGGGAACAATTTGTAATTGTTCTTACATTAGCAAAGAACCACAACAGCTTTTAAATACGTTATAGCAAACTCTATGAAACTCTATGAAACTCTCAAACTCTGTGCAGCAAATGAATTCCTCCCACCACGCATGAGGAAGACATGTTTCAGTATCACACTGCGCTCTTTGGCTGTTTCAGAGTGGAGCTCCGTGAGGTTATTGTGCACTCACATTCCGTTCTTAATTTGGGAGATTAGCTTGAAAGAACTGTGAAACCCATAGCTGAGTGGACCCACAAGTCCCTTTTCCAGTTTATCAGAGCTGCAAGGACAAAGAAGTGGTAGCCATGTGGTTAGTCTCACCAATATGAAATGAGAGAGCATGAGGGGGAAAGTAAAATCTGAGAGTAGAAGAAAAGATGAGGCTCTTAAGCTAAGAAATTCTCAGCTAGTTTTTATTAAGCCTATAGCATGTCTGAAAGAAAAGATCTTGTGATGCTGTTTTCAGATTGTGGTAGGTTGTAGTTTGATTGAGGCAAAGCTTAGCTCATGTGAACATTTAAAACATTCAAATCCACTCTCTGTACCTGTGCTGAGAAGCAGTTACTCTCCCAAAGTCACTTTTTTTTTCTCCTTTTTTGTTTAGAAGTGCTACCCAGTTCACAGGGCAACTGCAACTCTAAAATTGACAACGTATGTTTCCAAAGTTGAGATGTAAACAGGGCTTGCTACACTAAGAAATGATCACCTTAGGTTTGTCTTGCACCTGGTAAAGAGATTGTTAAAGGCGATACTGTGACCTTGAGGGCTTTTTAGTTTAGTTGCTATATAAGGCAGCATTCTAATAGCTTTGTTTTATTCTTGCTACCATCTCGTCATGGGTAGATTTATTTATTTGTCTGCAGAGCCACATGGCTGGGAAGTATCTTATTTAAGTTACATACATCTTTGGTTGACATGACTCATGTTACAATTGCACAAAATGAACTAGCCTGGTATACTAAAAATAAGCAAGCAAATGTAGAACTCATAACCATATTAAAACTACAACAAGCTAATTAAAAACAGACAATCCAATGGCACCAACTCAGGGCCACAGTCAAGACCTCAACCAATGAATCAGAACTTTGAGTTATCAAATAAACACATTAAAGGCAGAAGGTAATCACCTTTAAATTGCAAGCTTGGCATGAGAAGGAGCTACTTCCAGTTAGTTTCGCATTAGGAAAAATTGAAGAGAAGGCAACTCATGTTTAGACTAAGCCCCCAAATCATGTTCCCATCAGCACAGTACATTGACTTACACAGTCAAAGACTATGTTCGTCAGTCCTTGCCCATGGAGGCTTGACGTTGTTATGGGTCAGTCTAGGGAAGTGCCCATTAGAAAGAAGTCATTAGCAAGTCACCCTTTAGCATTTCCTTCTTACATCATACAATGTAAGGTTGTTTTGCACTAGTCTTTTGCTGTTATCCAACCCAGTCATCAAACATGAATCAGAGGTCACTCTGAAAATCGTATGTTTTTAAAATATTAATTCAACATTTATGAAAATGCTTTTTGAAGAATTATTAGACAAGAACCATGAATAACATTTGAAATAACTCACTAGCAGAAAATGACATATTTCAGAGTCTGGTATATGCTGCTAGGAAACAATATAGTGCTTTTTCCATTTTTCTGGGCACTCATGCACAAGTGGAATAAGGTGTCTTTCCTGAAAGGAAACTGTTCAGACTTGTGCTTTGCTCCTAAGGCTCTTTCTTTTGTATCATTTCTAGTTGCTGGAACAACACAGCAGAAACATGGCCAGACATGACAGAGCTTAAAACTGGCTTCTCCTGCTCACTTACCCACTGTGGCACTACATGTGGTTGCAGAGGCTCCTGACCTAGCATCAAATTTGTGGATCACTGCTGAATATAACCACAGCCTTGCAGGGCTCCTGATAGGAACTGCGGGCTGAGGTGTCATACATTGGTGTCCTGCACAGTCCCTTCATTGGACACTAATGCCAGCCTTTCCATGAGGGAATAGCACTAAAAACAAACCCACACTCAGCAAAAGCCGAGTGTGGGGCATTGAGCCATGAGGGCATCTAATAACCTCATCAGCACATACTTTCTCCATGCCTTCTCTAAGAATAGTCTCTTCTTCACTCTAAGTTAGGGAGCTAATATTCACAGCTTGCACTAATGACTCCATCTAAAATCACGGATGACTTCTGTGGTTTGTACTGGATGAATTTCTCCCTAAATTAAGCAGTTTTCTCAGGTCTACTTCAAATCAAGGCCAACATATCTCACAGCCTTTTTTCCTTGTGTCATACTTGTGCTTCATGCTGTAAAATTGGTTATGGCAACCTGAATAATTAGTTGCTGTATTTGTACAGCACCAGTTCTGTGCTGACTTCCAGTTAGTTATGCTTTGCCTATACTTTGCTTTGCATCTTATCTAGAATCACACCATCCAACCCTGGAGAGCACAGAATAAGTCTGCAAAATTTTTTGTCCATGAGATCATCCAAGCAATTTGTAGCTGCAGGCACTAAATAATTGTGATATTGTTTCTTTAAAATCCATGACAACAAAAGTCAAAACAACCTTAAATAATCCAAGACATATGGAATTGTTTTGAGAAAGAAAGTAAATTGCTGAGACTCCTTAAAAATGGAAAGCTACCACGGAAACCTCAGCAGTCTCTTTGACAGCCTGCTCTAAACCTTTTCACATGCTTTGATGTTGTTTGTAATTTATGCTCCTTTGGGGCTTTTAGATGAAGGAAATAATCTATTTTAATAATGTGAAACCTTCTTCTGGCCACCCGAGATGGGAATTCCAGCTCTGTTTCCTGTGCCTCTCTGACAGGGCCAAAGGGGGAAGGAGAGTTTAAAAATTGTACGGCTGCTAGTGATCAGCTGCATGGCATCACATACCATTAAGAAATGTCTGTCCAGATGCTGCTTATCTCTCATTCATGAGATTACCTGTTTAGTGAAACAGTCTTTTCAGGCTCCCTCTGCATAGTAGTGCATAGTAGTGTTATTTCACTGGTTTAGTAATTTATAAGGATAGGTTATGTAGTGACGATGATAGTACAAAAGCAATTATTGAAATAGTCTCTCTAATCCAAAATTATTTTAATTACTAGTGATATCTGTCCTTTTTATTTTTCCCCTTCATTTCTGTGCCAAGTCTCTTCATGATTTTAAAATTACCACTGGGCTATCACCTTTTGTAATTGCAGTTCTCTGAGATGAGTGAACAAAGGAAAAATTAAACTGGAGTGTCTCAGGCAGGCAGAATAGGAAATATACGTTCCTGCAGCAAAGCTACTCTCCTCCTAATTACCCTGCAATTGCCAAGTTCAAAATCTAATTTATGAGTAGCATAGATAGAATGGCCACATTAGTCCATTATTTCACGATGATCTTTTCTACTCTTGTTTTCAGGAAGGAAGGATTTTGCAGCTCTCAGTGTATTGGCATTGTCAGCAGCTGCTCTGGGCAGTAATGCTAGACTACTACACTTGAGAGAGTCTCCAAAAAATGTAAAACAGTCTCTTAATGGTGCAGTTTTATAGAAGAAGAGAGAGGTACTGTAGAATGCAATTAAACAGATAAGTCATGACCTTATGAGCTGCCTCAAGCATTGCTGACCACCTTCAGAAGCAGAACCAGAAATACGTAAAGGAGAAAGTTTTGCAGACTCACATCTACTGTAAAATACACCAAATGCAGCAAACGAATTTCGTAACACTCCCTAGAGTCCCTTTTACTCCAGCAAGCCTAAATAACTGGCTGAAGTCTGGAGTAGTGGGTAAAGATGTCCATGTGCAATGTGCAGCTGGCACATGGTTTCACCAAACACTAGCTCTGGTGCCTCAGTCCATGTCTACTCTTTAGGCAAGCTGGTGAAATGACATTCCATAGCCGTCTCAGTGAGCTTTATAAAAACAAGGAGAGATACTCACGGCCAAACGGAGCTCAGCAATGATTCACTGCCACAAATGTTATACCCCAGGAGCACCAGAGTGTGTAGTACCTAAGCCAGTCCCACAGATTTACAGAAAGGTTGGAAGGAACCTCTGACGATCATCTGATCCAACCGCTTGCTCAAAGCAGATTTACCGGGATGTGTCTAGTCAGGTTTTGAATATCTCCAAAGATAGAGACTCCATAAGTTCTCGGCAACCTGTTACAGTATTCAACCAACATCTCAGAAAAAAACATTGAATATCTCCAAAGACAGAGACTCCATAAGTTCTCTGGGCAACCTGTTACAGTGTTCAACCAACATCTCAGAAAAAAACGTTTTTTCTTATGTTTAAATTGGGTTTCCTGTACTTCATCTTGTGCCCACTGCCCTTTCTCTGTCACTGGGCACCACTGAGAATAGTCTAACTCCATCTTCTTTAATCCCCCTGATTTAGTATTTAACACATATTGATGAGATCCCCTTTGAGCTTTCTCTGTGCCAGGCGACGGTCTGCCTGCCTGCCCCAGCTCTCTCAGCCTCTCATTTGAGATGTGCTCTAGTACCTTAATCATCTTTTTTGGTCCCTTTCTGGACCTGTTTTAGTGTACTGGGGAGTACAAGGGTACTCTCCATGTACTGGGGAGCCCAAAACTGAGCAAGAGGACTCCACATGTCATTTGGCCAAAGAGGAACAGATTGGAACAATCACCTTGCTCAACCAGCAGGCTCCAGAGTACCATTCAGGGCCCATCAGCATCTTTCCTCATTGCAATCTAAAACCATCATAAAGTGTTTCCTCCTTCCCTGAGAAAGCATTTGGTTGTATTACATGAGAGTTTCACTCTTACAGTATTTCCTTTCAGTGTCATGCCCAGAATGCAAACAGAATGTCTCAGGAATGGGGGACTGCTGCATTGTTTCATACTTTTGAGGATTTTTTAAATTTTACTTTTCCTCTAAGGAATTAGCTGTTTCAAATGACTTTTACAATAAATAGAACTTTGTCTGAAGACCTGCTAAGGTCTTCAAGCTAGTTGTCAAAAGAGTCATCTAACCCTTTCCCCAACTGTCTAAGCTAATGGTAAAGACCCAACACCTGATCTTTTTCTCCGAACTCAGAATGTCTAGCAGGGTTTAGAGTCAAGCAGAGATGATAAAAAAATACCCCAAAATGATTATGGATAAACCATATTCTCCTGGAAACCTATCTGTCTGCATCATCTTATCTGCAAAGCCCTTGCTTGGGCAGAATCCTCCACTGGTCGCTTTTCCCAGCTGCAAACAAGTGTCCTGATACATGTAGATGTAAAGAAATACTGAAAATATGTCCTCACAGCTGGGCCCTCAGCTCCTACCTGCAATAAATGTTGACTCCCACACTCTTAGCTGTCTCCCTGCTGGATCATGCTGCTAAAAGTAATTCCATGCCCACCATGTAGTACCTCCTAGAGCATGCAAGACCCCAGTTAGGGGACAGAGGAGTCTGCTTGAGACCCCATGATGCAAACACCAGAGAGCCAAAAGGGGTCTATTAGCCTGTGGGGAGAGGGAGAGGACAAAAACAGCTTCTTTGGGGCACTGGGAGGGAGAAGCAGTACTGATGAGCAATATTTTTCCTTGTTCCCAAGCCCCCTGCCCTTTATCAAGTGTGTATTTCCTTTCTGCCTCCCTGGGAGAGGCAGAGAGAACAAAAGCTACATTGAAGAATAGGCAAATGCATCTATGCATGCCTTAGTGATATTGTAATATCATAAGAAATCTAAAAAAGATGCATGGTAGTTAAAGAACAGCAAAACATATGGGATATGGAGTGAAAGATATATTGAAATATATAGGAATAACTACATCAGAACACAGCATGGTGTAAGACTGATCTTTTTTATTAAAATGTCATACAGTTCTAGTGCTTTTTCTACTAGTTGGTAGCACATTTTGTAGAAATAAAGGATTGATAACATCCTGCAGGAGGGTGCAGCTGGGGAGCCACTGAGTCCAGGCACGTTGGTACTACATTCTAGATTAATAAAGCAAATAAAATTATATTTGCTTTATAATTTATTTCTGCCTCCCATAGTCATTCGTATGTGCATAAACTGGCCTCAAGTTTGCTTTCTATGGAAGACATCTAACAAAAGGATGCAATTCACATCTGATTTTTCCTCTGAAGTATGAAGGCAATTTGCCTTCTGTTTCTTAACAAGGAGTTAGTATATTTGTGCTTATTATACTTATTCATTGCTAATCATTGTCTGTTATTTTTCAAAGGCCACCTTTAAACATTATGATGGAGCAAGGCAGAGCAAAGGGTGGTTAACAGTAGCTACTCTCTGCTTAAAAACTTGCATCAGGTGTCTGCACAATGCAGTGCGCAGTGGGTCAGATCCTGATGCCCTCGCTGAGCAGAACATTCCTGCGCTTTATAAGTATTTCTGGGTACTCCAGTCTAAGCTTAAAAGTGAGAGTGTCCTAAGCCAAAACAGGGCGTCATAAATCTGAGCCTGGTCTGTTTGGGAGAAGACATTTTTCCTAGAGCTCATAGCACTGAAAACTAATGTTACACAATAAGCAAACATTCAACAGCTGAATATTTGTTTTAAACATACCTTATTTTGAGCTATTATGTAGATAATAGGTAAACAGAGTATCTTGGACAACTCTTTGTAAGAGCTTATTAAAATACTTTTGCATGTTGCTGGAAAACAGACTGTACTTATATTAGAATGGAGAATAGAAGAATGTTTTACAAGTCTTCAAATAATCTCAAACTAATTAGCTTTTAACATCCTCTCAGCTACAATTCTGGGCTTTATTAGCTGTTCTGCTTGCCATTCCTGAGCCTGCCTAATGTCTGCTGTAGAACAGCTATGCACTTTTCCAGGCATTTGTCATTTCTTGAAACATATAAAAGAAAGCACTTGGATTCAACTAACAGACCATCTAAATGCTGCTCTGCATAAGAAGTGATATATACTGACAAGCAGTAGAAGTTAGATTTTCTTTATATGGTTCTTTATGGTGAGCAAATCCACTTAAAACAAGCTCCTTCTCAAGGCAGCATATTGATTAGAGCTTACAGGCCAAAAAGACCTTTGGGAGGCAACAGAATATGGCTCGAGTCAAAGAGTAACACTAAAGCTGGCAGCAGCAACATTAAGAGTCAGTAAAACCTGAGAGAGTTTGTCTCACGTTGAAATTTATTGCACCCATTTGGACAGCCATTATGGTAGTTAGTAATTTTATCTGCACAAGTTCATCTGTATTTGGACTTTCAGTGCTTAGAGAGATATCTTGCAAGACAGAACCTTATCCAGGCCCTTGTTGAATCAGGCAAGACTGCCATGCTGAAGTGAGGTACAATTGTGTCTGAAAATTATAACAGGCCAACTGTTCGTATGCGCAGCCATGACATGACATGGCAATACAGTATCTCTGAAATAGGTGATGTTAGGCAGGGGAGGGAAAGGAACCTCCTATACTGTGGTGCAGCCGTCGCCTTCTGTGGCTTGATGACATTGTCACTCAGAAGCAAAAGTTGCCCCTTCCTTGGCTGGAAGTACATTTGCACATCATGCTTTAGGAAATAAATGAGAAAAGCAAGATAACACCCAAATTAATTTTCAGACAGTGGTATAAAATTCTTCTGATGAGACATTTGGAAGATGATAGAAATATAGTTAATGCTACTCTGCATACTCCACAAATATTTTGCACTTCTTCTTGCTATGAGTAATCCAACATCTATTTTATATCCTCTTCTGCTTATTTTCTTCCTCATTTGACCTGTAAGCACAGAATGTAAGCTCCTTAGCAACCTAATCTGTATATTTATTAACAAAGAAATCTGAGGGCATCTCCTCCTTTTTCCTACATGCAGACAAGATAAATTACACCTAAACACTGGAGTACTGGGTAGGGAATGGATATGAATCTTCATGGTGCAGACTAACCCCAATTTTTAGCTAAAGTCCATGGTTGTGGAGAGGAGTCTGAACAACACCTCCCTTGTTTCCCCATCCTGTTCACAGAGGACAAGGCATGGAGGATGCCAAGCATATTGCCTTAGCCACCACTAGGATCCTAGGTTCCTTTTAGTCAATCAAGAGAGATAGGTATCTCCAGAGAGCATTTTCGAGTGTGTAAGTTAGGCAGTAATTAGACCTCCTTATAAATTAAGGACATAAAAACATAGTGCATACAGACCCACCATTCTATACCCCACTGAGCTCGTGCAGGAGATAAAGTCCTGGATGTAAGAGTCTTTATTTGTGCACAAAGTCAGCCAATTGGCTTGGTTGAGGTCTTCAGGGGCTACCTGCCAGATGACTTACTTAGAAACACTTCTTAGCACTTGCGACTCTAGACTCTGTATTGCCATTCATCCATCCCTCCTCAGATTAGGGTCTTTCTTCCTGTTTTCATTGACTGCAACTTTAGTTTCCTAATTTCTTGTTTGTCTGAAGCACTGGTGCCTCCTTACCTGATATGTGACACATCAAGGTTTTATGAAAAAGGGACTCCTATGTAGTACTCCCTCCCTTTTTAAGGTCTATCAGTGCCAAAGTCCTTCTTCAGATGGTACTTCCCCCCACTTTTTACCCTAGGGGCAGGAGAATGGCAGTTTATATTATGCCCAAGCTTTCATCATTCTTCAGGATGATTGGTCTGGGAGCATGACCCTAGAACAGTATCAGTCACGTAGGCTGTGCATGGAACTTTTTAAGTCACTATACTCAATGCCACCAGAAGACTAGCTATTCTACCAGTGAGAAAAGACTCTTAGAGGCCCTTCCACTAAAGAGTTAACTTTCCTGGACCAGGGGATCTCACTGCTCATATTCAGCTGATGCAAGGTCAACGACAAGCACACCGAGGAAGTCAGAGTTGCTTTATTTTTCTTGTGAGCGGGTCAAATAAAACACTGCTGATGCTCCATTTATCTGGAGCGACAAGCAAACACTTGGCAGCAGCGGAAAGCATACATAGGAATCTGGCACCAGCCTCCTTGAGCAGCTGTCAGCCTGCTGACTAATCACTTCATCCCCACGTTAACACTGCTCCAGGTCTATAGAACCCTTTCATTTCAGATACCCAGGCACACACTCATTCTGAGAGAGCTATTTATATAGCGACATTATTAATTGCTATGTATTATGTTATTATGGGCTTTTTTTTTAACCAAGTTTTTTTAAAAAAAGTATTTTTCTTTTTTACCAAGTTCTTTCAAGGTGGAAGCAGTGGTTCTGCCCTGTTTGCTGTGTCAATCAGATCTTAGATAGACATCCCCTAGACTGTCAGACTGAACTTTCTTGATTTTTTTTTGAGCTTCACAGTTTGTTTTTCTAAACAGCTTTTCCTAGTGTTTTGTTTTGCTTTGGTGACTATTCTGGCAATTAAGCTACAATCACACAGTGTACACCTGACTCTCCAAAAAGCCCTGATTTACCTTAGGTTTGCATTATCAGATAATACTTGCAGTCTTGTCAGCACAAACCGTTTAAGCAACTCCCAAGGACAGTGTTAAAATATAGGTGGAGTCTATGAACTCTTTTCTTGGCAGCTGTGCTTTATTAGCTCTGC
The DNA here is from genome assembly GCF_000705375.1 of Tinamus guttatus. Next base: position 204,001 of record NW_010587175.1, on the reverse strand, counting down.
TGCACAAAGGTGGTACAGCTAAGGTGATGTTTTCACAGAAGCATTATATATTGTGACAAGTCAAACAACCTCCAGGATTCTCACTCATCATGACTCCCATTTCATACCTCATCCATTATAGGAATGAGGTATGAAAACATTTCTCTGTTTCCTAAAGATATTAACAGACTTCTGGGAAATGGTTTACCTGAAGAAGGGGAAGGGGCCAGACTGATTTTTTTTTTTTTTTTTTGCCTTCAGGACCAAATAGAAGGCCATTATAGGAATGAGGTATGAAAACATTTCTCTGTTTCCTAAAGATATTAACAGACTTCTGGGAAATGGTTTACCTGAAGAAGGGGAAGGGGCCAGACTGATTTTTTTTTTTTTTTTTGCCTTCAGGACCAAATAGAAGGCCATGGCAAGGCTGCATGCCTTTTTTTTTCCCCCTTTAATAAGCAATAGGTTTTCGTGATGGGTAACTATGAAGAAGTCAGACAATTAATTGGTTTCATTCTCTCAGTTAGTAAAGGCACAAAAACATAAAATTGCAAATTGCACAGTATTCTGATTAAGGATATCCAAGTGCTTTCTGCACAGTAACAGAGGGTGTTGCCTAACACACTGAAGGTAGACGAGAGCCATTCTCATTTATGACCAAGATGGTGACCAAATGAGGGAATGAGGACTACTCGTTGAGAAGGATCTAGTGATCTGGTCAATCAGACAGTACATGGCAATGCTAAAACTAGAACAGGAACTCCTTATGCTCACATTTGTATGTAAGTAAACAACCAGTCTTCCTATAGAAAACTCTAGTCCTCAAGTGGATGAGTATTTTAGGGTTTCTGGTATCATCTCCCTTTGCCAAGCCAAAGCATTACTTTGGCCATAATTCCTGGAACAAATGGATGACATCCATTTTCACTCTGGTAGTGAAAATCCTTAGGATCTATTTCTTGGCATTCTACAGTTGCTTTAGAAAAATATGCCTATGTGTTGTGTTACCAGGTTGGGTGGTCTAGGTATCTAGGATAGACACCAGTGGTGAACATGCTTCGGATATCTTTGCTAAAATGGAATTGGAAAAATACACAGAGTATTGCAGTAGCAAGAAGTGGGCATTTTCATTGCCTCTGCAATTCATTCACAATTATCAGCACAGGAATTCCCAGCTGTGGGCATGCGAAACTTGCAATATCTTCAGTAGGGTAGAGATAATTATGCAGATTTTGGCACAATGTGCTTAATTTGTACTTCGAGGATGTATCACGTGGAATTTTCTTCTGACAACAAAGGGATAAAGCATTTGCCACAAAATACCTAAACTGGGTTTTAGGCTGGTTTCAAGGGAAAAAGGAAGTGGTGTTTCAGATACTTTCATCTGGAATAAAAATAGGGAGTCTGCCAAAATAATTCCTTTAAATCATGAAGTATGTTTTCATTGATGAGTTTGAAATGTCATTTCAGAGTCTTGATCAGATTTACCATTTGATTTAAACCAGAGTGGCTTAATTGAAGTAAATGGAGCTATGACAGTTTATACCAGCCAAGGGACCGACTGCCTGTTTGAGTATTGTTTTCCCACAATTGGTCTACTTCCCTTGATCTTTAAACATTTCTTAAGACAGTGACAGATTTTCTTCGCATTTGAAATACTTCAAGCATTCATACAGCCATTCCTGGGATTTTTTTTCCTATGTTTGTGGCATCTACAAATCAAAGTCACCTTCTCCATGTTTACCTCTTGCTGTTGATGACGTGACCCTTAACAGTGTCATTTGTTTATTCAGGTTGCTTCATGCTAACGGTTGATTTTTCTTTCCTACTGTGAGCCCTAGGCCACTTGACAGTGGACAACACTGGATAGACGGTAGTGGAGAGTGAGATTTTAGAAGAAAAACAGAATAGACATCACAGCTTAGCAGATGACACTGGCTAAACGTTTCCCTATTTCCAGACATGGAAGCAAGTGCACCAGCTTTTTCGGAACAAGGCTCAGGACACAACTGTTGCAAAGTGAATTACAGATTGACTGGATCCACTTGTATGAAGCATGAGAATTTCCACAGTCTCCTTTCTTGTTGCTGGAAGAGTATTTTAAAGGGTCACTATGAAATATTTTCTTTGCACAGTCATTTCTTCAAGACCTGACTCCTCCTTGGTTTGGATTTTTGGTAATCATTTTTATCTGTGTAAAGTGGTAAAGCCTGTGTAAAGCCCTCATGCTCTAAGACTATGGAGAATTCCTCATGCTAAGATGGATTTTCCCCTTTGATTCAAATTAATATTGTTACCAATTCCTTGTTTTTTGGTGGTAAACATCTTTTTTTTTTTTTTTTTTGTATTTTGATCAAGCATCCATGGTTTCTGCCTTTGAACTGCTGAGTCTGAATTACTGCAGTATAACCTGTGTTTAGTTACCCAGGAATTTCATGTGCCCACTGCTAGATATTGTGATTTATTATCATGAAAAGCAACATAGCTACAAGATGCAGCTTAACATGGAGCACAGAGTAGGACCCAGATCCAGCATGATTAAATTCAAGAGGTCTCCTGAGTGCTACTGAGGCAACCTGATTTGAAAATCTTTTTCTACTGACTGAATAGCAAATGTCTGCACCTCCCTGGACAGCTCTTTAAATCACCCTGGTACCGTTCAAATGCTGACCATGGCCACACAGTCTAATGGCACTAATCAACACCGGAGCAGGGAAGTAGTGTTATTCACCCTGCAACCAGGTGTTTTTGAACCTGCACATCTGAGAAATATTTAGGCTACGAGGTTTGGCTGTTTACCAGTTTACCGCAGGAGGGTGTCTACTTCATTAAGCAGTGCAGCCAACAGGCTGCTGGAGACCGGCATGGTGTTCAGGTGATGTCCAGGTCCTGCTTTAGGTAGGAGGATGGGACTATACCTGGTCAGAAAATTCAGGTTTTATTTTGGTTATAAGTGCCTTACTGAGCTACTGGCACCTTTATGGAGTATTTATTCACTCTCTCTCTGAAGTCAGAGTGCATGCTCTGATCAAGGGCTTTAAAGAAGAGTGGTTCTTACCCAAATCGTTGTTTAATTGCTTAAAATAAAAATATCATTTCTAAGATGTAGTAATTAATTCTGGGGCATAAGCCAGTAGCAAAATATGCACAAATGTCTGTGCCATAGTCATTAAAATGTAAATCAGTGTTTTATTTTGACTGCATGATCTTGCTTACATACTTCAGAAAGAACAGTCGAAAATAGAAGACACCAATTTAAAATAATGGTTATTTTTTTACGAAAACATGAAGAAACATATAGATGGTTTTGACCATCAATATAATCAATATAATTTAGTGAGGATACTTAGAAAATTACACAATATTTACAAATGAAAACGGTAGAAGGAGAGACGTGAGATTTCAATAGTATCATCATAAATGAGAAAATATTGTAATGTTGTTAATTTTTTGTACTATATTGACTACCATTAGAGCAACAAACATAGATTTCCAGATGTTTGCGAAGAGTCCAACAGTTATATTTTATACCTATGGCTGTAGTAACAACTTCTATTCAGCAGCCTAGAAAAACATTTTGTGTCACAATAAGAAAGAAATATTACTGAGTTTTTTTTTTTTCACCCTGATCCTCCATATAGCAGTTCTGAATACTTTAGTCATTGCCAAACAAAAATTATGGTTTGAAAATTAAAACCACAATCACTAGGGGCAGGACATAAATGTGCAGATGTTTCATGATGTTGAAGAACTTTTCAGACAACAGTCGCAATGCTGTTGTGGAGAGAAGTAACGATCCATCAGAGTTGGACACTGTCAAGAGCATTTCCCTAAGCTATAGTACCAGAAGAGGCACTTAGCTTTTCATATTAAGTTAAGAAGAAAAAACAAAAAAGAACACATGTAGCACCAAGCCATCCTGCCAGAGTGTGAGCTTGTGCTGTGGTCCCACTTGAGGGGGACAAGAAGATGCTTGAGGGGATGTTGTCTCCTCCCTGTACTGTCTACCCCGTTGTGCCCCAGAGAGTGCAGAAGGCTTGGTGACAGGGGTTGGACTGGTGACAGAGGCAGGAAGAACCACAAGCAGCGGTGCCTTGTCCTAGCAGAAGGAGGGAACCAGAAATAGGCAGGGAGATAACTCTGCGTAAAAGGCAGAATGGATGGAGTTCTGCTAAAATAGCTCGTACAAGATGAGCAGTCCTTTGGGGAAGCGCTGGCATATGTTAGGAAAGGCAGGGACAGGGACTGTGCGGGCAGGGAGAGTCACAGAGCCATAACCACCTCTCTGGTGGCCTGGTCTCTTTTCAAAGCCCCATAAAGAACGTGTTACAAGTGGTCCAGTTGTCTGGTACCTATCCAGGTATCAGACACCATTTGTTTTTCAAATGAAATACACCACTCCTAGGTAAAGACAATTCATTAGGTGCAACATAATTAAGCATCAGATATTATTTCTCACAAAATGCATCTCCGAAATCACATTGCATTAACTACAATATTGGACTGACAGAGCATAAACAAGGATAATGATAAACACTGGTGAATGAAATGGGGAAGAGATAGTTATTAGGGTACCGATGTGTTTCATGCTGGGCTTATTTAAGAGTCTTATTAATGATCTGGAAAAGGTAGTGAATAACCATTTAATTAAGTTTGCATTTGATACTAAATTAGAAGTTGCTGTAGACACCTCCGAAGGCATAGAAATAAATCAAAAGGAGCTAGAAGCATGTGCAGTAAAGAAGAAAATGAGATCTGGTGTGAAAAAAATAGGGGGAAAAAAGGCAAGATAACCTCTCTGGAAGCGAATAATCTAAAATGTAGCTATTCAGTGGAGGAATTCTGGAAAAAGAAATGTTGAAAGAGATGTAGGAGTGTTAATGGACTATATATTCCATCACAGCTCTGGTATATGTTTACAGAAGCAACGCATCAGGGAGCAGGAAGGTAATAGCCCTTCATTGCAGGGCTCTAGTCAGAACCCATCTATAATGCAGCACTCCATTTTGGGCATCCTGTTATCAGAGAGATATAGACGAATTGGAATGAGTTCAGAAAAGAGCCATAAAAATGATCCCATATCCCTGGAGATAATGACTTACGAAGGAAGATCAGAAGTAAATATGTAAGGCCTTGTCCCGGAGATGGCTGAAGTAGGGCAGGAAAACAGTCTGCAAGTATGGGAAGGCAAAAAGGGAGGTGGATAATTTATCATTGTAACTATTAGTAAGAAGAAAGGAGAAACAATAAATTTAGAGAGGACAACTTCGGGTTGAATGCAAGGAAAAAATTTTGACCATAGAATTTCTTTGCAAAAGAACCCATAAGCTTCCCAGGGGTAAAAGTGAAAGCCGCATTCAAGCCATTTAAAATCAGATTGGAAAACCCACTAGAAAAAGCACCTGGCTATTGGGAACAGTCTTTCATTGCCTGGGGAATAAGCTGGATGACTTAATAGGACATTTCATACCCAAGTGTTTATGACTGTGATATTTTAATATGCCTAGTCAACTACTTTTGGAAAGTATACATTTCTCCTGCTGTCAAGCCTGATGCTATGAACACTTGCATGCAAACATAACTTTTAGAAGGGAGGTAGGTCTGCTGACCTCACCACCCTGCTGATTTGCAAAAAGACAAGCCTGATCTCTTAGGAACTCTTGCAGGATCACAGTTGTAGCTCTTGCAGTTGTTACTGTCAAGATGGTGAATACAGACAACCACATCATCTTGGCTTCATCTATTTATAGAGAAGTGAAGAGCTGTAGAGAACAAAAGTAGGAGTAGGAAGCTCTAGAGAGGATGTATTATTATTATCATCACTATTACAATTTGTTAATGGCTGTTAATGGAGTTTCTTAACTGTTCACCTTTTCCATCTCCTGCTCTTACCTCTGTGCAGAGTGTTCATTAGGCACTGTAAGCCTGCCTTCTCTGCTATGTTTTTACCATGTTAGACATTTTTAATGTATCCTAAAATGTCTCTTGAATGAGAAAAGAGGCAAGCTGCAACCTTCCTCACATGAAGAAGGGTTAGCAAAGGTTGGGGATTTAAAGGAATATGCAGCTCAACCCAAATCTTTTCCCTGCAATCAAAACAATGTAATGTTCAACACACTTCACCTTGCTTTAGCAGCAAAAAGACGTGCGTACAGGCGTTCACACCAGTACGCTCCCGGAACACTACGGTCCTTACGGTTTGCTTTATGTTGCTGTTTTCTCTTCTTCCCTCCCTGCTCGTCGGTGGGCTGTGTGTGGGACTGGCAGCCTGGTTGTGCCGCAGCCCAATTCCCGAGCCTCAGGACTCTCCAGCAAGGGGTCAAGCAGCAGCAGTTCCAGTGAATCTGAGACCAGCTCCGAGTCTGACTCAGAAAGTGAAAGCAGCTCCAGTGAGAGTGACGGCAGCAAGCGCTCGCATTATTCCAGCCCCGAGGTAAGGACGTTGGCTTTTTATGACTTAGGGTAGCAAACCATTATTAAACCCACTTGGGCCCTTTCTCTTGCCAAGCCAACCCAAGGAGGCTGGGGGAGATGCACAAAGAAACGTAGGAGAGGAAAGGACTGAGGATCCTCCTCCTGGCACACTCTGAAATGAATGTGGAAGGGAACCCTGGGCAGACGAAGAAATTTGAAACATAAAGATAGAAAGAAAGAACCCTGTGATATTTCCCTCAAAACTGAGGTGCGTGGAACTCCTTGCAAGGCTCACAGCTTGCTTGAAGTTCTGTGCAATTGGCCTCCATAATGATGGTTTGCTTGCGTAAGCCCTGGTGTGGGCTCCCAGCACTGCAAGGGAACTAAATGCATGTCTACGTAGGGAAGCTATTGCAAAATCAGTTTGAGGGTGGATTTTGAAAGCAAAACAGTCATTTTTCGCTCACTCACTTCCGTTCCCTTTCTCCCCAGGTGAATTGTTCTCTGATGTTGCTGCCTTCGTGTGATTTAGTTTAATCCACCTCCAAAATGGATTAGACTGAATTACTGATGGTGCAAAATATTAGGCCTAAACTTGTCATCCACAAATCTAATACTGGAAATTTCCATATGTGGAACAGCCCTAGCCATATTACAATTTATCTGCCAATTCTATGCCACCTCCTGCTTTCATCTCAGAGGAGCGCTCAACAGATACCACAAGGCTGTTTTCTCTATTCTGTTTTATTATTTTTTATGCGGCTGGATATTTTTATGTGTTTTGGTCAACCACAAACTCTACAGCCACATCATACACATTAATATATATACAAATATTCAAAAAACTAGTAGTAAGATTGAGAATACACATGAAATACAGTCAGTAGATTAGCTTGTTTCTAATAGCGCATCCAGTCACGGGATTTCCTCCCCCAACAGCCATGTCTCTCCTATTCTTTCAACCTGAAAAATTGTACTTAATACCAGCAAGCCTCTTCTTATATTGTACTCTGTATTTGGGCTCATGCTTTCTATCAGGCAAAATACAGCACTCACAGAAAGGGTTTTGTCACTTTTTTTCCTAATTTAACATATATCTTCCTTTCTCTCCTTCCCCGGAGTATTTTCAGATCCATTTCCAATTTATTTCTGCCTCACTTTCACCCCTTTTGTAAATCTCTCCAGTTCTCTCCTTTCTTTCCCCTCACTTTTCTTTCCTTTAGTCTCTGCTTCTTTGATCCCTTCTCTGTAGTGCCCCATTTCTTATTTCCCATTCTCGTTCTCGTTCTGCCCTTTAAGACTTTGTTCTCTGTTTTGTTCCCCGCTGGACTTAATGCAGAGATCTTGCTCTCACTCGGTATGGGATCTCAGAAGGTGGAAAGGAAGGGACTAAGCGATGAAAGAGAAGAAACTAAGAACCCCATGAGGGAAATATGAGATAAAAGGCAGAGAAGCATTATACTCAGGAAAAGAGAAGTGTTTACTAAAGTAAAAGGGTATCTAACTGCTCACCTGTGCTCCTTGGAACTGAGTGTGGCAATTCCTCAGGGAACGTGGGAAGTGAATTAACTGAGGCAGGGCATGGATTTCATTAAGCCAGATAGAAAGGGTGTTCTGGAAGGGACTGAAAGTCACAGAAACTTACAGGAAATGTCTCCTGTTACGTGTTTTTTATATATACATATCCTCTTGAGATCTGTAGAACTATTTTTGTATAGCATCTAAATTACCAGTGATCACTGTCATGAAACAGCTGCACTGCTCCAAAAGATTGCATTTCTCCTTGCATTATATTTGTGTGGTTTGCCTTCTAGGACATGCTGAAACTACAAGGGGATCAAAAAAAAATTGATGGATGCAGTGGTTTTCACAGTTCAATCCTTGATGGGGTATGGGAGAGGCCATGACTTTGACCTGGATAGGGTTGGGGTGTCCAAGGGAAGAAGATCATCTGTGCTTTTCCCAGGAGCCAACACTTTCCCAAGCCCAACACGCAACTGATGGCACCAACTGAAAACATGCGGATGGAAGTCCTGCCTGCCTTGCATCAGTACTTGAACTTACATTTTAGGTACACAGAGAAGTCATCTTCCTGAAGTATATGCCATGTTCTTACCCAGTAAATGCAGAGAGAGAAATCCAGGGAAGCTTTTAAAGGGAAGCCCTGTCCGCCTAAATTTAGTTAGCGGATTCAGATCCAGGTATAAAGGTGAACTTCATCTATCGGTTAAGATAGAACAATGTCACTTTGCATCAAATGCATCTTCGTCATTCCATACGCAGATCAATATATATAGGTATAATGATGGCCAGGAAATCTGTATTTCTGATTTGGGGTAAACTTCATCTAGAATTCTGAGCCCTTGATTCTTTTCTTTTTTTCACAAACTGAAATAAACTCAAGGGCCTTAGTATCTGGGGCAGATATCTTCTACATTTGAAGTTCTATGGAATTTGGATTGCTGTTTCATTTCCTCTGCAATTTTTTCTCATCTGGAGATCTTTGAGTTGTTTTCAGGTTCTAAATGCAGTTGCCTAGAGTGCTAAAGTAGCTCATTGCAGAACATACGTAGAAAATAGATTAGATTAATTGCCCCCTAAAAGTGTCTGTTTCTTTCCATTGACTACTGAGAGCCTGGAGTGACTAGCTCAGCTGTCTACGCTTTATGTCTGCAGTAAACCAAGAATAATGGCTGAGCTAGCACAGGAAGGAACATTCAGACTGGTTTCAGTGATGTGGACAAATTAGGGTGCCTCAGATAGCAATGTGAATAGTTACAGTTTTGTGGCCTTCCAAACAGAAAATTATGAACAAGGACTGAGACTTCTATCTCCTCTTTCTTTGCTGTGATCATGAATTCTTTGCATGACCTTCTGTAATGTCATAAATGAGGACTCTGCAAAACAGTGATATCTTGTCCTTTGTATTATTTGAAACAGTAGGAAAAAAATAAGTCTCAAGTCCATAGAAAGAGATAAATTTCATAAGCTAAGAATTTGAAATGCTCATTCTTTGTTGCATTGAATTAACATGCAGAGATTTAAAAAAGCTGAGCCTGGTTCGACAGCCAGTGAATTTATGCCATGAGGGAAAGGCTATAGTGAGGAACTGACAGGAGGGAAGCAGGGGAGCCATTGTATGGACGGGGTGTGAATGCCTGTTGCAGCACAGATCCTTTCAGCAACCAGGCTACTGGGTGAGATATCTTGTCTTGAGCCCCACCATTCCCAAACACCAGATGCACTGCCCTTGCAGCCTCCACTCCACTGTAGTGACCAGTCAACAACCATTGAAATGTTTTCTTGTTTTTCATGCACACCTTTTGTCTATGCTTCCGCCATCATCACAGGATATACTGTTTGGTCTCAATCCTTCAGGTTGTGACTGACCAGGTCCAACGTGAAGTGATATGTATGGTAATGCTCTTTCCCACCTTTCTCTTTTATCAACAGAAAGCAACTCCAAACACAGCACTATGCAACAAGTCCTCCAGCTGCCTGGACATTGGTACCAATGGCTGAGGAGCCATTGCCTATCAATTCCTCCTGTTTTTGCATTGTGTGGCATTGACTCCCTTCCTAATAGCTCTGTAAATAAGCAGTGTGCTGTACGTGTACCCATCAGAGTAGCTAACTGGTTAGCATGCTTCTGTCACCTCACCAATCTTTCTTCACTGATGGACTTAATTAAATTGATAGTTTTCAAAAAAATAAAGTTTCTACACATCTCTGTGAGAATCTTGTTTGGATTTCCTGACTGATACACTCAGAAAAATAGGAGATTTTGCCACTAGACCGACTGTGCACACTATCTTTACCTTCGCTATAATATTCATAGCATATAATATTCATGGGCTCTAGCTGTCCCATCTGTACTGTCTGGGGGCAAAGACTACAAACAGCTCTCCCTTCCAGAAAACTCTGTGGTAGAAGCCATCTCTACAGTATGTGCTCATTATACCTAACACATGGCATACCTAACACATCCCATTTCTATTTGAGTAAAGTTGTAATAACAATACTGACAACAGTAGCAATAAAGTAGTAATAATTATAATAATCTATATGTTAGACACAATTAAAAGACACTATATTTATATAAGGATTGCCCTGAACCATTTTTTGATGGTATGGCTATACAATCAAGTTATCATAAGGCAAAACTAGCCTACAGATTTACAATAGATTAAGTACACTGCACTTAGGAAAAGTGATGGCTCATTCTTACCCCTTAGAGGGGTACAGGCACAGTATTACACTCTATCTAATCCCTCTGTGAAATTGTTACCATGCTTCAAGTTTACCATTGAATTAACTACATCCGAAGTCCGAAGTGCAGTGAATCTATCACTCTTATACTATGTAATAGTTCCTCAGTCCTGGATAGTATGCTTTGAAGAAGGTTTCTTTTGGACCACTGCCACTGGTGCATCCAGTGGTATATAGGTTTGAAGACATCTAAGATGATACATAGACACAGTTTGTGGGAGTCATCTTTCCTAAATGTGGACACCTGCACTGCAGATGCCTACATCTGCTCATCACCTCAGCCTCCTCTTTAAAACTAGTGGAAAGGAGCAGACATTTCTAGGACCCAGCTGATCTGGCCTGTTTCAGACATATATTTCAAGATGAAGTGAATCACAGTCTGGAAGAGGAGTCCACTGACTGTAGAAGGAACTCATTTACCATCTCAAAAGTTGTTGTCTGCATCATACAGATGAATCCAATCGCAGTTTTTAAGGACGTATATAACATCCCTGTCTTTCTCAGATGAAGTCTGGCTTATCATGTGATGCATTAGTCTGTGATGCGTTATCAGAACTAGCCTTTCTCTGGTAGAGTTCCATGGTTTGGCTTTTCACAGCAAACAAGTTTTCTTTGCAAGTTCAGCTTCACCACAGACTGGTTGATTATATTGGTGCTGCCCACCAGGACACCACCAGTTTTAACACAGATAAATACTACCAAGTTGTTATTAAAATAAGCGCTCGAGGACAGCATATTACCTTGACACAAAAGCTAGGGGACAGAGACCTTTCCACTTCCTGATCTGTCTGGATCTCAGCGCATTCCATCCTTACAGGCTGCTGAAAGTTTCTGACTTTGGGCAAGCCAGCTTTTCTTCTGTAGAGCAGTATATTAGCTGCTTAGGGGGATGGTGTAGACTAGAGAATTAGGGATTTCCTTTTCCTCACACAAATAATTGCAAGTAGGCACACAAAATGGGTTGCTGATACTTTCAAGTGATTTTTTTATGAGGTCTACTCCTCTCTGTTGGCTGTCATGGTTATGCTCCCTTGCAAGGTGCCTTGCTTTTGTAAGGGTTTTCAAAGTGCAATACTTTTCAGTTAGAGCAATCAATTGAATATAATGCTTGCAAAAGTAAATTGGCATCTCTGATGTACACTGACAATCTAAGATATTCCAAAATTGTATCAGGCCACCAAAATAATGAGACAACTTTAAAAATTTTCAGTGTTAAAAGTTGGATTCTTTTGATCTACCTTATGGTCTGTGAGCCTTTTGCTTTAAGAAGACACATCCTGAAGTGATGTTTTTTGTGTTTTTTTTTTTTAAAAAAAACTTTTTTCAGCCACATAGATGGGAAGATTTCTTCTAATAAACTCCTGATATATACCTAAGACCATGATCCCTAAAACTGAAGCTGTAAAGAAAAATAGTGTCCAAAGACTCCCAACAAAATTAGTAAAGCTTGCAACATTTCTGACATATTTTTTATTATTTGGCATATACTTATAGACAGAGCTATTTTTCCCATGTGCTTCTGCTGTATGTCTTTTTGTTATATACATCCACTGAAGACTACAAAGAGATCTGTGTACAGTGACCTTTTTATTACATATCTGGTTTCATGTATACATAATGAATAGCACCAAACAAATCCGTCTCTATTCTCTGCAGCAGTTAAGAGCTGCTGTTTATTTTACATGAAGAGTTAAGAGTTTTAAAAACATCTCTTCAGCCAACATCTGCCCACCCATCTTTAACATTTACAGTTAAGGAATGAAATTGATCATGTTAGATATTAGGGAGCATGACTGAGAAAAAATAAACTTAGTGCAATTCAGCAAAGTTGCAGTAGACATCAGCTAGCTGGCTAATAAGCAAATTAGAAACTTTAGAGAGAGGGAATATTTATATCATCTGAATTGCAGAATCGAACTTTTTTTGCTTATTTTAGGAACTTTTGCTCCCTGTAGAGCGAACAGAGCCCTCAGAGGGCAATTCTGGAGACACCCTTGGTTATGCAGGAAACCGGTGTAGCTTTCAGGCACCTTCTCTAAATACCCGAATTTAGAGTGTGGATATTGTCTTCTGAGCCAACTTCTTTCCATGCAGAGTATAGAGCTGCGATGGTTTTCAACTTGGGCTCACAACATGCTTTCTGACTGCTTATAAATGAATTTTGGTCCAGTTAAGATAATTAGGAGACTTTCCACATTGGCTTCTTTGGGGCTAGGATATGGCTGATCACCTACCCCATCATTTCCCTTCTTTTTTTTGGGGGGGGAGGAGAGAGGGGAGAGGTCGTGGTCTCTCCTCTTCATTTGTTTTCATTCAAATAACTGATTGCCACATTGTCTGAATTGGAAAATTATGCCCCTTCTTCACTGTCCAGACGCCATTATATTTTAGATGATTTTTTAAAACTTGATCATGTTGTGACAGGAACAAAGAGAAAAACAATCAGCCATGTAATGCTTACAAAATGATTACTTGACAACACCACCACACAGCAAACATTTGTGTGATCTGACAGTATTTAAACATCCATATCAGTAAGATGATACATAAGATGAGGTCTGGTTAGCCCTCCTTCTCCTCACTGCTGCTTGTTTTCATGCTTTTTGTTGTTGTTGTTGAATTCAGTGGTACACAAAATACAGGACACAAAATACATATAGCCCTGCTTTCTTACTAGGCATCCCTTTCTAGCTTCAGCTGCATCCTTTGATATTTTTCCTCCTTTTCTACCTTCATCCTGACACTGAGCTTGGTCCCTGGAGAGCAGAGGGCAGGGACAGGTCTCTGGGCTGTTGCTCCCTGGTGGTGACCATGGTGGTGGTGGCCTCTGGGGACCTTCTCCAGCCTTTCCTGGGGCCTCACTTTGCTTGGAGGGAGGCAGTGGGACTCCACGTTGTAGAGGGTAGTGGGGGAGCCCCATATTTTGTTTGTCTCCAGGGGACTCGGGGAGAGCTGGAACATGGTGGGGCCAGCACTAAGTGCTCCTTGGTTTTGTTTGCCTTGCAGCCCGAGCCGCCCTCGTCCAACAAGTGGCAACTGGACAAGTGGTTGAACAAAGTCACCCCACACAAGGCGCCCATCCTGACCCACCATGACAGCCCGGCCCTGGAGAGCCATCCCTACTACGGCCGTGTGAAGCCAGAGCGGCAGGACTGCGAGAAGACACCAGCCACCAGCACAACTGACCCTCACAGTGGGGACAGCCGGGTTGTTGCCACCACAGCCACCGCCGCGGCCTCTGCAGGCAGTGGGGACGGCCCGCGGCCCCGCACCGCAAGCAAAGCACCAGGCAGCAAGGGGGGCAGGCAGAAGTCGCCCCCCACCGCGGACAGCGGCCCCCCGCGGCGGGCGGGCGGCAGCACCAGCGACCCGCCACGAGCCCGGCCCGGCAGCGGTGGTGGCAGCAGAGCCGGGCATCGCCGTGAGCCTCGCTCCTCCGCAGCCGGCGAGAAGAGACGGGCCAGGGGGCCGAGCAAAACGGCACCCAAATCCAAGGAGTTCATCGAGACTGAGTCGTCGTCTTCATCGTCTTCTTCTGACTCGGGCTCTGAGTCAGAGCGGGAGGAGCGCCCGCTGCCCAAAGCGCCGGCTGGGGCCGAGGCGCGGGCCAAGGACTCGGGGAGCAGCGCTGCCCCCAAGGCCCACAGCGGCTGCAGTGCCTTTGGCTCCATTAATGCCAGGACTAGTAGTGAAATAGCAAAGGAGCTGGAGGAACAGTTTTACACCCTGGTTCCTTTCGGTAGGAATGAGCTCCTGTCTCCTCTGAAAGACAGTGATGAGGTAAAGTCGCTGTGGGTCAAAATTGATTTGACTCTTTTGTCCAGGATTCCAGAGCGCTTGCCCGAAGAGCCGCTGGCCATGAGCGCCGGAGCAAATGAGGCGGCCAGCCTCCAGCAGACTAGTAGTGCCGCTCCCCTGGCAGAGAAGGGCTTACCGAAACCTAGAAGGAAACGCAAGGTGAGCCATGGGGCCAGGGGGTGGCTGTGGTGGGGTGAGCAGGAGGCGCAGCCCGGCATGGTGCCCGCACCGTCGGCAGCCTCGCGCCCTTGGCTCTTTCGCCACGGCCCGTGCGGGATCGCTGCCCAGCCTGCTGGCTGCTTCCCTGCTGAGGGTCCTCCTCCAGCCTGAGGCCACAGCTGTGCCCCTGAGGCAGCTTTCCAGGCTGTTTGCAGCCACCTGACCCCACAAGTCGCTGTGAACAGGGACTGCCTTCTGCCCCATTTCAGGAAACTTTGACTTTGCAGTTGCCTGTTGCCTTTGGAGCTTCTGTGCAGGCTCATCTGTACGGTCCCTGGGACCATTTATCCAAAGGAGTCTTTTTTTTCTCTCTTTCCATTTTTTCATTTCTTTAGAATCAGAAGGTGGAAGCCCTCTTCTGGCCACTGATAGAGCAGTAATAGAAAGCCCCATTTTCTTTGAAATGAATAAGCCTGCATTATCTTTAGCACGGAAACATTTACACAGTACACAAGGATGGGGAACACGGCAAGAAGACTCGGACTTTTTTGCCAAAGCAAAAAAATTTACCTTTGTGCCATAGGAAATGCTAGAGTGATACTGGCAGGGCATATACCCAGGAGAAAACAGGAGGATATGGTAAAAGAGCCAAAGAGATATAGTCTAGAAAGACTACATGACTTAATTTTAATGGCAGTGACTTAATTTTACTTTTTGTGGCACAAGCTAGCTTTTATTCTTCTGTCTTGAAGTACTGCTGTTGTTGACGTGCTGTTATTAGCAATGTACTAAATACAAGGCATTGCTAGAGGTTCAAATTGCCCCAAACCATCTGGAATAAGTCTCTCACTGCATCATAGAATCATAGAATCATTATGGTTGGAAAAGACCTTCAAGATCATCCAGTCCAACCATGAATCCATCACCACCATGCTTGCTAGCCATGTCCCTAGGTGCCTCATCTACACGTTTCTTCAGTTGGTAGGCAGATTCGGAATATATGACATCCCTTCTCAAAATATTTTTAAGGGAAAGACTAATGAGAAAGGAATCTCAGGCACAACTGCAAAATTAGAAAGAGGTCTTTATCATTCCCATCTCTGTCATGGCCCCAGGAAGATGAGCAAAGTAGAGACAGAAGATGCTAGTTGAGTATTGAGCAGGATTATCTTCACTGTTGCAGAGGGGGAGTACAGCATTAGCCCCACAGCAGCAGCAACTATGGCAGTGTGTAATACAGAAAATGTTGTTGCCGTGCAGCGAATAATAAATACAGTAGGATCAACATATCACAACCAAAACACAGTCAGTGCCAGAAATGGGCTAAGTGTTAATAGTGGAAATGGAGGTGGGAGAGTGGGAAAGCAGGGCCACTGGAAGACAAACATAATAGAGCATAAGGAACTTCACATGAAATCAAATAGAGTCAGGAAAAATGGACTCTGCTCACACTGCTAAGCCAGATAGGGCCAGGGTAGAGTCCTAAGTGGTGTATAATCATCCATCTACTAAAATTGTTAGCATACATGATGTTGGCCTGGAGCAACGTTTTCTTTTCCAGATGATATCTGGCCGTGGCCAAGGACCACAAAGACCAAGGCCCATTCCCAAGAGGCAGTCTAAATTTAGTACACCTTGGTTTGAAGCAGAAAAGTGTCAAGCCAGATGGATGTGTGCTGTGCCATGCTGGATACATATGCCACTTGCTGGCCTGTTTTATCTATATGATATGGCAAAGAATCTTCTCTAATACCCTTTAGGTAAATGCTCAAAGAGAGCATCACCATTAACACCAAAATATCGGAAAATACCAGCCCCTGAATTACCAAAATGCTCTTGCTTCTGTAGTAAATCCAAAACCTACAAGATTATCATTTTTCTCTTTATTCAGTGTGAGAATGAGGAGGAGTACAGAGATATCAAGAAGACTCATTTAGAACGAGAGAGTGCTTCACGATTAGCTGCGCCTGCCCATAGCATCACAACAGCAAATCACTGCAATATGAATGAAAACAGGTAAGCATTTTCCTTCTTATTTACCACTCAGTCACATAACTGGTTGCAGTTTAATGCTGTGTGTTATTTTTGCCTTTAACAGGATTTATTTCTTAATTATCACATTTTATGTTGAAAAATTGCCCAGTGCATTCTCCTTTCTTCTGGTTTAATGAAGAAGTTAGCAGCTCCTGACACATTTATATACTAGCATTTTTGTTCTATTGGGCAAAGAAGTTGTGAGTTCAAGTGTGAGCCTTGAGGAATGTTCAAGTACCTGAGAGGTGAATGTAGGGAGGAAGGGGCCAGGCTCTTCTCCGTGATGGCCAGTGACAGGACAAGGAGTAACAGGTGCAAGTTGAAACACAGGAAGTTTAATCTCCATATGAGGAAGAACTTCTTTACTGTGAGGGTGACGGAGCACTGGAATAGGCTGCCCAGAGAGGTTGTGGAGTCTCCTTCTCTGGAGATCTTCAAAACCTACCTGAACGCCACCCTGTGCCATGTGTGCTAGGTGTATCTGCTTGAGCAGGGGGCTTGTGCTAGAGGATCTCTAGAGGTCCCTTCCAACCTTAACCATTCTGTGATTCTGTGATTCTGTGTGAATAGTTACAGTTAGAGGAATGCAATTATCCGATATGTTTTCCCAAACATTATGTTGTAAGCACAATATGTTGTAGACACCAGTTCATGTAGGTGACCATGTTACGCCCTTTTGTTTCCTTATAGTGTTAAGAATTTCAAAATAGAGTTTATCTGTATGTCTGACACCAGTTCATGTAGGTGACCATGTTATGCCCTTTATGTTATGCTTATCTGTATGTCTAGGTTTATCTATTAACTCTGAGGAAACATGTGAGAAAAATATTCACGACTGCCTACTATACTCAGTTACAGAATACATTTTAAATGCAACATTCTCTAGATTAAAATCCATTTATTCTGTGTGTAATTAGCAGACATTTTAGGACAAGAATCTTATACTTTAAGAACAGTCAAATTTCCAAAGGATCCAGCTAACTGCTGATTGTCTATGCATTATTTTATGCTCATGGACCCCGTCAATGCCAGATCAATCATACTAGGTTTCTTTGGAGGGTTCCAGCAGTCAGACATAATGTCTAAGAGTTCTTAGAATATGTTGCTTTATACATCCTGGTCATCAGCATTTCAAAAACATCTTTTTTTCTTATAGTATCAGGGTATGTCTTGGGATGAAACTTCTAAAATGAGAGGATATTGTTTTTTGTTGTAAGAGGCTTTTCTGTTGTACTTATCACTGATGAGTTTGAACAACTCAAGTCATTAACGCTGGAAAAAGTTATAGAGAAAACTGATACAAACACTGCCTATTCAGAAATATGCATTCAGTTTATTTGTCCTTACATAAATCATGTGTGTTTCATAAAGTGAAAACATTACATGTAACAGTTTATTTTATTGTGGCTGATTGTGTGCAAACTTGCCATTCCTGTTACCACAACATCATATGTTTTCTGTCATGTTCATTTTAGTTGAATCGCATGGTTGTTATGGCCTATGTCACAGGGGTCAATTCTTCCCTTCCTGGAAGCAGTACCACAATTTGGGTTTTGCTTGACATTTTATTCCAAAGTCCCGGTAGGAACTGTACATCAAACAAACAACAAAGAAGGTCCTAAATGGTCATTTGCCTCCTAATTCTTCTTTGGTGTGTCCCGCTTAGAAAACGTTTATGTGATTTATGTTACTGCAGGACACGACATCAAATGCTAATATCCCACTGCTCAGGAGGTGCTACTGAGCTTGTAGCTAAACCAACATTGCCCATGTCAGGAACTCCTGTGCCTCTTTCAAGAACCAGGTGCTCACACTGGCATGTCTCCCCTCCAGTCATGCCAAAACAGTTGTCTGTGGCCCACTTGTAAATTCACTAAAGACACTGAAACCAGAACCTTCTTTTTTATTTTTCTCTCTCTCTCTCTTTTTTTTTTCCCCACCAAGCTTTTATTACTCCTCTTCCAGCACAGGCACGCAACAGTTTTGTCAGCACAGCTGAGGGCTGTTAGCAAAGACAGGAGCCACAACACTTACAGACACGAGCATTTTGTATTGCAGAAATACAGCCTCGGGCACCGGCTGAGCAAGGCCCTGTTTGACGTGAAAACCGGTGGTACCAGGAGGAGATGCCACAAATGTCTCACACCTCCATCAGGTGCCCCAGCCAAGCCGGTCCCTACAGACCAGAGCTCACCACAGGATAATTTACCCAGCTTCTCAGCAGAATAAGGCGGAGAGGGCTGCTGCAGTTGGACTGCTTGCAGTGTGTTTAGGTGGGCCCAAAGCAGTGTGCCAAAGACCATGAAGAAGGTCTGCAGCACAACTGGAAGTTGCACAAGGGCTAAGCAAAACTTCTGAGTCTTGGGAACAATCCCAAGTAGCTATGGCTTCTCATGGGTGTTTTAGCCCTGCACTTTGCCAGTGATGCATGAACATGGCTAACCAAGGCATGGTTGTATGTTTGAAAACAGGAAAAGAAATAACAGCATCAGCCTGCAAATTCAAAACAGCACTAAATATCTTATTTTTATTTGTGGGGAAAAAAAGCACAGTTGTCTATTTTATACACCCTAACTCTTACCTTCATAAACAGCATTGGTCACTAAAGCAAAATGGCCGTGTCATACCCTCATAGTAGTACACTGTGGGAAGGAGAAGGTTCTGAATTATGATCGTCTTCTCTCATAGCTAGTTTTTAAGGACTTTTAATATGCTCCATTCCTTGAAATCATGTGGTGAAATAAAGTATATTTTGTACCACATTCCTTTTTGGCCATTCCATTTTGTACATACTGTCTAAAACATTAGCTATAAAGAAGCGAGAATTGTTCATAAAAATAATAGGCTAGATAAAGGGGAAAGCGTCAGGGAAAGGTATTGTGTTAAAATAGTCTGCTGTCTGATCTTAATCACAGTTTTAGCCTTAATGTAAACTGTCTCCTTAAAAAAAATCTTATTTCATGCATACTGTTTTAAAAGTTTCAGATTTTTTTTTCCAATTTAATCCATCTGAAGTTTATTTTGGGGCATATCTTATTGCCTGTCTGACCTCTTCTCACCTAAGGCTTTTCTCAAATAAATGAAAGCTGAAAATATCGTCTGTGTCATAGCTTTCTTCTTTAGAAGATGGAGCAGCTCACATTTCTTTGTGTCTACTGTTTGCCTGTGTGTCTTGTTGTTTGCAGTACCAGCCTGTCTTTGTCTTCAGGATGTGTATCAGATTAGTATAAACAGTGCTATCAAAGGCTGGCCACTGAGCCCAGAGATAACCCAGCCAGCTTCAAAAACATTTCCTGTTTCAGTTCACATGTGGTTTTGTCGCTGTGACTTATGAATTGTCACCCGTAATGGTGAAATAGGGCTCCATAACCTAAACTTACTTTACAGAGTCTAATCTTCTCCAGCTATCCCTTAAGAGATGGCGAGCAAGTGGCCATTTATCTCCACATTTTTTTTCAATATCCTGATACACACTTAATATACTAACTCCAGAATTACAATTTGCCTTGAAGGGAAGGAGGAGAAGCATGATCCAAATTTGCAAATGAACTCTTGGTCCCAATAAGCTTGTTACCAGATACCAATAGACTTTATCCTGCCAGCAGGTTTTAAATTTAAAGTTTTGGTAATATATAAAACATTTACCTTTCTCAAAGCCAGCTTTGTGACACTCCATTACTGTAATTTCCATTTCCAGCTTGGCAATACCAATAAATAAAAATGAGAAAATGCTTCGGTCACCCGTCTCTCCCCTCTCTGATGCATCAAAACACAAATACTCGAACGATGATTTAACTTCCTCCAGCAGACCTAATGGCAGCAATCTATTACCTTCCATCTCCTCCAGCAAAAAACATAAGGGTGAAATCCAGTTGCAGCCACATGCCGGAGACTTCAATGTAAGTTTATACTATTGTTCACTAGCTCTATATTCTTCATTTTGTATTGCAATCCATGCTGGATCTTCAGAATGTTATGCAAAAAAAAAAAAAAAGTTATAATAAATGCTGTACTGTACATTCCAATTCTTCATTTTCAAGTATGTCAAGGCACAGAAGGAAGGAGGACAGGCAGGCCGTAAAGCAGGCAAATACTCAGCAAAGTCTACCTAAGCAAGAGGTAAAAGCTAATGGCCTAAAGCAAACAGATTTAGGCCTCTAGAAAATAGCTAGGGCACAATGTAAGGTACCTCCATCCGAAAGTGTGGTGTTCTAGGCCTCTACTCAGATCATGAGTATGCCTGCAATTGGGCACTCCTACATGTCTTACACACAAGCTTTTCATACACTGATACTTAGTTTTGCCACTGGATAATAGCTTAGGACCAACCTTACAACTCAGCCCCATCAGAGGCCAGGCATATGAGTATTTATCTCATCAAAGTCTTGGTCTAATAAGCATGTCCAGAGCACTATTCCAGATAAGCCTATGACATGCTAAATGAGGTGGCAGCCACTGCCTTCAAAGTACAAAGGGAAAGGAAGTAGGTCCATGCTCCTTTTCTCTCTGCAAAGGCTGCTAGATGTTTTATCCAGTGCCTATTCACTGCCACATTATTTGTTATTTGATAGTTGGGAGGCCACAAAAGCCTAAATATTATAGCAACTTTCTGGTAAATAAATTGCCAGAGTCATTGCAGTGGTCACTGCCAGCCACTTTTATTGTGGGGATAACTGACCTGTGGGAATAACTAGCCCATATAAGCACATGACTATGTTAATGTATTTATTTCTTGAAAGGAGGGGAAAGTGGTAACTATAACTTTAATTTTAGAGGGTTTTCTTTTAATATCTTGTCACAAGTTATGTGTTTCAAGGCTGTATCACAGATGCTTTCAGTATATTGAAATAAAATTAAATACTCAAAAATGTACCATAAAAAGACATGTTTAACATATTGTACTAATTTATTATTTAATGGATTAATTGTAAATTTTTAAACATTTTAACTTTTAAAACCTAAGTTTAGAGGTTTATAACCCATTCAGAGTTATAATGATATGACTTTTCACAGGATATCTTGAAAACAATTTAAATTCCTTCACAGGGAAATGTGTTGGAAATCAAAGATAGAAAGCGATTGCTTTATGATCCACGCTCTTAGCAAATGCGTTTCACTGAGATTTTCTGCATAGCCTAGTAATGCACCATTTGGCCAACATTTTAACAACCCTTGCAATAAAATTCTTATGTATATGGTTATTCATGTGCTGACTTATTCATGTGCTGAACTGATCTGCATGTGCCCTGTGGAAGATGAGAGTTCCTGAACTCTGAATGTTATATCTAGCTTTGTTTTGCTCAGTCTTTCTGTGTGGGGCCTGCCTGGCATGCCCGAGTGATCATCTGAGTTTTTTGTCGGAGATCACAAGCCAACGAAGGGTTTTATCTTTTTGAACTTTTTGTGTCCATTTCTCTATTCCATGCCCTTCTTTTGCCTGAAAGAGAAGCAATTGCATTTTCTGACAAGGGCAACCTGGAGCTCTCTGGTTTCTATTGCCCAGTGCGTGGTAGTGCACACAGCAGATCACTTGGTGGTATGAAGGGCGTATGAGGCCCCATGAAGAGTGTATCTCCAGCAGGAAGGTGCAACACCCTCTTTTCAGCACGTCAACCTGCCGAAAAGCATGTGCCCCTGCTGTGGCACAGAGCAGTCACCTTTCAACAGAACAGTCTAGAGCAGAAAGAAACCCAGACTTTGGGCTGCAAATTCACACCACACAGACCCATTAGCAGTGCAGTGAGAAACAAGAGTCAAACCAGTGAATCTTGCTCTCCCACGGCAAGGTACAATGCTAGCTTGGAACTCAAGAGCAGAGATATAACTTGATCTTCTAAATGACCACAACAGATCTATTATTTAATAATTTCACTTACTGTGTTACAGAGCCTTTTGATAGTTACTAATAGTTCAGCTCCAGTTCTTCAGTATATCATGCTGAAACTCTAGCCGATTTCAAAGTGCTCTGAGCAATATCTGTGAATTTGTGGCTATCAGTGACAGGACAGTTATACATTCTCCCTGCTGAAATAGTAGGAAAACTAACTGGCAATTTACAGCACAATGCAAAGATGCTTCTGTTGTTTATTAGTTGCTTTTTTGAAGTTAGTAGCCAATTCCTCAATGCCTTCTCTGTTGTTTGTTGTCTAGAAAGCAATTCACATCAATTCAGAAAATGTTCTTCTCTGCAATAAGCCACAGTCCCAGACAGAGCCTTGGTCGCCTTTGTCCAGCACACCCAGGGACTGCAGAAGGACAAAGCTTATCTTTGATGATATGTAAGTACAGATGCCTTTAAAATAAAGAAAGCAAACAATGTTGTTTTCTCTACTAAAAGAGAGAAAAATGAATTTGTCCAAGAGAAGCTCGGACATGGCCAGTACCATTACAGCAATACTATACATTGAGTTGTACAGAGACATACTGGATAAACTCTTCTGGATAAACTTCACCAAATCAGCGTCTAAGTGTTGGGGAGCCATGATGACTGGCTGTTTCTTAAGGTCGGGGAAGCTGAAGGGGATAACACAGCCAGCAGGTCAGCCAGGAGCCCAGCCCACCTCGCGTGAGCAAGGCAAGCAGGGAAGAGTCCTAACACTCAACAAGGCTGCCATGATGACGTAGGTCTAAAATAAAGCTAAGAAGTCAGGTTGGGGGCAGGACTGATTGGGGAAACCATGGTCAGATCCAGCCCAATTACTGTCAGGCAAGCGAAAAGTTACAGGGCAGGCCTGAGGTGAAGTTGGGAAGACAGGCTACAGTCCATATCAAAGAGGTGCACAGCCAGGCAGAGGCATAGCTGTGACAGGACTGAAGACAGGCACACCTACAGCGTCACTTGGACAGGGCCTGGGGGGCCAAGCCTGAGATTAAGGGGGCTTCTGGGCGATGGACAGAACATAGAGGCTGCAGGGAGACTGGCCCTTAAGGCTTGTGAGCTCTCTCAGGGTCCTAGCATTAATTCTGTACACATCTAACTGCAGATATATGCAGAGTTGTCGCAAGGCAGGGTGAAATGGCTCTCCCCCTGAGTTCCTTTGGAGTTAGGGGAGAGGACAAATAGGAACATGCAGCCCTGAGCCTTGCCAGCTGCTGCTTTTGTTGATAATGCTGCTCAGAAAAAGGAGCATTAATGAAGGCAGGGTGAGTAGGAGGTGGTAGTGGTTAGTATGAGTACCTGGGGAGATACCTGCCTCTCTCCGTCCCTGGGATGTCCTTCAAACATCCCCTGTTCCCTTCCTCTGAAAACAGTTTCAGTTCCTGCAACTGTCTTTCTTCCAATTTTGGTAAATTCAAATTTCTAGTTCATTTACAAAGGTGATTTATAATGTGGTATCTTTGAGATAAAATGCAAAGTTGAAACAGAAAGCTGGAATCCTAGTATCTAGAAAAGTCACACGCTTTTTGTCTGATGAGATTATGGCCAAGAAATACTGACTTTTCTGGCTTGGCTAGAATGAAAGAGATTTTGTTAAAGCTATGTCTGACTGCCTGGAGTGAATACAGCTCCATATGCTGCATGTCCTTGACAGATCCTTCATACCCCCAGACTTGCACCCACAATATCATTCACCCTTGTGTACCAAAGGGAACATTGGGAAAACAGCCCATTTTCTCAGTAACTATCTTCTACCAGAACTGTGATTTTTAATAAATAAATACAAAAATTATAAGCTTTCTTCACACCACCTCCAGATTATCTCACCAAGGGAAACCACTTTTCCTGCGTAAAGTATAAATAAACACCCATTGACTTCAAAAGAAGGTATCTATTTGGTATGTCAGGAAAAGAAGGCTAATGAGATTCATTTCTTTGAGCATTCATGACTCATAAGAAGATCCAGGTTGAATAAATGTAACCATTTTCTCTGTCCCTTTTATGTAAAACTCTCCCTAGTGTATATATTCTAATTTTCCCTCTTTCTCTATTTCCCTTCATACTATTTTTTCCTCTTTCAAATGCACTTATTCAACCACTCTTACCAAGAAAATTTAGAACTGTTTGGAATTATGACCTAAATCTTCATAGCTCTTCAAATACTTTGTCATCTGTAATTTGCTTGCAACTGTAGATTTTCTTTTCTGCATTTTAAAGATGTAAATAGGAAACAAAAAGACATGAGTGTAACTGATAAAATTCGAAATGTAGGAAGTGCTCATCTGTACAGGTTAGCAGAAAAAATACAATGAAAAAGAGCTACAATACAACTATTGTGTCTTCATCTACTCATCTCTTTCAACACACTGATAAAAAAAAAAAGGAGGAACTGTTGCTTTTTTTTTTCTCCCTGTAATGCTGTCACAGGAAAACTGCTTTTTTCAGTATCTCTATCATCTAAGAAGCTTTTATCACTTGCTTTCTCCATTAGTGATACATGTGATTTCTCTGGCAGGCATCTTCAATAAAACTGCTTCACCTTTGAAAGAGAGATACAATAAAACTGTACGTGAATAGTGCCTTCCATGTAGAATGTCCCCAAGCAGTTTGTGGTCCATAAAAAAAAAAAAAAAGGCAATCAAAAAAGCCAAATAAGATAAGGTGCAGAAATCGAATATGTCTTAATTTGCCCTTAAAAAAACAGGAACAGTTAAATGTGTGTTGTGCTAACTAGAGAAGGGAGATTTTCATGAACTACAGCAGTTGTCCAGAACCTATATTTAAGAAGCACCAGCAGAATAACAGCTATACTAGACCTGGCCTCTAAAACTGCTGTGTAGAGAGGTTGCTGAAACATAGCACATTAGACTGACTGCAAATGTTGAATGTCAACAAATTTGACTCACGTGTTAGAAGGATCAGATTAAACATGGCAGCCAGCATCTTTCAAATTCTGCACCGCAACAGAGGATTTGAAGAAATGCAATATCGTGGGTCTAAAATTATCTAGTAATCCTAATGGCAGTGCTTTGTCCAAAATGATGCCCATGAAATACTTCATCTCTTAATCCATGAAGTTCAGAATTATTATAATCCAGCCCTAGCTTTAAAGTCTTCATTTTAATCAGACTCTATAGTTTGAAGAGACTAAATCCCTTATATTTGATTTAAAACAACGACTAATTTTTTGACCAATCAGTATCTTGTTATATTATTCTCAATTTATTTTCGCCAGCTCATTGACAACAGCTGTCGCTAGCAATAAATTGGAACACAAGCAGGTCAATAAAAAGTGATTCTTTCTTGGCAGAATGCTGTACACACAGGCATTGAAATATAAAGGTAAATATAGTTAACAGTCTTTAAAAAGGCAGGCAAAATCCAACTACCTCTGATTTGCCATTGTTTACTGCCTGCTCTGAATGTCCTTCGAGATACCCAGCATGTCACATGCATAAGTGACATCAATACTGTTTCTAGTATTATTTCTTAACAGGATTTTGTTGATTTTTTGCCATTTATAACTGTAAGAGATGATAACCTTTTAAAGTTACATAATAATGCTTCAAGTCAAACTCTGTCCCTCTATAATTCCACTGAATGATCCACTGAGGAAGGAAGACTGCTGTCCTTGAAGTGATAAGCACAAACATGCTGTGGGTGTTTGAGAGTTAAGTCCCACACCTCCTCAAAGCACTGCATGTGTGCTATGAAAAGGGTAGAACATACCTAGCTTTCCGATTCTAATGGCTGTGTGTCTTCATGTGTTTCTTGCCGTAAATGTTGTGCTCAGGAAATGGTCCATCTGTAAAGGTGTATGAGCATAGAGCTCATAAAGACCTGAAAAAACAGCTTCTTGGCACATCTCTTAGTTTTGGCTTGGATCTCAAATCTTTTCATTATCAGTCTCTTCTCCCATGTTTATCTACCACACAGAGGAAAGAAAAAGGTGGGCTTCGGTTGTGACTCTGAAACAAGATCTGAAGCACAGCTCACTCTGCTCAAAATGCCTCAAGGACTCTTAGTCTTCTGAGATATTTTAAGACACTTGTGTAATACTGAGCATATCCTCAGGAGAACATTTAAGGAAAAGAGTTTGGGTCCTCTTCCCATCAGCAATCTAAGAAATTACTGGTCAAACAGGTCAGCATTTACTATATTGACTTCTTCACAAATTCATAGGCTTACTCTGAGTGCTTCCACCTGCGTGACTTTGGGAGATTGCAAGACTTCATCTAACTGCCTCATTGTTCCCCTTCTTCCTTTTTTTGCTTAAGACAATCAATTTTCCCGTGTCTACGCTGCCCATGAGAAAATAACATTAGACCCTCAGATAGCAGACTCTGCCTCCCATGATTAGATAAGTAAGTTGCCTGTTCCCTGCAAGACCATCTACACCCTTTTTTTCCTTAGGGACATTTTGTGAGAGCTTGCTTTGGTTGGGAAATAGATGTTTAATCAGCTCTAGCTGGAGATTCTCATGGGGTAAAGGATTTATAGCCATTACTCCCTGATGTCAAAAGAGAAGCAGGGATTAGGTTGAACTTAAAGGCTACAACCCTGCCCCTCCTCTGTCCCTATGAGCAAGTGGTGCAGCACTGCTTCTGTCTTCATGATTAAGCTGTATTCAGCCTCCAAAACCAAGAATGGCTGCTGCCTCCTGAGAAGAGCCCCTGGCCCTTGCCTTCCCCCAGCTGCGTCCAGGCATTGTCTGGGAGAGAGCTCAGAATTATGCCAGGGAGACTGCCAGCAATTAAACAGCATGGATGATCAAATGATAGAGTTGGTGTCCTTGCTCTGGTTATTTCTCTAGCATAGACATGGACAAGGAATGCTTTAATTGACAGACTCAGATCTGAAATAGCCTCTGATAATATTACCACTCTGTTTTTATGACTTGACTCTTGATGTTCCTTTTTTTCACTCTACAACTTGGCCAGGAAATATCTTTAGTCCACAGAGAATCATGAATGTGAGCAAGACAGGCAGCCCCTGGCTCAGCAAACCTTCCCCTGGCTCCTGGCAGCAGAGCTGAATGTCTAAGGTAGAGAGGGCAGTTGTCTGTCCTCACCTCCACTACTGGTGAGCAGGGGGCAGATGCCCATAGCAGGTGATAAGCACCTTCCAAAACCCTTCTCACCTCTTAGATTAGTCTCGGGTCTCATGCTGAGTATGAGAAAGCCTTACCCAACAGCCATATGGTTCTACACTATGTTAACACTTGTTTTTACCTGAACTTGTCTTCCTCAGGCTTCGTTCTAAACATTGATATTACTCTCTAAAAGCCAGCAGTCCATTCCAAGACTTCAGGGTTTGTCTTGCTGGGCTGGGCCACATAGCAGTGAGGGTTTTCATCACTCTCAATGTCAGGTTTAAGAGGTGTGGTATATAAGAGACATTTTAATGCATCTGTATTCAGATTAATTCCCAACTTAGTTCCAAGACAGTTACCAGTCTTTCTGTGGCATTGGCAAATCTCTTTATGTCCCTCAGCCTAGAGAATCAGGTAGGGTGTTCAAATTCATTTTTAAGTTGGGAGTATCCTTTTTCTTCCTGAGGGCCAAAATCATGTCATGAAGCTGAAGAGAGACTTGTTGGTTTTAAATGGACTGGAGGAATCTGATTTCCCCAAATCCCTGTCAGATGCATTTCTGATCTTCTAGTCTCTGACGATGATTTCTTTCAAACCCTACCATTACTGAAGGTTCTCAGAAAGGCATGACAGGACAAAGTCCAAGGGATTACAAGTACCCTGATTAGTTCAATTTTTGGTTGAGGATTTGCTGCTTCTGTTGGTAGAGACACCCCATTCATTGACTCCAGTTTCAGATCCATCGTTAGCAGCAGTTGAGCCCTAGAACTCCATCTGAGCTTCACACTCATCAGGGTTGGGATGCTAGCTGCCTGTCAGGGTTAGAGTACACTTGATCAGGTACTCTCTCCTAAAGAGATGTTTCTTCCTCTGGCTTTCAGTTGCCTCCTGTGAATTCAGGATATGACTCCATGGCATTTTTAAATGATGTAAATCCTGACTGTTGTGCTCCTGCCCTTTCTCTAGGCCTGACTATAGAGGCTTCCATCTCACCTTCAACTGAAATGAGCTGATTTCAGAATATCTATTCAACATGCAAGAAAAGAGATACACTTGCAAGGATGTAAAATCTTCCCTCTCTGCTTTTAACACAGGAGTTCAAGTGCCTTTTGCTAATACTCCTTTCTCATATGCACATTCTTCCCATGTACGTTTTAGTCCAGACATTGATTTCATGTGAGTATCTTTATGCCATGAATCTGGGACGTGCCCAGGTATTTGTAGTGGATTTTTTCTCTTTGTCTCTTGCATTTCACTTCACTAACATAGTTTGTCTGGGTAGTTCTGTATTCTTGCCAAAATGAGAATCCCCATTTATTTTATCTTTCTTAATTTTGCCTGAACTAGGTGCCATGCTTTCATTTTGGCTTCTACTCTTGCAACAGCAACTTCCTCTCCAGGCATCTGTACTATTATTACATTTATCTAAGCCATTGACCTTGTTATACAGGGCCCCTCAGAATAGGTAAATGTATCTTGCACCTGGCCTAACCCTATGCGAATCTGAACTCCATATAACACCGTCATTTAAATGGATCACAAATACAGTGATCTTTCCTTGCTTTCCATATCTCCACTCCTCTGTTAACTCTGCAGAGCTGCTGGGTTTGCCATACTTAGGATGAGGCTCTGGTAACTGGGTACCTACTTTGTACAGTGCCCTGGGCTCCCTTGTACCCCTCGTGCAGTGTCCCAGACACAGCAGATCAGTGGCACTTATTCTGGTCTGCAGAATTTGCAAGAGGTCACGATGCATGAGGGAGAGGCTTGATTTTGCATTGCAATACCCGGTCCCCTGCTTCAGCTCGGTCCTTCATCCTCAAGATGACCTGCCCTCTCTGTGACCCAGCGTGTCAGACATCCCAGACGCGTCTCCCAATATAGCTGTGTCCGACACAGCGCGTGGGCAGCAATGTGGAATCCTTTGCTTTATGTGGTTATCCTGACCTTACAGGATTTCCTTGTCTTGGCTCGAGAGTTCGGTGCCTGCTGGCCCAGCTCCAGAACTGGAGGTGGGTTCAGTTAGGCTCTGCCCGTCTGTTGCTGCTCTGTACAGCTGCTGGTTTCCCCATAGCTCTGATCAAATTTTCAAGTTGCTCATTCTGCTTTTTTCCCTTTCAGCGCACCCACCTTTTCTAGGGCCTAGATTTCTAAAGCTGTGAAACTGGTCCTATATTTAGCCCTATGATTTAGGCTGCTTTTATTATGTGCAATTGTTGTATACTGAGGAAGCACTGGTTTGTTTTTTTATAACACTTCGGCACCATTATCTCTGAAGGGTATTAAAATATGCACTTGGCTACATTTATGATGTTTAATTGAACTTTTATTAGTTTTTTTTTAATGTATCCTCATAAAGCACCATACCACAGTAAGAAATAATGTACAAGTGCTAGATTATGTAAATGAAGCAGAAAACACTTTAGTTTAGTAGGTAGTTCATATAAAATATAAAAATTAGGTGAAAAATGTGTTTTTGAATGCAGTTATAATTAAAATTGTATATTGGAATCTAAGCTACCCTGTACTCTGTAAATAAAAGTGGTAGTGCTGAGTTCCAAGATTTTGTTGCAGTAGATGCTGATAAATTACTAGGCGATGTAAGGCTTTTATTGATTCACTTTGTTTGATTCTCTTCTCTCTCTTTTTCTTTTTTTTTACTGCACGAGTTTACATTTTTGCAATTATCTGCTAAACCACACTAAATTAAATTCAGAGAAGGTGGCAAAAAGAGCAAGGTGGCAGAGATGCACCGTAATGGCACGCAGCTAAATAGGACTGAGAGAGAGAGAGAGGGCCCAGGTACCCACAAGAGTTTCACCTGGGTAATAGTAACACCACTCTTGGGAGCTTGAGAGCCAGAAATTCGGAGAGGCTGGGAGGAGCTTCCATGCCCGCCACCACCGCACCTCATGCTGGGCTCCTGTGCCACGTAACGAGCACTGGCAATGCTGGATTTCCTGCTGGTTTTCGACAGGCTCCCAGAGAAAGCGGTGGCGACGCGAGGGAGAGCAATCCGGGACAGTAGCAGATTGTTTGATAAATCTCATCCCAGATTCAGTCCCAGACGTGCTACCGAGGCTGCCCTTGTCAAAGCCATAAGCGATTTGAATACCTCTGCTGACAAGGAAGCCTGGCCTTGTTTGTACTATCAGATCTAGCCATGGGGGGTTGCTCTGTAAAAGGCTGGGTTCTGTTGCAGTGCCTAGGTGACTGGCTGCTGGTGACTGAGAATGCGCTGAACGGGTTCCAGCAATACTTGATTGCTCTCCCCAATCAACATAGTCGGGTAAATCCTTCTCGAGAGCAGCCAGTTTCACATAATGACACTTGATCCTAGGGAGAATTCAGCAGCAGCCTGACTTAGTTGGCACAGCCGCTCCACGCTCTTTCTCTCGCCTTTCAGAGAGATATATGAGATGTATTAGGGCAGTGTATTAGAACGCCTTTTGGCTTTGTTCAAGAGGACTATATTTCTGAAAGCACCAACATTCAGATATTCAGAAACAAAAGAGTTTCTTGTGCAGTCAACATTATTAATAGAGATAAAACACTTGATTGTACCTGCTAATTTGAAGTCAGACTTCTACTAAATAATTAGAGAAGAACAAGCAATCTGAATCCTGTCGGTAAATCTAGAATGACAGTGTTGACACCAGTAGGTACAACAGTTGTAAATAAATAAGAGAAGAGTCTGACTGAGCTGTCTGAAAACCAGAAATGAGTGAATAGCTTCCCGTGGGACTTCATGACCACTAACTATTTTGGGCTAACAAAGAAATTCCAGTGCTGCTTCTAGCACTCACATCCACTGCAGCTCAATCTAGTGCCATTTTAACCCTGTAGAAATTCTCTCCATTTCCTGGCTGCTGAGGCTGTAGCAAGGCTGTGACCTGTTCTTTCTAACTCTCTTCAGTGAGAAAACAGTGATTTGCTTCTCCTCAAGATGCCTCGCAGCAGTAACATCCAAGAAGGAACATTCAGCTCAGTTTGAATTAAACAAAACTCATTTAACAGAGAAAAAATAATTCTAAGGAAGTGTAACATATCTGAAATTATCATGCAGTGAGATTACCTACAAATTCTTCAGTCTGAGATTATTGCCACTTTCATTAAGAAGGCCAGGTTGCAAAGGAAATTTGGACAAACTTTGGAGCATTTAACAGATCTTGGGATGGGTTTTCCCTCGCTATGTCTTAAGGGTTTGCAAAAAGGGAAATGATTAACAGAATCTTTGCTGAACTTCATAGATTAATAATGTGCACTACATAAAACAGAGATCCTGAATTGTTAGCTTATTCAGGGCTTCAATTTGCTAAGCACAGCATAGGTGGTGTAGAGATCAGAATTTCACTTGACACATTTATTAACCTTGTTAAGCTAGCACTATTTAAGAAATTTAGAGTAAAGTACAGCCAACCCGTTTTTGCTAATGAAGCTTAATTTCTATTAGGCATCTCCTGATTTGTAAATCAATCTTGTGCTTTTCCTATCAAAATATTTAAGCACTTACATTGGCTTCTTGCTTCAGTAATGTGTGTGCCTCTTGCTAGTGCTTCCATTGCTAATCATAGTGCTGTAAAATAAATCCTGCTAGAGTCTCAAAGACATTTTGCAATTAAACAGGTAGACCATAATTACACTGTGTTTTCTCCCTTTGTTTTTACAAGTTCTTATCATGCTTCAGATTTTAATGACATGGGTTTGAGAGGCACATGTAAAGGTCCATCACATTGAGCGTTGCAGAGGGCTGTGTCCGCTCTTTTGCTTTGTGTGGCTGTACTTTTGGGCGCTTCCTGTTAAAACATCTTCCATAGTTCATTGTGTAAGACTAAAAAAGATGGAACTTTACTGGTCTGAAAAAACACAGTTATGTCTGCATATCAAGGCAGCATGGTTTTGATTGGGTAAATATTGGGTAATACACCAAGCGCAAATCCGGATGGTTTGTACTGTTAAGGTAATGTTAGCACCTCAGTGGCACAGGGTGTATGTGCAGCTGCTGTCAGCAAAGCGATGCTGGGGCACAAACCTGTCTTTAGTCTTCTTTCCAAATTACTGACAATTGGCTGGAGAAAGCGGGGAAGAAATTCCAATCCGAGGGACACCATTATTTTGAAGAAAGTTTTATTTCCTAACATCAAGCATTTTAGGTCTTGGGTCATTCAAAACTCCCAGATGCCAAAATTTTTATTTCTATGTAGTGATATTTAGTCTTCTTTTTCTTCAAAATTCTTTCTTGGATACAGTTAAGTCTCCTTGCAATTATGTGCATATGAGTAGAAGTAAATGGACTGAGTAAATGCATTGCCAAACAGCAGTTGTCTCAAAAAAGCATCTATGTCCGTCTTTTTCTGTCAAGAGGCTCCACCATGTTTGCACTGATCTCAGCTATGTACTTGAGAGTGTTTGCATTGCTATCAGTGAGAATTTTTGACTCTTCCATGCTGCTGACTTGTGTTTTTACAACAGTATCTTCTCTAACTAACTCACATGATTTTTTTAAACAAAAAAAATCCCAATTTCAAAAAAAAAAAAAACTAGTTAGCATTGCTAAGTGGCAATCATTATATAACTTACAAAACCAAGCACTTCTTAAAAAAACCCAAAACCTCAAAAATATCTCATTTTATTAGATCAAGGCAGAGTGATGACACATGACTGTCTTGGAAGGCAGGACCTCCTTTGCCAAGGAGAGAGCACAGGATGTTGCAATAACCAAAGTATGAGCTGGGGAGAAAAAGGACAAGTTTTAGCTGAGTGGAGAGGGAAGGTGGCCATTTCCCCAATATATTCAGCTGGAAGAACCTGAAAGGTCAGCAGATGCGAGAGCTGTTATGAGAGGCTTGAATCGAAGATGCAAGTTATGAGCCTGACGTGACATGGCAAATGGCAATGTTCCCCATAGCGATGTGAAGAAAGAAGCAATAGGGAGGGCTTGCAAGAGAAAATAAAGAGATCTGCTGCAGCCATGAGGAGCTCACTGACGTGATGATCAAACATAGCCAAGGGCACCCCAGACAGCTTGTGGTTTCAGCCTGAAGAGAAGAGGACAAGGCAGGATCGGAAATGAACGCGTGAGTTTCAGCACGGGGACAGCAGTCGCGTTTGTAACTGCAGTCAGTAGGTCAAGCAGGTTGGTGAAGAACTGGAGTCTCTGAGATCAACCTGGGGAGAAATCAATGGAGAATTTGGCAAGAGCAATTTCCGAGGAGTGCAGCAGATGGCCTCGTGCAGTGCCAGCAATGAACTCCAGGCAGCCAAAGTAAACAGCATTCTCTGTGCACTTACAGATAAGAGGGAGCGGGGGGATGAGATGGTAACTGTGGATGCAGGCAGATTCAGTGTGTATTTTCCAAGTGGAGAGATTAAACACACACTTGTTTGGTGAGGAGGGAGAAGCCAAGGCAAATGACAACATGCAGAGAGGAGTAGAGAAGAAGGTAAGCAAGCACAAGGGAGAGAAGATCAAATAACTTATTCCACTTAGTGTTGCATACATTTTGCAGCTGAAAACTGCACTAATTTGGGAAACAGTTTATATAATCCATAAAATTCATTTTATTAGCCTTCTTTTTTCCTTTGAGCCACTGAATTCTAAAAAATGAGAACAGCCATAAATGCTATTGTCTCCACAGGCAGTACTTTGGAAATATAAGATGCATGGTTACATGATAAATGCTTTTTCTTCATTAAAATGTTTGCAAATCAGATTTAAAATAGGGGGAAAATAACTTGAAAATATTCTGCACTTCAGAAAATAATAAAATGTCTTCTTATTTTCTCCTGGTAGGCCACACAATGCAGATTACTTTATGCAGGAAGCTAAACGGAAGAAGCATAAAGCAGATGCAATGGTGAGAACATTTTCTTTCCAGTTATGTTGTTCCAAATTATTTTTGTAATGCAGTTTCTTCATCAGTGCAGTATTGCTAGGGTAATTATAAAATCTATTATAAGGATGGCTAGGCTTGTTAAATTAAGAAATGTTTATATAATCAAATGTTCATAGCCCAATAAACTATGACTTAACCAATAATGACTTACTGAGATAAGGGCCTAGATAAATAAAACTTTCTATTTATTCCTGCACTTTAATTAGTAACTAACGCAATGGAGACTGCACTAGGTATTTCCATACCTATCTTCTCCCCAATTTACCTAACTGGTTAGGCCTTGCATTTATATTGCCAAATTTGCTCTTCAGGCTGAGAAACTTGCGCTTCTTTGTAAGAACTTTGCCTCCCAGAACAAAAAAAATCTAGTTTCATGGCAAACCCTTCCTAACATGATCAGAAGCTCATGGGAAATCCAAGTAACCATAGAGGAACAACTTTCACACAAAGGACTGTTGCAGCAAACAGGTTCTTAGCCCTGGCTTTGACCTGTCTAAAACTGTAGCCAGTGAGACCGTCTTGAAAAACGAGAATCTGTGGTTATAAATAGCATTAAAGGGATCCTTCTCTTCCCAAGGAGAAGGGTGCAATGAAGTAACCAGTGCTCCCCTAAGTTCCACTTAGCTGTCTCACGGCTTTCTCCAGGGCTATGTTTGCCCAGCACTATGAATAAGCTAAGTGCAACCTTAAAAACATTAAATTTCTGGGCTGGTAGGTGCAATATGTGGGGTAGAAGCCTGCATTAATATGGCAGCCTGCATTAATACGACTCTCTTACAAGAAAGGATGGCTGCAGGGGCAGCCTTGTGCTGTTAGACAGACATTTTGCTGTCACAGGATTTGGAGGAAAAGAAAGGAAGCTCAGAGCCCCCGTTTCTTCATCTCTCCTTTCTCAGATGCACAGGGTGTAACATGGCCAGGGAAGCAAGAGCAGGCCCTTAATCTGGTCACTAACGCAGTTTTACACTTTACCTGAGTTTATTAGTGCAAATTTCCATCATTTATTCAGTCCCATGATAAAGTGAGTCTTAAATCAGAAAATATGGCAGAGAAGTATAAATAGTGCATTTTAGTGTGTTGCTTTAAACGGAATGGAAAAATCACTTAATATGCACAGGAAATTCTGTCTTAATCCTGAAGAGAAATGTTTTTATAGTGGACTCTCAAAAAAAAGAAATGCAAGCAGATTCCCTGGTTTGCCACAAGTTTCCTCCAAGAAAGTCACTTAGAAACTTGTTTAAATAATCTCATCAGAGCAAGGTGATTGAAATACCCTTCACACTCGGCATTCTTTTTTTTGCATTCCTCCATAGTAGACCCTATACCTTCTGATTTGGAGGTACTGCCTGTCCCTCCGTGACCATATTGGCTTCCTGAGAGAATGTGGAGGCACTTTGAATCACCTTGCTGGGCACAAAACCTCCTAATTTGACACTGCAATATCTAATGTAGGCACTTAGAGTGAGCAGTCCGAAATGATGACTGTAAGTCTCCCTGCTCCTCAGTCCCCCATCTGTGAAATTGGGATAATAGCACCTCCACTCCTCACAAGAGCGTCAGGGAGAAAAATATAATAAAAAGTTTGTGAAGTTCTAAGGTATGATCGCAATGGGAGCCATATAAGAACCTAAAATAGATTGAAGCCAGTGTGCCATTCCAAAGTTACTATTTAATATCTTTATCCCTTAGAAGAGAATAAGGTCCATTAACCTTTCACTGTGTGCATCAGATTTCAAGCAAATGCATCCAGTCCATTAATGGGCTTTATGTGCCACAGGAGTTCAGGCTGAAGAAAAGAGAAATAAGGACAGAAGGATAGAGCTGTGATTCATCTATAGCCATAGCAAAAGTGGAACTCTGAGAGCAGATAAGTGGCATGGAAGTGTACACACATGTGCACTATGTGTACATAGACATATGTACCATCATTAGGACAAATATGTGTATCTGCATAAATACATAAATACACACAAAGATGTACTGAAAATAAGAAATGGGGCAAGGAAGAAGGATTTGCAGAAGGAAAAGCTGAGGGAGAAGAAAAATCTCTGAGAGAGAAGGAGTCTTGAGAAAGCAAAATCCTGACAGGAGAGGAGAGTGTGGTCAAGCAGTGCTGATGATGGAAGAGAGAAAAAAGAAACAAGAACCGAGATGAGCCTTTGAATAATGGGGAGTTAATAGTCAAAGCATTTAACTCCAGTTCTCTTAGTTCAAGATTATTACCTTTCTTCATTTAGTGATGAAAACCTGCAAACAGCTGTGAAATTTTTTTAATGGTGAGGATGCTTGAAAGCTGGAACAGGAGGCCTGAGCACTTTGTGGAGTCTCCAGCACTGGAAGTGTTTAAGAATAGGCTTGACAAACATCTGTCAGGAATATACTAGTAGAGTTGATCCCCCTTTGGGCACAAAAGTATGGACCAATTAACATCCTGCAGTCTTTATTAGCTCTACTTTCTGTGTGTTATGAATTTCACTGATTTTCGGGTTTTGTTGGGTGTTAGCTTTCTCTGGCAAAATTTGCGAACCTGAAGCAGTACCTACTTGCATCAGTTTTACAAATCATGTTAAGAAAACGCCACCACATATAACCGTATCTTAATTACACTATGTCCTTCCAGGTGGAAAAGTTTGGAAAGGCACTGAATTATGCAGAAGCAGCACTGTCATTTATTGAATGTGGAAATGCAATGGAACAAGGCCCAATGGAATCTAAATCCCCTTATACAATGTATTCAGAAACAGTTGAACTCATCAGGTAAGAAGGAAGGAGATGACAGCAGGGGTTATCCTGTTCATTCAAATACTCTCATCTAAATTATGATACAATTCCCTAGACACAGTAAAAAGGGAGAAGCAAAGTCCTCCCAGGTGCTAGGTCAGTAATATGTACCATATATGTATTATTTGTGATCACTATGGAAATTAAATTGGGAAACCATATAGAAAAAAATAGATAAAGCTTTTCTTACTACTTAAATTGCAAATTACTTTGAGAGTTCATGATAAAAGTCCTGCTCTCCTGAAAAGGTGGGGAAATGTCTCCATAACAACGAAACATTCACATGGTGTGGTGGTTTCCAAAATGTTACAACTTATGTTTGTGACTGCAGTTTAATGGTTTCCTGAAGGAAGATGTGAACAGTGGTAGAAAAATGGACACTCGATATCCATTAGGTGCCTGTGCTGCTGTTGTAGTCACTGGACTTTGATGCGCAATCCATCTCACACCACAGTGGGCCCCTAGGTTTAGTCAGCTGCATGGCTCTCCAGATGATACCGTCTAGAATTCAATCCCACCCTCAGACCCTCTGAGCTTCTGACTCATAAGTCCTTTTCTCTGTATAGCTGGTACTGAGAGCTGCCGTGATTGACAGTGTCATTAGAAAAAGCCCAAAATCATCCCAGGGTCTGCGTGACTGTCTCCCCAGGAGAGTCCATCAACCCATGCTAGTGGAGAAGGCTGTATTGCCAGTGACCATGTTTAAGTCATAGGACAGTCTGGGCTAGGACAATCAGCGCTAAGGTCACAGGAAGTACCACACTGTATTTTTTAATCATATTCATCGTAAAGCAAAACTCCTAAAGCAATTGATTTCTTTTGGACTTAGTGTTGATGTGCTGATTTTCTCGCATATATAAACAACGCCATTGGCATTTTATTCCACTTCGGGCTGTCTTCTAATGCATTTCAGTGAATAGAGGCCAGCTTGTTAACTGGAAGGTTGTTAAACAGAAAGAAGTATTTACTCTGTAAGAGAATAGTGCATCACATTTCTGCAGTTCTTCCCTTCTTTTCTCTTACACCAATCACAGGCAGAGCTTTTTTTTTTTTTTTTGCCTTGATATTTTTCATGATTTTAAATGTGTGGTCCTACCTCTGGAAATGAATTTTGCTTGCGGACTCATTGCTTTAAACAATGTGTGCAGCTTTGTTTGTGTTGTAGTGTGAACTGTGGTTGATCTCGCTCGCTGCACCTCCAAAAACAAACAGTTTACTGGGCATGCCTGCTGAAACAAAATATTCACACTGAATCTTTGTGCAGGTACCAGAATTAAAGTTTGAAAACAAAGATAAGGTAAAATACAATTCAGCTAATTATGGAGACAGGTATTTTCCTGGAAGCGAGCCCAGAAGTCTTGCATGTTGTCCTAACCTTGTCCATTGTTCAGGTATTCAGCCAGAAGCTGTGATTTCCAGAAACTAATTTGTGATTGCACAGCACATACATTCTTGAACCAGCAGTGCTACCTCTGTGCATGTTTAATATTTATAGAATTTGAATGTAATGTCATATGAACAAAAATAGCTCTGAGCCACATGTTCCCGCTCTGCTGTGCTCTGCTTGGGGGAGCAGATCTGAGCAGACACGTTCAGCATGAGCAGGGCGAGGGCAGCACCAGCTTCGAGGCACGCTGCTGTCTGCCTTCAAACCCCGCGCAAACGCCTCTGCGTGAACTCGGTGTGACTGGGTCTCCGCAGCAGGGGAGGTTGTTTTGGCAGGGCAGCACCGTGAGCCAGGGAGCGGCACCTTGTCAGCCAGGCTCTCCTCTGTGCTGATGGACGTGCGGGAGAGTTCCTGCTGTTCAGAAAGCACAAGGAGGCATCGCTGCTGACAAAATGGCTCCGAAACACAACCTGGAAAACACAGCAGATGTGTCGCAGCCTGAGAAAATGAGTATAATGGGGCAGATCTTCGAATGACATCAGGCAGCATTGCTCAATCAGGAGCTGACCAGTAACATAATGCTGCCTCAGTCAACTCGTACTGACCTTTTTTTCTTTTGCTTAAGGTATGCAGTGAGGCTAAAAACCCACTCAGGCCCCAACGCCACAGCAGAAGACAAACAGCTGGCAGCATTATGGTTAGTAGACCAAAATTTCCTCAAAAGGCTCCTTTTCTGCAGCAAGCCCGTTCCTTAAAATCAGACGTTGGGGGCAGTCAGGTAGGACTATGTTGTCTGCTGACATAAAGCGAATCCTTTCTGCACGAGGAAGGTCTGGCCCCTGTGTAACTGCGCCAGATCTGCATCTATCTCGGTAAATAGGCAATTCATACCTATTGACCGTGGCAGGTCAGCCATGGTACGTCAGCACAATTAATTCTGAAATGTCCGATGGTTTGTTGTTTTCATGAGCGATGTCCTTTTGTACCAATAGCTCAATAAGTTTTTTTTTTTTGATGACATTTTAGGCTCAGTAATCATAAATTATATTTACATTATGTGAAGGGAGATATGGCGAAGGTGATAATTAAGTTTCTTGCATTACCTTCTAAATTGAGATTTCTAGCTATATGCATGAAGCTTAGATACTATAAGGTGGCTAGTGATTGCTAATAAAATACTAAAATGTTATTAAAATCAAATTTTAATTTAATATCTGTGCAGTTAATACATAAAGTACCTATTACATGGTTACTGATTCTCAGTAAGTGGACATTTACAATCAGCAAGTGTGTTTTTAACATCTATTAACCATCTGTTAAAAGTCCAAATTATATGCATCTTTAGGCTCCATAAATAAGGAGCCTTAATTAATCATTTGTGTAAAAAAGAACAAAACACTCGCTGATCGATTTTTTATTTTCAATGCCTTTTCCTTGTCACTGTTCTGCTGTGCAATGAGGAGCACAGAACAGATTAATGGCAATTGCTTTAAAAGCACTGAGGTGGGAAAACAACTAAAAATTGGTTAAGAGGAAATAAACCCGTCTTAGGAAGTGTTCTCTAGGAGTGCCACGGTGCCGCAGCGCAGGGAACTGAATCCCAGCACATGAAGCCAGCGCATCTGTTTGAGGAGGAAGGTCAGCGCGAGGGGAAGCTGCCGGGGCCTTCTCCCGGCGATGAAGAGCGGCCCTAACGCCAGGTCTGCCATCCAGCAGACGAGCTGGCACCATTTGCACTCGTGCGGTACCTGTGAAGGTGACAGAGTGACAGTGATGGTGGCTCTGAGCCCACCGCGTCCCCCGGCTGCTCCCCGCGCCGGCCGGGCACCGCGCGCGCCGCGCTCGGCACTCCTGAGGAGACACTGTCCTCCAGTGGCCCAAGGCAGAAATTCACATTTTCGATTTAGGAAAAGAGGCACTGGCTGCGAATTATAGAAACCCTGGCTGGGATTTTGAGGATTTTCAACTATTTTTTGTGAGTTTTTGAGTGTTTTGGTGAGTTTTTGGCAACCCCATAGGGCACTTTATGATTCCTGAACCATGAGAAGGGCACTAGTCTGCACTTCCCAAATTCAAGCTTCCTTCTGTTGTTTCAGACTGAGTTGCAAGATTAAAATAAGGCCTCTGCTGCCAAGTGAAAAGCAGAACATACCAGATTTGTTTCAAGAGCTATGTCCTGTGGTGCAGTCTCATCCTATCTGATCAAAAATCTTACTGGGAAGAGGCTGCGCTGATTCTTGGGCTTGACCAGTGCACCTAAATCCAATAGCAAAGACAAGAGTTGGTGTGTCCTGAATGCTGATTATCAGTTACCATTAGGTATAAGCACAGTTATACATAATACATTTGCTACAATTGCTAATTTATTTTAATAGCATTATAAAGATATCTGGCACTCTGCAGACTAACAAGGATCAAGAAGGCAGACAGTTCGACTACCATATGATGACTTTGTCAGCTCTCTGATGATTTTCTGTATGAGAAAAAATAGGCAGATGGCCTGGGAATGCTCTCTCTCAACCCCTACAGAGTTTCCACTCTGGTTTCTCAACAAAAACAAGCTTGAACAGTGAAATATGGGTAGCTCTGAGGTCTACCCGTTTCCTGGCCATCTCCAGCCCCCGGAAGAGAAAACTGGCTGCACACAGAATACACCCAGGATGACTTTAGTTTATTATCACATCAGCTCCAGCCTACAGTAATGTAGTTCCAGGCTAAGGTGCC
Organism: Tinamus guttatus; assembly: GCF_000705375.1. The sequence goes on along the minus strand of NW_010587175.1, from coordinate 162,590 downwards.
AAAAAACTTGCCTTTGCGTGTACAACAAAACCCAGAAAACTACATATATTGGATTCCAGGCCTGTCAATGATCTCTTTGCAGGTCAAGACCCTGATTTGACCCTGTCAAACCAAAGGGACCCAACTCTGTGAATCCTACTTAGTATAGAGGCTATTCAGTACCTCATTAGTGGCACCCATCACAATGTGGGCTGTCCTGGCTGCAGTACCTAGCCTTGTTCATGAACCCATGGCCAAGTGTGAAAATGGAGTGGTGATCAGAATAGTAAGGAAGGTGCTGTTAGTTTTCCATTGTCTGTTTGTTTAAGAATTAAAGATAATCAATTAGGATTGTTTAATTATTATGCAGGAGACACACTTTACCTTCCGTTCTCCTCTCATTCTAGTTACCGCTGCCTGGCTCTTCTGTACTGGAGGATGTTCCGGCTCAAGAGGGACCATGCCGTCAAGTATTCGAAAGCTCTCATTGAGTATTTCAAGGTACTTACTCTATGGCGTGTTTTATTTAAATCAGTGCATCATTATAGAAAACACAGCATCTTTAAAAGCGGGTGCCATGGTGGGCTCAATTCTTCCCTGGTCTAGTCAGGAGTTTTACTGTAGTCTCCCATGGCAGCACCTGGTTTCTGCTCAGTCATGCCGTATTCACAAGGCTGCCTGTCTACAATATACAAACTGTGTTACTCCATAAGAGAGTGGGGGCTTTTGTACCACAAAGTAGGCATATTCGGATTATCCTTAGTCAATCGTCTGGCACTATCCAGCTTTGTTCTGAATAGATTTTGCAGATTTTGCTGGAGGAATCCCTTTTAGGACTGCACTTCACACTATATTCCTGTGAGTTGAAGATTTGAATACAGATCGGTTGGTAGCTGCAGGGATTCCATTTAGCAGCATCGATAGGTAAGATAGTGCAGTAGGACATGCTCCTTCCTAAGGAACTTGCAGACAGCCCACGCGGGCTTCAGTTACACAAAAGCATCCAAGGACAACCTTGCCTCCTATCCTGTGCTTGACATGACACTGCTGGCTCCTCCTTCCCATTTCTCTTTTCCTGCCTCTGCTTCCGTGCTCCATTCTCTGCCAGGTCTGGAAAATATCTCAAGAACAAAACCTTTCTGTTGGAGAACCCACCAACCAGTGAGTGCATCCAGCATTTGACCAACTAACAGAAAACCAGCCTCCATCTTCCTAGCTTAAAAAATCCATACATGAGAGTGCTCTAAGACAAACTGTTTTGGTCGACCCTGAATAGCCATTTGTCTTTGGATACAAGGCCCATCTTCTTCTTTTACTTATTTTTTTTCCTTTTTGCAAGGGGACGTACCTTGAAATGAAAAACATCCATCCTTTGACATTTTGTTAATAAAAAATTTCAAATACAAGCACAAATGCTCATGACCAGATTTTAAATACATGAAGGAAATTGACAGATCTGTTATTGTCAAACTGAAACTGAAGTCACTGTAATTGCTTCTAAAAATTTAGCAATATATAATTCAACATGCTACCTTTCTCTAACAATGACTTGATTTCAGGGGAAAGAAATATGTGCCTATTATAGCGCTTTATTTTTCTTTACCTGTTCAGAGAATACCTGCATTAAGAACAGGATGGTCAGGCTCTCGACCACGTAAAATGTCTTCTACTAGCAGACGGAAACTGTTTCATGGCAAACATAAAATGGACTTGCACTCTGTTACAGCCAAGATGAGCTTGTTTTTTGCAGAGCTCCTGCTGATACAATGATAGCATAGATTCACATTAGAAAGCATTCTCACCTTTGAAAGTAAAAATGGAAAGAAAAAAATCCATTTGCTATAATTTTCAGTGGAAAACTAGCCAATTCTCCACTCATTCCATATTTGGTACCTAAAAGCTTTCAAAACCAAGTGACGTGAGATGCTGCCTGCATTAAGAACTTCCACGTAAACTATCCATCAAAGACAGATTTTAAACCTTGTCGCACACACTTTCAGTGAAAATTAGATATGCTTTTCTTTTAATAAATAAAAAAATATTTAAATTGTCTTTTAAGCATTTTATTTCTATTATAAAAAAATAGCGCAGCAGAGAATTAACAGGAAACCATGGACATTCAGGAGCCAGAAACATTCGAGAGTATAAAGAAGTCAGGAGAATAGGTGGGCAGCAGGAGTCAGAGTGGGATAAGAGATGTCTCCTTACATCATGATACTCTCTTCAGTATCCCCCTTTTCTTTTGGAGAGGAGGCTGGAATAATATCTCTAAAAGGATGAGAAAAAGAAAAGATGTGTGAAGTTGCATCCAGTAAGGCTGGCTACATTTACAGAGAAAATATCCTTGACTTCACTTTTCATATTTTCCTTCCTCTGACTTCATATGTAAATTATATGCAGCCAATTCCTGCCAACTGTAAAGATCAAGGTCAACAGTTCTGAGATAGCAAAATTAATTAATTAATTAAGCCAGTGGAGCAAATGGCAAGGATTCACTAGTTGGTGCTGTTTATGATAGTAAACAAGGAAGAAAAGAAAAGCCTCTGAAGAAGGAACACTGAGGGACACCCAATAGTTTATTACTCCTCGCAGTCACGTGGGATGTAGAAGGCCCAGAGTCAAAATGCAGGAGGACTGTCAGGGCACTAATGTGCTAAAACACCATCACCAGTTTCAGTGTGTGCATGTGAGGAGAGATGTGGGGACACAAGAGGGAGTTCAGAGGCCACGGCAAACCTGAGAAAACAAGCTCTATGAAGAGCAGCTCCAAGGATTTGTCTGGCTTATTGGAGAAAAGGTAATCCTCAGAGGACATGATCACTGTGTATATGGAAACAGAGTCGATAATGCCAGGTGACATTTAGTTTTGCTGGCACTAGACCAACAAAATCCACAAGCTAGCATTGAAGTTAAGAAAATTCAAACTTGAAGTTCTGAAACAGAGTGTTTCCTATCTCTGAGGTCTCTTAAACATGAGAACAGGATACAAGAGAACAAGGAGGATAAGCAGCATCATAGGATTTCTATATGAGTAGCTATACTTTATTTTTTAAGTACAATAATTGCACTTCTGGTAAAAATTCCCCGCATCATTGCTAGAAAAGGGAAACTGCTGAGGGAGTGCCCTGGGGGATTGCTTCCAGCCTGGAAATCCGTGAATCGCTCCGTCTCCTGTTTGTCATTTTTCCTTCACGAGCCACGGGAGAACAGGCGCGTTTGTGTCGCTGTTAGCGCTTGTAGCGTGTACAGCTTGTAGCACTTGCAACTGTGCATTTACCCAACACGTGTAAACAACCCTGCAGCTGCAGGACTCAACACTTGTCTCCTGTGCTCGCCAAGCAGGGAGGGCTGCTCCCCAGCGCACAGTTATCTACATGAGCTGCTGTGGGGCAGCATTTAAGGAGGCCTCTTTCCCCTGGAGAATCAGGGATCGGCCTTTGCTGAACATGGGGATGGACCAGAAAAATCTTGTTTCTTAGATTTCTGCTTCTTGCGTGTTTCTTTTCTTTGGGCCCTGGATTAAATCGGACACTGCATTTGGGAGTAGGAAGGGGTTCTTCTGAAGGCCAAATGGGCAGGAAAAAATAAATTCTTAACTCCTGTAGATGAATGGTTCAGGTCATTTTTGCTTCTCTATTCCCTACTATTGCCACTTTCATTTCCGCTGCTGTAAATATGCTGCACAAGGCAGTCTCTTTACAAGGAATGATGTTCTTCAGTCTAAGTAAAATGTACCAGCGAGAACTTGATGACTACATTTGCATAAAAAAAAGTTGTAGATGATCTGATGGCCGCTTCTAGCCATAAACCCTTAAACATTCTGCAAGAGCAGTTTCTGGCCCTACAATTTCTGTCTTGCTCAGACCGAGAGGACCAAGGAGTTTCTCAGATGCTAGGAGAATTACTAGCTAGAGGGTGGGAAGA
>NW_010587175.1:137554-158623 GCF_000705375.1 Tinamus guttatus | reverse complement strand
TTCCAAGGTTTTCCATGAAAAGACTCACTTTTAAGATGTTTTTCTACCAGTCCCAGTTCCAGAGAGTTTAACAGAATGTGATTTGTCTCTGTGCTGCAGCACTGATTCATCACAGCCAAACTGGTCTCAGGGGGTTTATTGCACCTTGAGACATTATTATTTCTAGCTGCACAATCTTTTATTTACCTATCCTTGCTTTTATACTGTTTACTGTTGCTTGTTTTGTGGTCTTATATACATCATATACATTGTGAATTATTTTTGCCTTTACAGAATTCATCAAAAGCTGCCCAGACCCCATCGCCTTGGGGTGCCAGTGGAAAGTAAGTTCACATGTCACACAGAAACTTTTATCAGATTGGCTACCAGAAATTGTATTTTCTTACCTACAGTGTGTAGGTGTCTGAATACTCTCAAGTATTTAATCCCGCCACCCTTCTAAGTAACTGTGTTAATATCCAATTTCAGGAGCACGGGAACGCCATCACCCATGTCTCCTAGCCCTTCTCCAGTCAGCTCTGTAGGGTCTCAGGGGAGCACAGGGGCCCCTTCCCCATCTCCCATAATCAGCATCCCGCAGCGCATTCATCAGATGGCCGCCAACCACGTCAGCATCACCAACAGCATCCTGCACAGCTATGACTACTGGGAGATGGCTGACAACCTGGCCAAGGAGAACAGAGGTGAGGGATTCAATGCACTGGACTGCTGTAAGGGAATGTATACTTGGGTTGGGTCCCATACATCGCTGATCTATTTCGATAAGGACCATGTTCACAGGGAAGGACTGCGGAGGTTTTTTTTTTCTTCTATTTCAGTCTGTCCCAAACTGCAGCCCCAAAAGGTAGTGCTCGTAGCTCTCTCACTCAGAAGCAGCAGTACAGCACTATTTTTGTCGTTATGTGGCAAGAACAGGTTGCAGACAGCACAGTTACTGGCATGGCTATAGGTAGCACTTGCTGCCATTTGTGTTGCTCTGGAGAAGGAAGTTTGGGGGAGGCAAGGCAGCTCCCTGACTGCAGCAAAGTCGCGGAGGAGGATGGTGGATGCATTTAGTTGGGCCATGTCAGGAAGGAGCTTCTCTCCTTTTGCATAACGAACGGACATCTCCCACCCACCCTCGCACACACACAGACACAGGTAGATACAGAAGGGAACCAGGTGCCCCATTCTCTCTTAATACAAACCCCAATTGGCTCATTAGGCAAATTATGTTTTAGTCTGGGATGACGCTGTTGTACAAGTCTCTTTGACTGTCATGGTATCTAGCATACGTATAGGTAGACACTTGTATGTAATCTTTGGGATTTAGTTGTCCTTAATCTCAAAACAAGTCCTGCCCAGCACTTGTTTGCTGTTTCAAGGTTTACCAGAAATGCAGAGCCGAAGAACTAACTGTTTTGTTCTTTAAAATGAAAATTGCATCAGCCTGTAACATCATGAAGCACAGGGCTTTAAAATGAATCTCAGCAGCATTAAACTTTCATTCTTGTGAGATGTTCAGCTTGACTCCATTTGTGGGAAAATAAAATCTCCTAAAGGGTGACAAACCGAAAATATAACTTTGCTGTTCTAATGCTGAATCTTTTTTTTTTTCTTTTCCTCATAGATTTTTTTAACGACTTGGATGCGTTGATGGGACCTGTCACCTTGCACAGCAGTATGGAGCATTTAGTTCAGTACACTCAACAAGGACTTCACTGGGTGCGGAACAGCGCTCAATTGTCATAATGACTGTGTGCCATTCGCGGGGACTGTAAAACTTTCACGGATAATTCAGTTATTCTGGACACTGTGCTACAGAAATAGTCAGCCACAGCATTGATCCAAACAAAGGTGAATATTTCGTCAATGTTGAACCAATTTTTTTCTGAGTGTAGACATATCTGTGTGTGCATATACAATATACAATGATGTCTCTTCAGAATGAATTGTTCCCTACCACTCTCCAAACATTTTCGTACACTAGAAATACTAGAAAGAACTGATCTTAATACACCAAGTATATTACTTCTACTCTCGTGCTGAAAAACTCAGAATCCAAAATCTCATGGGCTGATTGAACCAAGTGCAATAAGCACAAATCCCTATTCAGGAGAGCTCTCAATAGACTCTTAAATTTAAGCTGGCACTGAAATCCATTGACTTCAGCGGAGCTTAAGCACATACATAAGGGCTTTCCTGAACTGGGATGACTGGGGGCAAATCACGGCCACAGAGAACTTCTCCAGAGAGCGCAGACATGCCATAGAAGTTTCAGGATTAATGTTCCCTCTTGCTGTTACTTCCCCACTGGGTCACACAGAGGAGTTGTGTAGACTGCATTAATATGGCGAAAGAAGACATTCCTTCATGTGCAATAGCTTTCAACAGATTGCATGCATTTCTTTATCCCTCGTCTTTTTAAATAAGCTTACCTCTTGTTCAGCTCCTCACCAACAGTATGACCTACAGTTTCAGGCAAAAAGCCTGAAAAACAGATATGCTAATAGCAAGAACTTAAAATAGACTAGAAAATTGCATTTTGTTACTGACAGCAAATAGATAAATGGAAAAAAAAAGCAAACTGCAATCCACTTAGTAAAGAAAATGTGTTAATTTCTGCTGCATACACACAGAGAGGTATCTCTGACATTTGTTGGCTTTGCGTGGGAAGGCTTCATCTTACAGGTTTTGATCTTTGTACCTTTTTTTCTTCAGCAGCAGAAGCTTGCTGCATTTTCTTCTAGACTGTATGGGAACATTACATGCAATTTCCTTTATCTAGGAAGCCGAGTTTGCTGCTCACCAGACTAAAAACTGTTTCCTGTCATAATCCTCTCACTCTTCATGCATAATCCTCAGCTAGGCTTTAATGTCTCTTGATTTACAGAATGTTTTCAGTGCCTGTTGACAAGCTGGTTTTGTGTGCCAGGGGAATTAATCCTGCAATAATTGCAGTTTAATTTGGGCCAGCTGAGGTCAAGGCCAGTTTCTATCAGCTACGTTTTGTATTTAGTAATGCCTTTCTTTTTTTTTTTTTTTTTTTTTGCATTTTCTTTTCATTTTCAGTAGATTTGATGAATTTGGGTTTCCTCTTCTTTATTGGAATTATAATTTTGTTGCCTATTTTGCACTCAGATTTGCAGCCGGTACTCAGCTCAGCAGCTCTGGTCACTTCAACAGACTATTCTTGTCAGCACCACTGACTGGACCCTTTGGTTGTTGTTTTCTAAACCAATGTACATATATATTAAGGAAATGTGAGTACAAAAAAAAAAAGACTGATTTTTAATAGTCGATACAAACAGAAATAACCACTTGATACTGATGGTTGATTGGCTGGTCCCTGCTGCCTTCTTTTCTCCCCCAGTTTGAAGAACTGCATTAAAAATATATACCAAATGATGTGGCATGTTTTCTCATTAAAACATCTTTGGTAACGCAGACTATATTTACCCAGTGGTGAAGAACAGGTTTGAGAGCATATTGAGCTCCATGCAGCTGCATTTTTTGTCCAGGTTGCTTACTATAATTACAGCTATTGCTCAGACTGAGGGCACCGGCACTGCCCTTTGAAGCTGCTCAGCAGTGCGGCTACTGGCGAATGCTCAGCCCCAGGCCATCGTGGGCCCGTTTATGCACCGAGGGCCGCTCACATCCCTCCTCCTCCAGAGAGAGCTCCTGAGCTCGGGCTCCACTAACCTGCTAGCACTTGCTTTTGTGTTACACTGTGGGTCATGGCAAGGCTGGCCCTAAGAGTGAACATGGACCTGCCTTTGTATGACTTAACATCCTCCAACTCCTCCAGTCACTCTTAACCCCAGCGGCAGCATAACTTAATTTGTCACAAGTACTAGTGGAGAACGCAGTCGGTGCCTTTCTGATTATTCCTTGCCTGGTTTCCAGCTGTGGAAGTCTGCCATGGATCCTCCAGAGTTGGTTCTGTGGGTGGCTTCAGTACTACAGGAAGGTACTGTGGGATTTCTGCTCAGTTGAGGAAAGGGAGATTTAGATTAGCTTGTTTTCTTCAATGGTGCCTGTGATGTTTGTCTTCAGATACATTCTGGGAGTCCTTATTGCTATTTAATGTTGAGGAAATTTAGATATGTATTACTGCCTTAAATGGAGTTGGTTTTATTGCACACTTGGCATTTTGAGTTTCAGGTATGGAACTTTGAAGCATGCTTATTTTAGTAAGATGAAGATATTGTTCTTAATTTTAATGAACCCTATATGGATGTCATATGTCAAGCCACTTCAAAGAAATGCAAGAACTAACGCTGTCCTGTTGTCATGTGTTTCCAAGTGCTTAGGATCTCTTGTAGATGATTGTCCTTTTTTTGTAGAAATTGTACTTGTATTGAAGTATTCCACCTAAAAGACCCGTTGATTTCCACAGAAAAACACTTCTTTTTTTTTTTCATTTTTTTGTGCTGCCATCATTTATGTTGAGTATCTGATAAGCATTCCGAGTCTTAATCTCTGGTGGTGTAACAGGATGAAGTAGCAGCCATTTAAACCAACTAGACATCTAAATGGATTAGAGGTTTTGGCCTTCTCTCCATAGGGCTTCTTACAACTGGACTAATTTGGTGAGGTTTTTCACAATACTATTCTGTGCAGACTACTTACTGTATAGGGTGGCTGCTGTTCGAATTGTGGGAGCTGAATTAGTGACAACCAGTCCTTCCCTTCTGTTTTCTTAGGGCCTGATCTCGAAAAGTGTAGGTATGTTCCAATTAAGGATATGCTTCAGTTTAAGAACCTAAATAGTCCCTAGTTATTTCAGCAAGAGTTGAAGGGCCTCTGTGCATTCTAGGTGAGATCAGTGGAGATTGTTCTTATTTGGGGCTCCATGAAAGAAGCTCGTTTGTTTTAATCTGTTGTTAAAGTTCAGGATCGTGTAGACTTCTTTACACCACAGCAAAAAGTTCATTTGGCAGAAATAAGAAGTCCTGTACATATCCAGCAGGATTATGCCTGGGGGGAGAGGTTTGTTTACAAACAGGGGTTTCTGAATCAGTCGCGCTGGCAAAGCAATCGGGTTGCACCCAAAGGAACCACAAAGTGGAGGTGGGTGCAGCCCATGCAGAGGGGTCTACAGGATGTTCACTGACAGCAAGATCATGCAGATCATGCTGGCCTTAACCCCTTATAGTACTTCATGGTGGCATGGATGGCAGATGAGAGCAAAGCATAGGTTCAAGTATTGGTAAAAACAAAGCATGGTCCTCCCATCACATGGAAGGAAATCTCAGTCCCTTGCCTGCCTATTTCTCGTATCCAAATATCATAGCATTCGTGAGGAAACACTACAAAGACCACAGGACTTTAGGGAAGGAGGTTAAGGAAGATCAAGCCCTAAGTGTAGATGCAAGCACATATGTATATACTGTAAATCTAAATAGTAATAAAAGTCACTCAGCATGAAAGATATTACTAGTGCCTACCATTGATCATCAAGTACTTATCACTGAGCAGCCGTATCACCTCAGAAGTGCAGTAACTGTTATCAAAATAATTTGTGCAGCTAATTAATTTATAAGAAATGCACCTTTGGGACTGCGCCATAGTATCTCTTTTGTAGTACAAGTGTGCAACCATTTTTCATAGCTACTGATTCAAATCTACATCACTGAAATGTCACGATATCTTTTTTTTCTGGATTAGGACATATGCTTAGACCTGGCTAATCTACTTTATCTACCCAAGAGACTTTAGTAGTCACCCCTGTTATTGCACGTACAGCATATACTATTGACTGACTTAGTTGTAGATTTTAATCCAAATGAAATTGGAATTTGCAAAATGACTCGGATTAATGGCATCTGCCTTAGCAACCCCACAGATGTGACATTAAGTGATTTGTGTTTTTAAGCAGGAAAGGTTGAATTTTATGTAAATAACAATGGCTGAATTCCTTGATATTTTTACAAGATTTTTTTTTTAAATGAAAAGATTGTCAAAGCAATATGTTTTTTAACTCTTACATTTTCTGGAGGGTCATGAGTTCATGGTCAAAGCTATATAAAGGACATGTCCTTCTGCAGTATGCCTTGCCTGTACCTAATCTGCTTAATGCTTAATATTTCAAAAAGAAATGTTTCTTTTTTCACAACAACAGCAACATTTGCCTCCCTCCATTAAGGGTGGATACTCAAACTAAAGAATAGAATCTCTCCAACACAACAGAAATACAAACAGTGCCTGAAGAATGAATTTGCAAGATAACGACAGGAGTTTGAGTGGCACAGATCCAACATGCCTCTTCTTTTTGATAACATTTTGTTAGCATTTACATCACATGTTGGAAGTTATTGTGCTTGAAACCAGAGAATTACTCTGATTCTCATGTTATAAATATGCCCGCGAGGCCTGATCACTACCATAATCATAATTGTTAACATTGATGTGCCATGCACTGAAGGCTGGTAAGGCATGTGACCATGGATAAATTAGTCAGAATAAAAAAAAAAAAAAAAAAACATTTGGATGCTCTTACCTCTAGAAAATGGCAGGACAATGTCTCTAACACAATACTGGTAGCATGAGACTTTGGCTGCTTTAATGTCTCTCATAAAGTTATCATTCCCTTCAGTAAGGACAAGGCTCCACTGCCAGCATTCCTGGCTACTGTGCTTTGAGTTGCTTTTAATATTAATTAATGCATTGGGAAAGTCACTTTGGGAACTGCTTTCCCTCACCAGAGGAATCCACACAGAAGAAAAACAAAAAGATTTGGAAAGTCCAAGGCATTCCACATGATTCTCTCAAGAGAGTATGGTTTTCCTCAGTGAGAAGGGCAGGATTCAACTGAGGATTATTTCCTCAGGTAAATCCTTTGTGTATGTGTGCTGTCTGGCTGTGTTGCTCTTGCTAGTCCTCAAGTAGGTGTGAAATTTCAGGTGCATTTTCTACTTTTGGAGCCCAAGCTGCCCTTTAAACAGGGTGCTGGAGCACAGAGCAAGCAAATGACCCACAAGTTGCCTAGAAAGTCCTGCTTTCCCCAATGCCAGCAGCGAATACAGTGAGGCTCCCTCTCTTTCCTGATCTGTGTAGCTTGAATTTCGTGCTGATCACTCATCCTGTCCCTGCTCTTCCTGCTGTCACGGAGTACAGTGCAGGTTTGGGTCGGAGCAGAAGCAGTAGCTATAGGGCAGACCACACAGCAGCAGAGTGACGGCCTCTACTGACAGAAGCTCCTCTGTAGTAATAAAGTGCTGCTCATCTGATCTGAATCTAAACTGTATTTTGGTTATTCCAGAACACTACCCTGTAAGGACTGCAGTGAGTCCAAAATGCCAGAATGCCCAAAAAACAGGGCTTTCCACTGCCCCGACGCGCATACTCCTTTTTGGGAATGAATATAGAGAGGAGCACGGATCAGCAGGCACTCAGGTCTCATGTTCCTCCTATATACTAACACAGGGGCACTTACACTTATCTGCCTCATAGGGCTTTATGAGAATTAATTAATGTTTGCAAATCACTTTGCATCCTCAGAAGGAAAGTGCTGTTGAAGAGCTATGGAAGAAACTGCTAAGCACATTGGATGAATTTCACCCTTGAGCCCAGAGTTACAAGACCTTTGAATTCCTTAAATACCATGTAAGCTCTCGGAGCAAGTGCCAGAGTATATGAAAGCTTTGCCTAACACTGAGGGGAATAAGAGCCTAGGTGAAAAATGCAATTTCCAGAGTATTTGTAGCTTTCGTCCTTGTGGAAAGCAAGAATCACTGCAGCACCTAATGGGACAGACAGTACAGGCTAACCCAGTGGTATGTGGCCATCCTAAAAATTCAAAGGTTCTTTATATGTCTTTTAGCTGCTTTGTATTTCCATGGAAAAAAAATTGCTTCCCAAATCTTACCAAGTGCATTTCTTATCAACAGCTTCAGAAATGTTCAACTTATTTGTTATTCCAAATCCAGCTTTGAATTACTCCCACTAAATGGGTGTTTTCTTTTAAAATGGTGCATTGCAGAGGGGACTGGTTGCTTTTCAGTATATTAGGAAAAGCATGTAGCTCTGTGCATCTCTGGGTGATGCACATTGCCAGTAACTCATCTAGTAAGTCAGGTGGAGCTTATGTTGGCAATGCCATGGTCAGGGAGTTACTTTCCTAATACCATGACTGTCAACTGGCATAATGAGGTTAAATTCCCAGTGCTTTTCTGACTCAGCCAGTGGTAAAGCACTTCCCTAATGGCAGGAAATGAACACCAGTCAAATCAACAAGATGTTTCTGTTGCTTTTGGTGATGTTCAGATGATACTAACAAATTCATTCTTATTTAGCACTATTGAGTTGGGTTTTTTCCTCCATTTTGCACTACTCTATCTGAAATTCTCAACTCATCAACAAACATTGGAAAATAAATATTTATTGGGGGAACAAACTAGACAAAAATAAGATTTACTGAAATATAGGCTCTGCTTAGTCTTTTTATTCAATCTATCGCTGAAAATATTTCTATTTAAAAAGCATATTTTCATTTGCAGTTGAGATTTTGAGGCCTGCCTTCATCCATGACAAGTTCACCTTCCAGTTGCATAAAGTGCTGCATGGGGCCATAGGGACTTCTGCCTTGCCCCAGCAAATCACAAAGAGTTAATTGGATCCATGATTAGTACATTAATTAGTTTTTTATGTCCTCAGTCTTTCATTTCACCTTCCTGGTCACTCAGCCTGCTCTTCCTGCAGCTCTAGGCAATTCCTTCCCCAAGCCCATCTCCCAAGGGAGAGAAGGGAGATGCTGACATCACTCACACGAAAAAAGATGGGAGTCACCTCATCCTATATTGCAGGTCTAAAATAAACTAGATGAATCGCCCACTAGAAATGCCTGCAAAGGGAATCCAGGTGATGAACTCAAATACGGAGGTAAAATAAATCCCGTACTCGGTTTATGATTGTACCTGTTGCTAATGAGAGAGCTGCTGAAATTGGTAAAATATGTTTGGATGCGCTGAGGCAGGATATGGCTGAGATCACTTGGGAGGCAGCAGACATGCTGGTAAATATGTATGAGGTAAATACATTTATTCTTGAGCTATTTAAAGCATATGTTATAGATCTGGACCATCACTTCCCTATCTCTCATTCACTGGGCTCCAATCCAGAGAGGTCAGTAGTTACTTGAGGCCTCAGTGTGCACCTGTGTTCTATCAAGACTGAAGTATTCAGATTACTGAAACATCCAGAAGAGATAGTTTACAGTTTAGTAAACACTCAAAGGCACTTCTTTCATATGTTGGCTGAAAGTACAGCTGGTTTTGTGGAAACAGAAGAAACAGTTTTTCTGTAGCTTGTGAGAGATCAGATTGGCCATGAGCCAACATTAGGCCAATATTACTCTTTTTAGGGAAATTCAACAGCATTTGCCAATGCCTTCTATGAAAGGACTCCAAGAAACTTGCATTTTTAGGCATGATGAACAGGCTGCAAGCAACACGGGGCATCTCCCTTGCCTCCCTCTGCTGCCAGTGGAGATGGACAGAGCAGCTCCCTTCGTGAGCTATTCGGAGCACCCGAGTTAAGCTTTGCCATTAACATGGGGCCATTTGCACTGACTGCAAAAGGAGCCTGGGGAGGAAAAAAACACGGCATGCAAAAATGCCCATCACCTACCACAGCCTCTTGCCTTTCGGTGTACGTGATGAACGGATCTGACTGCACGCGCTTGTCCGGCGGGGGTGTACAAACACCAGCTTAGGCCCAGCATCATTTCTGTAACAAAACGCAGAGAATGTCACTTCCACGTTTCATTTATGGCCACGCACATCAGCAAATTCTTGTGCGGTTATTCACGTGGGCATGGCTGTATTTGTCGCTCGTGAAGTACCGCTTGTGTGTCTCTCGGAGGGTGCTCTGCCTGAGGCCCAGCCCGCCAAAGCTGCAGCCATTCATCTTTCCAGTGAGCATATCCCCACAGTATGTCCCTGTATAAGCAGGCAATATTGTTTACACGGCTTAACAAATGGAGTGTTCTGTACAGTAATTTATGCTGTAAGATATGTACATATATCACTGTAGCAGTTACAAATGCTTTGAACTGCCTTATTTATTAGATCAGTTAGCATTTCCCACCTTGCTCCAGAATATTTTAAATTATTTTTATCTTTTGCATTGCATTATTTTCAGTTACTGCATTTTGACCCAATTATTTTAAAAAATGGTCTTTACAACAAACAGATATTTAAAAATTAAGTAGAAATAGCTAAATTCACTGCCCATTCAACTAATATAGCTCTGATTATGATTAAAAATAAATATTGTATATTCTTATCTGTGTATTATAGTATATGCCAGAAACCATATAGCAGTTGTGATCAGTAAAAACATCAAGAGCTTTAGAAACTTTCACCTTGTCCATTTTTCCATTCTGAGACAAAAAAATAATAAGCCACTTTTAATCTAAAATGTTCCCCATGAGAGCCGTAGTCTTATTCCTTCCTCAGGCAAAACTCACATTGGCTGCAGTGGGAGCTTTACCTGGGTAAATGTATGACATAAGGACATTACAAAAATAAATATACCACATATGACCAGTCCTTGTGCTTGGTAGTCATTCTTTTGGAAAGAACAAAGAGTAAACATTACATCTGTAACTCTCCTCTGTCTCACACCTTCCTTTTTGCCATACAAGTAACAACAACAAAAAAAAGAGATTCTTAAACAATTATATTTGTTCCATTTGCTCAAGCAAAATATAAACCTTATGGGATCAGTTCCAATTCAAACTAGAAAATAAAAGAAAACATTACTTCTGTTTGCTTTCACGTTAAATTCTGCTACACAATTAAACAGATTCATGCATACAAAGGCAATGAAATTAAAGATGACTTGTTTTACTGTTTGGAGATTTTGCTATGTCCACAGTTCATATAAAACTCATGTAGCACAGTTTCTGGGATGGTGAAAAATCCTACTGTAATGTAACAGAATGAGCCTTAAGGATTTGTAAGAATAAGCACTTTTATATTAAGAAGCAAATATTAATTCATCAGTAAGATTACTTTTTTAATGTGACAATAAACCATGAAATCAACATCCTTCTGTCTCAATTATGCCTCATCTGTCTCTTTCTTAAACCTTTTCCCAAGTGAAAAAGATTGTCTCCTTTTTGTTATGGCTTTTGGGTCCCACTGGGGCAGACAGCTCAGCTCTGGCTAACAAAATGCCATGATTCACAACGGGCTGACATGAGACATCACTGCTCCCTGCCACCCGGCACCTGCCAGGAGGCTCCCATCCTTGGAGAAGGGACAAGAGAGCGGGCAAGGGATGCTCTTCCCCACCACTCCGGTGCCACTGACTTAGAGCAAAATCAAAGGGAGGAGACTTGCCTGCAGCCCTTGAGTTGAGCAGCAGG
The DNA here is from genome assembly GCF_000705375.1 of Tinamus guttatus. The sequence goes on along the minus strand of NW_010587175.1, from coordinate 147,267 downwards.
TAACCACCCAGCCTGGAGCTCCTGGACGCATACCCACAGCAATCCAGGATGTAGCTGGGGTTTCCAAGATCACCAGGAGCCAGGGGGTCCGCGTGCCCTCAAACACAGTGGCGCTGCTCCGCACAACACACAGGTAATGCTGCTGCGTCGCACCTGCTCGCCTCACCTCAGCCTCTCGCCCTCGGTGCCTCGGCCGTTTGCTTCTCATCGTGCAAAATATCCAATTCTAGGTCCTGACTTGTCCCGTGAAAATCTCTTCTTGGGGTAATGCAAGGTCAGGAGAGAAGTCAGACGCCACCGAGCTGCAGACCTGGAGGGCCCATTAAGAAGATCGAGCCTTACTTGCCAGGAAAACACAGGGCATAACATTTCAGCAAGGGATGCCTTTGTCAAAGGTTAATAACGTGATGAGCAGGGGCCTAACCTTTCATTAAGGCATCAAATCTTGATTTAAAGGCAAAAAGTAATGAAAAATTCACCGTATCTTGTGGACTACAACTTGCTAAAAATACTGCCACAGGGCTTCACTTTGAATTGAATCAAAGCTAATTGTAAAACCAGACCCACCCACCCCCCCAAAAAAAAAAAATAACACACAAATAATGGAAATGGAATATAAGTATTTAAAGCAGAGGGAGACTTGTGGGGAAACTTTCAATTTTAGGGGAGCTTCTAGTCTTAACTTGAGGAAGGTTATATATAAAGAGTAGTATTTGCTACTCTGAAACAGAATGGGCTGTGATGGGAATGTTACTAGACATGCAGTCCCACAGAAAAAGAAAAAAAAAACCATATTGCTGAAATAGAGACCCTCTTATCCATATTTACCCTTTCATGTCTGTGCCAAGATTGCATTCATAGTGTTGTGAATCTTTCTATTCTATCCTTAAGGAAAGAATATGAAACAGCAGTATCTGTGGATGTTTCTTAAAACGAAACCCACACTGCCCAGGTGCCTGGATAAGGAATATTTGTTTGAAATCTTCTGTTCCATAAGGAATTGCAAACCCATAGAAATGTATGTTATGGTGGCTCACTGCACCTGAGAGCGTGAATTTCCACTGATTTGATTTTCTGTGGTCATTTTTCAAACACCAGTAATCAGCAGTAAGAAGGAAAGGCTGAGTGTGACAAGCTGGTAGCACATATGTCTACATGTGGTATAAAGCAATGGAGAATCCTATAGATACAGATACTCTTTTTTGTTTTCTGTTACTCAAAAAGCAGAGAGGGGCACGGGAATTCTTCAGTCACACAGTGCTATGGGCAGTATTAACAAATCCCTCCAGGTAAAGAAGAGAGAGAGAACACTAAGCACAAGAAGTAGAATCCTTTGATGTGATGTGTAGAGCAGTTCTTAACTGTATCCTAAACTCATCGATAATCTGAGAAGAGAGGAAGTTTTAACTACAAAAATGAGACACAATAAACAGATCACCATCTGGTTTGGTGCTGGCTGCAATCTGACCAAATCTGGACCCAGCTGATAGTTTTCATCTCTCTTTATGAAATCACGTGAGATAAAAGCTTCAAAAAAGGTTTAGATGGAGCAGGCATCATTTGTTCTGCCTTCATTGGATCATAAAATTTGACTAGGCAGGGATTTATGGGTCTAAGGGTCCTGTTATCTCGTTTGAGCTAACATTATCTAATCAAAACAAGACAAGGTGGACTTTGCTATGTATTAATCTGATTGAGTTAAATCTTCCACTGGTTGGTAGTAACCTGTTAGTTAAATCCTCCACTGAAAGAATGGGAGATTTAGGCTTAAATTCTGTGAACAAGTATTTCTGAACACACCATATATATATATTTTGCATTGTCTTGCCACTTTAGAGAACCAGTTTCACAAAATTTGTTCTCATTCTTTGCCCAGACCAAGCCACAAGAAGGGGATAAAGCTTGTATAATGTCTCTCTTTCCAAACATGATTGATGTAAATTGATACCGATCTCACAAAACTCCTGTGAATTTCTCTTATTGCCTTGCATACGTGCTTTCAGATGATAGAAGAGTTGGAACCCTGAATGCAGTCCAAAATTATTCCCATTAAAAGTATTCCCATGTGTTCTGACAATTTTACACTGAAGAACAGAAGTGAACCAACTGGTTTTGTTTCTTCAACTCAGCTATTCTATTCACCTTTCCTTTCACCTTACAAGTGCCAATTTAAATCATGCTTGTCAGGAACAACTGACTCATAGTGAGAGGAGAGATGACTTTCAGATTACAGTGCCTTTCTAAAGTAATAAAGAAATTCCACTAGACAGTGTTTTCCTAATTTTAAACAACATTACAAAATGTTCACCATTTTAGTTAACATCTATAAAAATACTTTAGTTAATTGAACAGATCCTTCCCAATGCATCCCCTATTCCTTTTTGAAAAAACATCAGAAATGAATGTTGTAAATCTCAGCACAACCTATTGCAGTCTAATTATTAAATCTTTTCAGCAGCGTGTTCCTACGTGATACTCTTCCATATCTCCTGAACTTCACTCAGTCAACTTCTAATTCACTCCCAACTTCCTACTTTTCAGAATTTGTTCATTTCCAATATTATATACAAATATAAAAGACACCTTGGTTTATCTAGGCAATATGGCAAAACAGCACTGTAGTATAAAGTAGGGACAAAAAAAAAAATTGAAAACAAATTCTTTTTTCTACTTCAAGAATGTTGTGATTTTCAGTTCCAGAGGACATAACTTTGCAAACAAGGTTCCTGTATGAAAACCTATAGCTGAAAATGGCTGCAGCAGAGAGATATTTTCAGTTCCAAAGGCCAAAGAAAGTTTTGTGCATAGAGCCACAAAGGGACGCAGAGTGGCATAATCCACTGAGATGCCTGAGATGCATCTGAGTGTCTAGTTATTCTGACAGCCCTGGAGGTCCCTGTCTATTCCCACATGAATAATCTCTGCCTCATCCAGGAGCAATCCACACGAGCAAGGAAATATGGACAGAAAACAGAATGCACCACCACTGAAGTGCTTAGTACGTACAGGCAAATGTGCATATGGTGAAGCAGTAGTGCCACTTTTCACCTGACAGGCACAAACTGTTTTTGCTCATGTTACCATTGCATATATCAACCTGGACTGGAAGGTACCCACCTCCTGCTACCTACCCCTCCACTTCCAAGAGGATCTCCACCTTCGTTATGTGGTACGTGCCTTCGCATCCAGATGATGGGCACATTGTGGAGTCCTAGATTACCTTGTTCTGTCACTCTTTGCTGTATCTTGGAGGCATTCCCAGAAATATAAACTTTAAAGAACAATCTGAATGACTACAAAGTGGTAATAAGAAGTAACCTTGTGAGTCAGTGCGGGGGAAGCTCATACAATGAAGACTACATGGGCAGAGCAGGCCAAGCAAGTTAAAACTATCAATATGAGAAAAGAGAGCTACACATGGCTTGAGGATGGCATAAAAGCAGATCGACAGCAAACAGAAGAGTCAAAAAGGCCTTTTTAAAATAAGGTAAGACCCCCTTCTTGATGCCGTAGCAAAAAGGATTTAGGAAGGTGAAATAAGTTCAGATTGGTGGATAATGCAGACTTCCCCAGTAGCAAGATACCTACCAAGTCAAGTGAGACAGCAGGACTGCTAAAGTTACCAAAGAGGAGGTGGTTGCAGTAATTAAGGTCTGAGGTGATGAGCTCAGCACCAACTGCCTCAACAACATTACAGACAGCTCAGCAAAGACAGCTGCTCAGGGTACAGCTGCAATCCAAGCACCTAACAAGATGTTCGGCTACTCAGTGACTGAGATGGTGAATAGTGCAGAAAATACTCTGCCCATATATCAACCAGCACTGAACTCTGGCACAGTGTCCATGTGCCTCCGCAAGCTCAGAAGGGACCCTGCAAAAGCAAGGGGAGGTCAGAGAGGAAGAATAACAACAGTGGGGGGAGAGGAGGAAAACCATGGTAGGAAGAGATCGAAAAGATGGGAATTTGTTTATCTCAGAAAGAAGATGGATAAGAAAAGGCATGGCATAATAAAATGCCAAATATTCTAGAGAAAGTGTATCAGCCACATCTCTTTACCTTGCCACATAACACAAGAAAAGAAAAGGAACATTCAATGAAATGAATTGCTCGTGTATTCAGAGACGATCAAAGGAAGTTCTCTTGCACTTAATGTGTAATTGGACAGTGGAAGGTATCACCACAGGAAAGCACTGAGGTCAAGAACTTTCCAGGATTCAAAGAGGGATTGGATGGCTATATGCATCACAGGAACATCCAATCAGAACAATTATGCTAAACTTTGGAAGAACTATAAAGACAGGGTTTCAGAGTTTAACCCAGTATCTGACTATTGGAGAATTAAAATGAGATTGCTGCAGGGACGGATCTGTCCCCTGAGGTCCTTCTCTCTTCTTTGCAATCAGACGATGCTGGACCTTTAAGGCCAGGCCTATGTGTGCTACACAGTTTCTCTTCCTCACACCCACATTAACTTCAGAGGCACTGAAAAGCTCTGTTTTTCCCTAGGTGCAACACTGCATCAACGCCAGCAAACTCAAATCTGCGCTCTCCTACCACTGACAGCCATTACGGCACCGTCTGTGGTAGAGCAGCAGTAGGCGTTTTCATCAGGACGGCTTCCTCTGGCCCGTGGCGGTCACGACCGCGGCGTTGCAGCCAGGTGAACGTGCAGGGATGGGGAGTGATACCTTTCCCACTGCGCTCCAGAGCGAGGAAATGGCCTTCTTCATTTGCGAAGGTTCTTCTCTCTGCTCAGCACCACTTCCTTCATTTTTATAATCTCGTAGTATTGTATTGTCTGGTAACTGTACTGATCACTACTGTAATTTTAAAACCTCTTTAGGGTTTTAAAAGATCTCTTCGACCCCTCAGAACTGAAATCACTGAAACCATTAGATTTTAGTTGCCTTATAATGCACCTTTCTCCAAAAATAACCTTCCTGAGACAGTGGCCCATGCCCCGTGCAGTGTCCTAGGGAGACCTAATAACCATCATTTGGAGGGCAGTATTGCCACTTTTGTGGTGCGTTATAGCTCATCGTTCCATGAGTCTAGTGTCTTGTTTGCCTTTTTTATTGCAGCTGTGCACTGAAGTGACAGTTTCCATGATTTCTTTCCACAGTATCCCCCCTTCTCGTGCTGATCGGCGCGCAGGATGCAACACCCATTCCCTGCATTTGCTCTTTGTTCCCAGACTAATTATTTTTCATTTCCTATACCAAGCAGCATTTGCCATCTGCTGGCTCATCAACTAAACGATCCAAATCCCCTTTGAATCCGCTTGCGTCGTTCCTTATCGCTTTCCCATGCTTCCAGTTTTACCATCCAACCCGCAGAGATTTTGCGCACGCAGAGCCTGGCTGAGGTACCTCAGCGCCACCGCAGAGACCTGTGAGCCCACGGGCTCCTCTCACACCTTGGGCAGAGCATCCACCTGCATTTGTCCCCTGCCACATTCACACAGGAAAGAAGGGCTGGCTCTGGCAGCAATTAGGCTCACATATGCTCCAGGCTGCCTGGGATTAGGGATGGCCGGCAGCCCAGGCCCTGCGGGTGCCCCAGGTGCTGTGGTCACACCAAGGGGCTGCGCGCAGGCCCTTCCCGCCTCACGGCTCCCTCAGCCCCACTGGAAGGGCGGACACGTCTCATGTCTCATCCCAGTACTGGGACCTGATGGTGTGTGTCTGGGAAAAAGGGGAGAAGGAAAGAGAAAAATGAAATCTATATATATATATCCAATAGAAAATGGCACCTCTCTGGGCCCATAGGCAAAAATACCGATATGCTCTCACCTCAGCAGTGCAGTTTGCAGACGTTCAGCCCGGAGAACCTGAAACCTCAGGAAACATCTCTGGACGGGTTGGCCCGGTATGTGTGAGGGAAGCCAGGCAGTGCAGGCTAAACGCTGGTGCTTTTGAAGCAGGGTTTATGGCCATGCCTTACACTGCGCTGATCTACGTGCCCCATGTACAGTCTCTTGCAGGTTCCCTTCTGCCGTAGCAAGAGGAAGGCCCACTTGCCTTTGCCCTAATTAGTTTGCCACTTTAGGATAAAATTGTCTCAGATTACCCACAGCAAACAATGTTTTGGCTGATCTTTCCTGGTCTTCCCTTAAAAGCATGTGTACACTTGAAGCATTAGCAGTTGCCTATTGAAGATACATCCAAGTAAGGATAACTGCAAAACCTGTCCGCTTCCCTGCACACTCTCTAATCATTTATTTATGTGGAAAATGATCACAGAGTGGTCAGTTCAGGAAGTTAAGACTTTGCAGTTGGTTTATAGTTCAAATGTAAAAAGATCTCTTTTTTCTTTTAAGTGTGTCGACTTTTCTGAGCGCCAAGCTCAGAGAGACCGAGCGTGATTTCAGAGAACATTTGCTGCTCCCATTTATAGTGTTTGTAGTGGGTGATTTGAGCTGGGAGTGCAAAAGATGGATAAATCTTTAATAAGCTACAAATATCAGAGGATAACTTGTTCTATGCCTTTCTCAGGCAGGAAACCATCACACTCAGTCTAACTCACCCTTGGGTATAATTTTGATTTGAGATATTATATTTTATCCCAGACCATCCAAACACCTAAAATCAGCTACAGTTCCAGGTGCTCAACATATTTGAAAATTAATTTTTACCTTTATTTAAGAATCGAAAATCAGCATTTGCTTTTGCAACTCATGTCCATACTAATCACATCTTCCGTTCTGCTAGGACAAAGCGGTAGGAAAAAGAGCTTTGCCAATTCATGGCACAATTCTATTACTCTTTATTAACATTCAAGCCAGAGGAGATCATCGTAGGTACAAACGGAAGGATTTTCCACAGTCCTCCTCTTAGTGGCAGGTCTCCAAGAAGAAATTTAAGCTCCAAGCAGAATTTCAATTAGTTTTCATGTCTGAGTGCTTTACATTTAGTGAGAAAAATTGAGAGACCCATAATAGCCAAAATCAAGCCTTTTGTAAGAATAAAGACTCTTGCAATATTGTTGAGACCTGTGCTTGTACAAGGTGGTTGTATGATCTGTGCAGCATACAGCTTGTAGAACTGCCTGGAGTGTGATTTGGGCACACATCCGTAATATTTGATTCACTAGAACTTTTGAAAACCTCCTCCGTTACAACATTTAGACACAGCATCTCAGTCTTGCTTTCCCTTCTAGCAAATTTGTGTCTACTGCACAGAAAACGGTAGTTTTCCAGAAAGGGAAGGATTCTGATGCTCTTGTAATCCAAGTGACCTTTTCCCTGCTTACCTCACATCATCTGAAGCAACTGAAATTCTCTCAAAAGAGCATTGCAGAGGCCTCTGCCAAATGCAGAAAATCTCCCCCTCTAGCTCACAAACATCCTCTAGATCTTACCCTCTCTCTGTCCTCAGCACAGACTTTTTTTCTTTTTTTGTCATCCTAACTACCAGGTCAGTTGTAATGTCCATGCCACTTCACCCTGCTGACATGCTGCCCTCACTCCCCCATGTAACCATCCATGTTCTACTTGTTTATCCCCTCTGAAAGTGCTGTGATAATTGTGTCTGTCTGCAGACACATATTCGGATGCCATGCCGGGCAGAGTAAGTTAGAACAGTTCAAAAGACAGAGCTGGAGCACCCAGTGAGTTTCCGACTAGCCCAGAAGAGCTGAAGAATAAAGTGGACCCCATTGCCCTTCATGTGTCTTTGGTCACTGGGACTTGTAAGATCAAGTGTCTGGAGTAGGCCTTTCTTACCATTTTTTTTCTCATTTCAGACACACGAGTTTCCCTTATAGCACATTACCAGGTAGCCAGTATGTGACCTTGAGTTTTAGGAAAGACATTTGTTTTGCCTGCTCCAGTTCTTTCTTTTCTCCCTATCCCTTTCTATTCTTGTAACTTTTGCTAATAAAATAAAGACAGATTCCGACCCTGCGGTCCATACTGTGGCCCTGCGCGAGAAGACTGTGAGGCATGGCAGAAAGGTGAGAGGAATATGGAAGACCAACTTTTACGAGTGAGATTCATCTTCGTTAATATCAAATGTTTCACAGTGTAGACCTTTACATCTGAGCTAGTCACCCTAAGGTTTCTTTATAAGAGACAGGTACATTCAGGGCTAGCTCAGCTGTAGGTATCTAAATTAGAAGAAATTAATTCAATCCTTCACTCCTGGTTCCAGTTGGTGACAGCCCGTGTCAGCACTAAATCCACTGCATCCACTTCATTGATATCAATGGCACTTTTCAACATTTGCATTCTTGGAGATACCACAATGCATATCATAATGGGAAAATATATCAGAGCACATCTCTGCCTTTCAAATTATCTCAGGAGCCTTCCTGGTTGTCAAGTGGAAGTTGCAGTATCATCTCTGTAACTTAATTTTCTGGGTATGGCACTATTCAGGTGTCCCAAATATTGAGAGACAGAACAAATGTAGCCGTTAAACCCTGCCTTTGAAAATCTGTATGCCTTTACAGACACAGAATGCCTTGCTACCTGCACAGGGACAATATGTGAGTTTGCTGCAAGGTTGCCAAGGGCATCCATCAAATGCCTGTTCACCACATCAAGAAAAAAAAAATCTTCAGTAGCACTAGGGAAGTAAATATTATGGATTCCCATGCAGAGATACTATGGACAAGAAGAAAACTGACTCCAAGCAGAAAAATCTTCCCATACCCTAACACTGTTGTAAACTATCTGGAGTTTACAGCAGAAAACTAAGTCCTGTAGTATTTAATTCACAAACAGGCTGACAAGGGCATGCAAAGTATTGCAGCCTGACCACTCTGACCATTGCAAAGCGAGATCCAATCTACCTTTTTGAATGTGGAAAAAATGGGAAGAGACACAATTTTAGGCTTTTTTTATATATTATTTTGATACAACATCCCTAACTAGTGCTTTTTTAATCCAGTTGACTAATAGAAGCTTTATTGTTTTGTGTTGTAGCAAGCACCTGCTCTTGGAACATTTCAGTGGCACAATCATGCCCATCCCATGTCCAAGCTCAGCTGGAAATGATAAAGAAACTGTAACATGAAACAGAGCACCTGAAATCAAGGGTCTCACCTCATCTTATCTTTGGAGCGGAGGCATCGGCCTTACAAGTGTTAACTATCTGAGTACTGAGTCATGGTTTCAGATTAATTTAAAACTAGGCCACAGGTGGCAGTACACTTGTGTATAGTTCCTCTTCACAAGAACAATTTTGCACCGAGGGAGCTGCTGAAATGGAGGTGCCAGACCATTATCAGGCTGATGTAGACAACCCTGCAGACTCACAATATATACTGGAAATAAGTTCCACTACAACATCCTGAACTGCTTCTCCAAAAAAAAACTAACATAAAACTTATATTTATGAAGTCTTTCCAGTTCCAAGGGCAGATGCGGTCCAAGCATGTGAAAAAAAAAAAAAAAAAAAAAAGATACTCCACCATTCAGCTGTGGCCAAATCATCTGCACCAGTTACGAGTGTTGCACCAGTCAGTGGTAGTGGGCAAAGGAAAAGGAGGGTTAAGGCTTCTCTTAGACTTCTCCATGGAAAATCCAAGATTTATTCAAAACAAACCTGAGGTATTGGTCCATTCTGCTCACTTTGCCAAAATAACCACTGGGGAGTGAAAGAAGCTGATAAAATAAACCCATTAGCACACATTCATGTGCCAGCATTTTTGCTCTTCTTGCTCAGTAAAGCTGAATCCATCAGAAACCTCTGTCCCTTTCACGACTGGC
>NW_010587175.1:63677-131193 GCF_000705375.1 Tinamus guttatus | reverse complement strand
GCAATGATTTATTAAAAAAAGCAACTTGCCTGACCCTGCTGTGAGCTTTCCCCATTTAATGTTAGCTATTATTTATTTTATGAAGAATGGGTTTTTCTGTATTGAACCTCTTTTTAATTAAAGGTGTATATGATTATCATCTCTGAGTTCTCTGACAGCTGTTAGCAGCATGTTTGCCTGGCATAGATACGAAAAGCAACTAAACATCCAAATGTCGAAACCCTCCCCTAGGAATACAGTATTAACTTGGTGATAGTGCCATGTGTTTGCCTGAGCACAGGTAGCAAAATGAGAAAAACTGGAAGCACGTGGAAGTGAGAGTGGTCTTGGGTTGTAAAGAAGTTTGAAAGAGAGCACACGTAAGTTGATGCAAAAGAAGATGAGGAACAGGCAAGGAATTCCGTAACACCTCACATAGTATACTTTCTTTTTTAAGAGACAAATATAGTGCTTCTTCCCGTGAGCATCTTTCTGCTTTATCGTAGAGAGCAGATAGCATTTGGAGTGACTAGTGCTGATGAGATAGAAATCAGAATTATGAAGCCTTTCGTCTTTCTAGCTCTTTAGGAGAAGGAGAGAAATATGCAGAAGCACCTCAAATTTCAGGCAGTGGTGATTAACTTCCATTTTTGTGGCTTGAATTTTCAAAACTAACTGAAGAACTGGTGCTACTGAAGAGTTAGGGTTAGTTTGTTAAATTCATCTAAGCGATAACAATCCTTTTTATTAGTGTACCGAGGTAAAAGCTTGTCTTCCATAGACAGTTATGTAAGTAAAGAACTTAAGCAGATCACGGTCACTGAATTTCAATGTTAGCTTTCTCTGAAATTAAAGTACCATTGCAGTAGCATTTGTAGAGCAAATTTCCCATCTCAAAGCTTCACATCTACCATTTGGTAGTCAAACTGTTTAATGCTGCTGAAGCTGGTGATTTCATGTAGTCTCTCTATAAGTTGCTAATAATGTCCACCAAGGTAATGGTAAATAAACAAGCATAAGGAGATACTTTCCTGTTATGACAGTTCAGCTCCTGTAGTTCATTACCTTTTTATTTAAAAATTTTAACGACTTTTTACTCCAGTCATCTATTGAGTCAGTGTAGACTTCTAATACCCGTGGAATTTTATATCAGAGGATCCACAGATAAACTAAGCTGTACGTAAAAACATAAAACATATTTCTACTTGTTTTCATCTCACTGCTTACTAGTTTCATCTGATTTCTGCTGGTCTTAATGGTCCAAGTGGATGATAAAAGTAATATCTGTGGACTGAGAAAAGAGGTAGAAAAGCAAGAGTAGAAACTTAAGATTTTGAGGCTAAACAAAGAAGAAATGCCTTGTGAAGATTTTACTTCAAAAAGGAATTTGCTACTCTGAGAGTTTCAAAGGCAAATCCTGAAGAGCATTTGGGAACCTGATAATGCAGTGTCAGTTGGAAGTGAGAAACATCATTCAAAAGCTCCTTGCACAGATAATCCATCTGTGAATCCATGTTGAATCTGTAGTCCTCAGTGCTTTAACCAGTAAAATTACATAAGTTCCTAGAGTTTTGCTGCTGTGTGTTTTTAGTGCTGCCCCTGTGTGACTGGAGAGATGATCATCCCTAATACTTGACAGGAGCTACCACTTCAGATTTGCAAAGCAGATGTCTTTTCTCTCTTTTTCACTCAAGAGCCTGACTGGCTCAGTATCTGCCCTGTGTACAGTGGGAACCTGGAGTTCAAATGTAGCACAGCTGCCCTGGGCTCTTCTACAAAAAGACAGGAAAGATACCTTATAATTACGAGAACTCTGTAAAGTTTTTCAGTTTTCCAAGAACACTCTTTGCTCCACGTGATTTTCTTCACTTGTGTTTAGTGAGTCATAAATCATGCAGTAGCTTCCCATTTGATGGGTCACTTACGCTAGCTATTGATTGTACAACCTACAGACTGTTTGACCTAAACCTCAGCGTAGGCTTTTCCTGTAAGACATGAGTTGTGGGACTGGGTTGTTGTCAGTGTGAGGAGTGTGCAAACCCAGGTTTCCACCTCATGAGCAAGTTCTGTTGGTTTAAACAAAAGAATTAAAAAATGAGCCCTGTTCCTCTTTTTCAGAAAGTAACACAGTTTTCTGCCTTCAAATACTATAGGCATCTAAACACAGGGGCTTGAAGGAAGAACACTCATCTTGCATATTCATCTTTCACTGTTTCAGATGCTTACTTCAAGAGAGAAAGAGATTTTTCCTTTTGGTTTGATTTGCAGTCCATTCTGTATGCTCGTTATTGGGAATTGTAATTCCGCATTTACACATCTTATCCTGATTTGAGTAAATGGATTTTATTTCTGAATTCAGAAACTTAGAAGCTGACATAGACATTGTGAGTGTGCTACATCCTGTTCAGGCTGAAGTCCCAAAAGAATTTAAATACATAAGGGAAGTAATGATATCTGCCATTGTTCTGTGGCAGTAAGAACCCTTATATCGAGAAGATGATTTTGAACTAAAAAGTTAATAGAGCTACATGGTTAAATGTATCATGTACCAAAAAAAAAAAAATGAGAATGAACCCACTCACCACTGAAGAACTCCTGAGGGGGACAAATATTACCAAACAATGCACAAATGTTGAAGCTGAAGCCAGAGCTTCAGCTGTGAGCAGAAGAAAAAACAACTAAGTTAAACCACTGCTTGTGACAAGCTCTAAATGGACTGTAGCTGCTACTGAGTGCTATTCCTAGAGGGGAATGAAACATTGACAGTTGGTCTCAAATTGAATCTGGCTTGCTATTTTTCAGAGTACCAACCATCTCAAATGCCATGTATAAGAGCAAAAGAGTATCCAGAAGACATTGCTGAAAGCTAGTACGGGCTATACTGTGATGCACCATCTTACTTCAGGACAGCAAGTCCTCTGCTTATAACTATCTACCCACATTCTAAGTCTGTTGTGAAAAGGTTTTAATATTTTTGTCCTGTGCAGCTCTAATATAAATAGTTAAGTGCTAACCAACTGTTCTTGGTCATTAGGATGATTAGCTAAAACAATAATCGTATCCTTTTGTATTGTTACTTGTATACTAAGTGTTTAGCTCTTGGTGGTAAAAGTAAACTGATCCAAAATAAACACCATGTTGGGTTACTGAAATTTTCAGTTTGGAAACTGAAGTAATTTAGCACAGAGTTCTTGTTTCGTATTCTGGGGGAGTAATTGAACTGAAGGTCAGAATATCGTTCTTTGTCGTCGAGCTCAAAGGAAAGTGTGCATGGAGCACAGCTCTAGAGTAGTTATTTGCACATAAGGAGTTGATTCTGAAGGACTTGGTTTTTTTCCATGCTTTTTTGTGAGTTATATGGCATTTCACCTTTCTAACAAATGCTATGAATGTTCATAGTTTTGAAAAATATTCTTCTAAAACTCCCATACTACCAGTTTGTGGTATATTAAGTATAACACAATACTTCATTTTCCCAATATTTTCATGTTTGTTTTTTGCTAACTTACACTGTTAGGCTTACTTGTGGGAGAGGAGAGAGGCTGGGTGGTTTGTGGGGTGCATAAACTCTAAACGCTTTTCCAGCCAGTTTAGTTTACATTACTTTAAAATGTCATCAGAGGTCAAATTGTGAAGAACTTGATGACTGACCATGTAGCAACAGGTGCTTGTAGTTAGAGGCAATTGTGTGCACATATGGATTAGGAAGGAGTGTAGATGCTTTGTCATAATTTCTTTTGAAAATTCTTACTTTGTGTTGAACAGGAGGTAGCCTCTTGTTTTGAATGTTGCCCAGCTCTTTGTTTGCTGGGGAGAAGCACACAGGCAAGGGTGGGTGGTGACAAGTAGCTCGAAGCTAATCCACATCTGAATTAGTGTTGTTAGCTGGTTACAGCAGTGACCTAAAAGTGAAATTTTGAGATAATCGTTTAAATTCTTTTCAATCTGCTTTGGGCTTGCCTGACCATTGTATGAGCCAGTTCAGGTCACTGAACTGTCAGGAAACTATCCCTGAAAAAATGAGTGACTTCCCTGATTGAGTGAGCTGAAAGGGCACGAAGTGCTGAACAGTGGGGTCATATGAATGCAGAGCTAATGCAGAGGTTGGGTAGGGAGAAAGGGATGGAGTGTGTAAGGCCAGCAGCGGGTGAAGAGCAGAACCGTCCCTCCTGGTGGCAGTCAGTCATCAAGTCAACTCAACCCTCTTGTGAAACTTCACCCTGAGAGTTTATTTCCCTCCGTGAAAGAAATTCGGTTGCTTTGCGACATGCTAATTAGTTTATTTGTAATGTGGAACAGTATTGTCTACTCTAAAGTGCTTTTGAATCGTGAGGATTTAAAATACGGTATCTTAAAAAAAAGCTTTTCAATTAACTTTTATTTATTTTTATGCTCTTTTGCTGGATTCTGAATTTAGAAGCATTTTGTAGAAAACACAGTTATAGACCCTCGTAGCAGCAGCTCTTTTCCAGAAGACTCAGCCAAGAATGGGACTTGTGTTGTGCTGAGAAATGTGTAAACACGTAAGACAGTTCTTTCCTCAAAGAGCTTTCAGTCTAGTGCCAAGTAGAGTGGTGAGTTTGATGTGGGAGCTGGAACGTCAATGCATGAAACTCAAAAAGGCCACAAAATACCCATTTGATGGAAACAACTTTCAAGCCCTGCTGAGCCTGGGATGGATTCAATCTGGAGTTCAAGCAAAAGATTCTGATATTCATTAGCAGTGTCCTGAGATATCCATACTTCTGTAAGCATTAAAGTTACACCTTTAAGAATAAGGCATGTGGTGTTTGAAAGTCTGGCGAAGTTATCTGCAGAGTCATAGGGCAGCCTCAGATTGTCTTTGGAAATAGTTCCTGTGCTTTCCCGTGGTGCAGAGCCAGGATATATGAATTATGCCAGGTTCAAACTGGCCACATGAAGAGGCAGCAGAAATGTCTGTGTCCTGTACCTTAAAAAAGAAATGCCTAAGAGTAGAGCAAAGACAGCTTGAGTTTGCTGAGGAGTAACAACTCCCCCGGATAATGGAAATAACCATCATAGGTGATGGAAAGTGAACTGTCTTACTACTGCACCATGCTGATTTTAAGGTATTTTAAGTTTGTGAATCAGGTTGTTTATAACACAGATGAGATTGAAATAAATAATAACTTGCACATTTGCATCTGTATTTTGTAAGCTAAAGTCTCAATTGCTGTGCAACTCTTGTATACATACAGAGTTCAGAAAATATGGACATAACATTTAATTATGTGATAAGTTGGGTTTGATTAACAGTCTTTCAAACAAAATTAACTGGTCGTGGATTGGACAGTATAATGTTAGGCCCATGAAGCAGTCCACAAAGAGGTATCTTTTCCTAGTGGGCTCTGCAAGTAGTGCTGTAGGGCTCTGTGAGAGAGCAGGCATCAAAACTCCTTGTTTCTCTTCTGCCTTCATTTCTGAACAAGGATCTCCAATAAAAAAACTGATGTTTCTTCACTAGTTGAAGAACTCTCTGTCTAACAATAGGATTTTTCAATTTGTATGTGATCTAGGGAGAAGTGCAGAGCCAAATCATGTTTATCTTGATCACAGCAGTTATTTTTTTGTTTGTTTGTTTGTTTTCTTCAGAGTTTTTCCTCTTCCGCTAAAAAGCTAGATTTTATTTGTAGGAATGGACTGAACATCATTTGTACCTTTAGAGACTTTTGTGTAGCATCAGGTGAGTTTTTTATTTTACAGAAGCCTTCTTTGTTCTCAGGCTCAGTCTATAGGCATTTCACTTTTATTTAAAATGCTTTGCTTTGGGCTGGCAATTACTTTACAGACTGTAGAGATGCTCTAACTAGTAAAGATGGTGGTTTCCCTGTATCTGTACTCCTGGATTTGTGAAAAACAAAGACAACTCTTGCAGAAAAAAATAGATACTGTAGACCTAAAATAAATTGTCTTCAAAACTGGCCTGCTCATGATCATGGTTTAAGCTCCCTGGCTTGATTTTTCACCTCTACTTCCACAGATCTTTTAGCAGTGAGGATTCTCCTAGGTCCAGAAACCCTGGTTCATCATATAGTTCCTGAAACTGTAAAGGAAGATATTAGTCTCCACATTTTGATATGAGCGTTAGGAAAATATTATCTGACTCTAAAATGCTGATCCAGAGGCATCTAGTAATCATCGAAATACCAGGTTCCTAACTTGTGTGTTGAGTGTTTTAAGTGGACTGGCTGAGTCAAAAATCACATCTGCCAAAGAAAGGGTAAATCATAATCAGAAGTTGGAAGTAGGCGCTACGGTGCAGATTCTTTGCTTTTATGGGTTCTAGGAAGACAACTTCTGAGTGTTAGATGTGTCCTTTTTAACACATTAACTTATTCTTTTTTTTTCCCTTTTTCTCCTGATTTCTAGTTCTAGTCAAACTGAGCCCACAGGCCTTGTTTTGATTTTGATTGACCGCACTGGTTGTGGTATTCTCTTCTAATGGCTTTCAGAATGGAAGTCTTTCTTCCTCATCTCTCAGTTTCCCAGAGAGAAATTAAATGATTTTCAAGGTTTCAGAAAATTCCCTCTTGAAAGCAGTTCTTCATCTTATCATGCACCGAATATCTTAGCTTCTGCCTTGCTGATACTGGAAAGGCTTCTTCAAACAAATTTAGAATACCCATCGTGGCCAGGTCAGAATACAACACTCTTCTTGACTGCATTTCTCTTCATCATAAGCATTTTTTGTGTTTGTTTTGTTTTGTATTTTTTTTTCTTTAGATAAAAGAGGTTATTTTTGTAGGGATCAGAGATAATTACCTATCAAATTCTATTTTCTCAAGAACCTGAGAAGAATGAGGAACAACTTGGTGTGACTGATGCTGTTGTGATGAGTTTCATATACTCTTGAGAGTTGTTTTTTGTTTGTTTGTATAGTTTTGTTTATTCCTTTTTGCTAACAGTTTCTTTTTCAATTTTTCATCCTTTATTAGGAAGGAGTGAGTGTCTGGTGGCCTGTTGTGGGCTCGTGTACTAATACCTATAATGTCTAAAAAGAACTTGATCTTAAAGAGGAAGCGTTTTATTTATTTCAACTTAAGACTTTTCAGTTTTCTCCCCAGACTCCTCAGCCGTAAGTGATACTTTGGAATTACAACTTATGTTTAGTTGGTAATTTCTTTCATATAGAAAATTTGTATTTTTCTAGCCATTTCTAGTATGTGCCATTCTCTACAAAAAAATTAGATTCCACATGGTCATTCAATTCATGTCCTTCCATTTTTCTCACTTTTCCTTAACAGTCCTGTGATACCTATTAAAAAGAATCCAAACCACTAAGCATCATTTTGAGAAAAACATTCAGAAAAATGTTTCAGAAACATTCTGTATACGAATGTGTATTACTTACCCACAGAACAATTTAACATATTGACAGGGGAGAGAGAAGAGTTGTATTGCTTAGATTTTAGGGTAGAGCTCTTCTCCTTGACATACAATTAATCTTTGTAATCATACACATATGTGTAGGTTATGCATCAAATTACAGCAAATCTACCAAGAATTTAACCAAGTTCATCATGGTCTATCTATGTTTGCAGGAATTCTGAAAGCATTTCTGAAGCCTGTCTTTTCATGTTAGTCATACCTGCTTTGCCTATAATTCTGTGGTTGCCTGATGTCGCATATTTACCATATTCCATAAATATCAGTGTATTTGTGAAACCTTCCGGCAACTGCCTCTTGTTCTGCAATCAGACTTGCCTGCAATCCAGCGTGAATTTCAGAGTATACCTACTTTGTAGCTCTAGAACAGCAGGGGTTTAAGAAGAGACAAAAGCTGGAAATCAGCTTTCAGCCAAGTTCAGGGGCAACAGAATTTTAGTATGATAAATGAGCCCGTCTGCAGAGCAGTGTAAGCTGAGGCCTGGCTAGGTAAGTGACCAGAATAGGTTGTTGCCTCAATTCACAGTGAGATGTGCTCCTGTGCAGGCAGGAGTGGAAAGTTTCTGGCACTTACTGAGCAATACTTTGTGTAGTGTAGAATTTATTTGGCTTCCTTTTACATATAAACTGTAGTTTAGCACATTTTTATGGAAGATAAAGGAATATAAAATAATAAAATAAAGATGAAGGCTCTAGTTTTTCTTCCTGTTAGTTTCCTGTTTAGTTTTCAGAATATACAAAGTACTGTTCCTGGCCTCATGCTTTGAGAGCTCTAAGAGACAAAAACATGCTTTTATTTAGGGGACTGGTTAGAGTATATTACATGCACCAGGCAGTGACCTCATGATCAGCCTATACCGTTAATCAATATTTTAGATTCAGTGTTACAACAGCTATGGTTGATGTGGATCACTAGAGTGCAGTGAACAGTTGGACCTAGTCCAAAACATTTCTTTTTCTCGCCATCAGTTCTGTTGTAGGCCACTAATGGCTCATCTGGGGAAACTGCTGTGTACAGTTCACAGTCCAGGGATAAGCATCTTGCATAAAGGCAAACTGTAATTTGCCTCACTGCGCATTTTTTATTAAAAAAAAAAAAAGACTAGAAATAGATCATGTTAGATCATTTCAGCAACTGGCTTTTCACAGAGCAGAATGGCTTTTTTCTTTTATGCAGTTTATTGCATTTGGAGCAACAGATATTTGGACCTTCCATGATTAGCTATAAATCCCTTGGTATAATTGATCTGATCTCTAGTACCAGGAAACTCCAGCCTGCGTTCAACCATGTGCAGAGTTTCAGCTGGGAAGAAGCAGAGTGCTCCTGACTTGGACAATGCTTTGCATGAATGATAGCAGTTGTATTTAAAAACTTTTTATTGTTCTCTTACCTTTTAAGATGTGTATGTTAAATAATTTAATAAATCATAATGCAAAGTGAACATTAGAACAAAATGCACTTGTGTGTTTTAGATATGTAGCAGAAGTTGCCTTATGAGTTAGTGCAATACTGAATAACTGGGGCTTTATCAATTTTTAATGTCTGAATTAAATGTGTGGCTCATGTTTTAATACATGTCTAATTGTGACGATCTGTGGGTGGCCTTTAAGACACTGTTGAAGTGCTACTGATGATATTACGAAGCAGCCAACTCAGTGATGTTTTTCTTCCTATACAGAAGCTTCACTATGAGGCGGGGTGGATGGAGGAAACGGGCTGCCGATGGCGATGGCTGGGGAATATGGGTATGTTAAATACAAGTGGCTTTTTCAAAGAAGGTAAATGATGCGGTGAAAAGGGGGTTACAGCTTTGTAAAATCTGCTGTATGCTGTGAATTTAGTCCTTTTGCCTCACTTGACAAACATAATTCTGTTAAATAATTTTTGTAATTACCAAGTTTTGAAATGTTGTTTCACAGACAACCACTAATTTGCAGTATTACTAAGTGCAGACTCTTAAGTAGCTTTAAACAACTGTTTGAAATGAAGTTAAGTAACCTTAAAACTATTTGTAGTTGTCTGAAGAAGTCTCTGTATAGTTGGAAAAAAAAACAAAGAAACAAATTTACATAAGTATTTCTGATACTGCTGTGTCACATCTATGTGTACGATCAGAAAATATGTGGAGCTTGATGAACATTCTTTGCATTGCTTTGAGTCCAGTGAAACTCTTGATTTACAATCCAAATTTACATCTGTTTCCATTTTGTTAGTAACTTACATAGTAAGAAAAAAGAAATATGAGACAAATCCTGGCAATGGGATGAAAAAAAAAATTGGCAACAAGACACAATTGTAGGTAAGACATCAGGCAGCAGGTCTGCTATTTTGCATTTGGAAAAATATGATTTGTCTTTTGCATATCATCCAAAGTTGTTGAGGAGGAATGCTGCCTAATGTTCCAGGCTTCTTGCATCTGATGAGTTTCAATCTATGTACATGAGAAAATGAGATGGGAATAATGTGTCCTTTTTTGTTTGTATTTTAACTTGAAAACCAGGGAGGGTACATGTCTGCAAAAGTTAAGAAACTGGATGATCAATTCCGGGCGGATTCAGTTGTTCAGCACCAGAGGGATGGAAATTCATCAAGTATCTTTAGTGGAGTTGCTATCTACGTCAATGGCTTAACAGGTGACATTTTTGTTTTTAAGTAATTTGTTCTTTCCTGTTATAGTATCTGTCTGTTATTGCCATGTTTGTTAAATTAATTGCGTATGTTTCCACAAATTTCATTATTTTTTCAATGTAAAATCAGATTAAGGTTTAATAATAAATCTTGCTTCACTAAATTTATTTAAGGGAATTTAATTGGTAGAAATAGCAGTATTTTTTTTTGACTTTCACTGATCATATTTGAAATGAAACCTAAGAGATTGGGGTGGGGGGGCGGGACAGGGGCACTGCAGTAATAGAAATGTTTTTACTTCTTTTTAACTTTCCCCATATGCCTGCAAATCAAATTCTGATTTTCTAATTTTAATTTTCAAAAATTTTGATGTGTTCATTGGACTTGCAGTGTTTACCTTAAATTCATGTTTGGGTAGATGTGTTGGGATTTTTTTGCTCACAATAAAGTAGTGGTTGAGACAATAACGCCCTAGGAGGAGGAGGAAGAGGGAAAACGTGGATATGCATTGCCTGTAGTAGACTACCAGTACGTGTTAGGAGGAGTAAGATGTTTAATCTGCCATGTACATTTTTAAGTTTCTGCTGGGTTCCTTAAAATAAAATAATAATCTTCCTGAAGCACCCCAGAAGTTTTGTCAAGAACCTATGTTCTTGACATAATGTTGCAATTATTGGATAACTGATGTGTACAGCTGCTGTGGCATCCTGGAGCAGTGTTGATTTGAGCACTAGCAGTACTGATCTGCGCTGCCATACATAAAAATCAGCAAGGTTAAGCTGGACACATTAAGCTCTTAGTACAGGCAGATCCGTTATTTAATATAGACAGTTTATCTGGTATAAATCTATTGTTTTCATATTCTGCAAGGCAGAGGTTCCTATATTGTGCTCCATAGGATGGTTGTCCGCATGGCTGGAGTAGAAACGATCATACTTAGGAGAAAATGTGCTGTTTTCCATTAAAAGTTAAATGTAAAATCAAGTGTTAGAACAATTTTAGAGTTGACAAAGGAATTCCACTGAAAGGAATTCTAACTGCATTCTCTCTCAAGAAAATTTGCTTTTCCTTCCCAATGTTTTCAGTATCTTGTGCAGAACTTACTGTTAAAGCCATTGCATTTGCCATATGTTCTGCCATAACTCTTTTGGTGCCAATGTGGCACTGCTGTCAAAGGTTTTCCAAAGTATTAGACTTTTTTTTTTTTTTTTTTTTTTTACTATTTGCAAGATACTCTCTTTTTTCCACATGATTGAAAAAAGGCATAATATTAAATAAGTATTGGGGTTGTTGGCGGAGGGCTAAGAAGAGGTCTTAGTTTTAAGGTACATCTGTGCCCTCTAAAATTCAGGAATAGCCAAATGAGGAAGGAGTTGCCTAAGCTGGAAATTCTGGAGTAGGAGTTGTGTGGTCTCCCTAAGCCATTTTCAAACTAATACCTTTTTGTTGCTTTTAGGTGTAAACTGCTCTCCCACAGTGTGATCAGAAGTGATTTAATCTAGTACTTGGTTTTGGGTCGTGTTGCAGCAAACAGATTTTGAAAGTAGTTTGGCATATAATCCACTGAGTGTTTTTTTTTTTTTTTCCCTCGCTCTGTACATGTTTCAGGAAGATCCTCTGTAGCTAGTAATATACTTACTTTTAGAGTAAATCTTTCTGGAAACGCTGTTTTCTACAGTTCTGCAGAAATGCATATCTGATTTGGTCTTTGAATAACTTGTGAAGAGAAAAACAATATTTTTTTTATTTTTCTTAAAAACAATGTTTTTCTTAGTGTATTCGACAATACAAAGCAGGAATATTTCTTGTTTTTAATTTTATAGATCCCTCAGCTGATGAATTAAGGAGACTAATGATGTTGCATGGAGGCCAATATCATATGTATTATTCCAGATCCAAAACAACGCACATCATTGCCACAAATCTTCCAAATGCCAAAATAAAAGAACTGAAAGGAGAGAAAGTAGTTCGACCAGAATGGATCATGGAAAGGTAAGTTAGAAAAATCTAGAAAAGCTGCTTTATAAAAGATTGTATTTTAAGTTTTTATTTTGATTTAAAATAAATCTGTCCTGCATCAGCCGAATAAAAATACCACTGTCATACAGAATAATTTTTTTTAATGTTCCTTAAACAACTTTACATCATACAGAAAGTCTCAGTCATTGTAGGAGGGGTGAACACTGACCTGCTGTTTGCCACATTAATACCCAGTCAGTGGACCGGCCTTTGTCTCAGTATGTTTTATTAACTACCAGATAATTGTTTTTTAATTAACCTCCTGCCTTTTACTTTGCATAAGTTCGTCTCGTGTAAATAAAAGAAGAATGTCTGTTGAAAAGCATTTTCCTAAAACTGAAATTAATCCATCTAAAGTATATCATGTTGTGACTTTTAATAAAACAAATAAACCAAGGAACAGAAACCTGTGAGCAGGAGAGCTAACAGTTTTATTTTCAAAGAATTTATGTTTTATGTTTCCTTTATATATTAAAATATATAGGTTCAACTGAAATTGTTCTTAAGTCCTTGGAAAAGATGACAGGCTGAGAACAATTAATTGGTTTGCATCTGTATTCCTGCATCTTAGGGGGAATAGGACAGGAACATGTTTGGGGAATAGCTTTCCATGGCATGTAGTTCCTAATCAGTCTTTTCCTAGAGGATCGCCAGAAATGGGCAAGGAACTGTTCTGCATACACACTGTATGCAAAGCATGCATACAACAGCATACATACAAATGCTGTTTTCAGTTGCATACAACTTAACTGAATTTGAGTCTTTAGGACTCAAATGTTTCATATCATGTATCTTCCTTAAGGTTACTTTTTGAATTTTAGACGGAAATGACAGATTCTTCAATTTGAAGGGGAGCAGGGGAAAGAAGATTTTGTGTGCTTTTTTGTTTTTTCCCTTAATTTTAGGGTCTCGCCTTGTGTGTTTAAGTAGTTAGAAAAGGGGCAGTAGATGTGATTTGTTTCACAGACGTAGTTGTCTTAATTGGTGTAAAATATATATAATTTTAACCTAAGCTGGAAAAATCAGTTTGTATACATTCAGTAAAGACTTAACACATGAAATATTCTAGAACTTCCCCCACCATGTCTTGAGTGCAACTGTTGTATCTCCTTCTTCTAGACAATGCTACTGTAGAGTAACTCAGAAGAACTGCATATAGGCAACTTATGGGGATTAGACGAAAAGAAACAGCAAACTATTTCATCAGGGCATGATTTATGTCAGAATCTGAAAAAAAGCTAAAAAAAAATTCCCTTGCTTTCAACACTACTGCAGAACACTTCCTGGTAAAACATTCCATCACCGTGCAGTACCTGTGCGTGTGGAATATCAAATGATGTTACCCTCAGTTGGTAAGTTAGTGAAAATCTATGAAAAGAATTTAGAGGTTCCAAATTTGTTGAGTAGTCATATGCATATCTTGTTGGTGCAGTCTGATGGATTTTTTTCCTATTTTGTTAAAATTTGACCTTAAAATGTTACTGTTACGAACAGTGAAATAGGTAATGTTGTTAGATCTTTCAGTCCTGTCGTCCAAGCCTATGAAATAAAAAGTTAAGCTTACCTGTGCAACTTCAACACTTTCTGTGCACACATTTTGATTCAGTCTTTCAGTTACATGATCACACGCCATTTTGTGTCACCGTCACCTTCTCTGCACAGAAAAGATTTTGTTCAGGTTGCAAATTGTTAATTCGCCATCCTATTTTCTTCTTTACTCTGCAATCCTATACGTTATTTACTGTCTGCAGCTGAAATTCTTCACTGAATGTAGAATGAATAATGTTTTATTAGAGAGCTTTTGTATTGGCACTTATCATTGCAGCATCCGACTGTTTCCCCAAGACTAATGAATTTATCATAATACTTATCACAATAATAGCTTTGTTTTTATTTATTTATTATGAACCATCAAAAACATGAAGGTAAAACAATAATGTAGGTAGCTTGGAGAATGCCCTATGAAATACTTGAGGAAAAAGCAATCCTTTTATGCCTTTCTGTTAGACACTGAAGGGTGGTAAGTCATGCATTGAAGTTTGTTTTGAAAGTTTTACACATTCTAAAATACAGACAGTCTGGTCTAAACCTCATATCCTGTGCTTAAGTGCGAAAAGCTCTAAAATTTTCATTAAACTGGCACCACACAGATAGACATAGTCTTGTAGTAATAGTAGTCTCCAAATCCAATTTTGCAGAGAGTAATATGTGTTTAGATTAATTAAGAAACCATTTTTCTGCCCTCTCTCATGTTTTGTTTTTTTTAATACCTTCTGTTTCTGTTACAAATGAAATAGGTGTGCAAACAAACCTCCTTGCTGTACTTTTATTGCTTTTATATTCAGAGCAAATGTTATTTGAAAAATATAATGCACAATTATATAGTTCAGAAAGGATGCATGAGCAATAGAAGACAGATTAAGGTTATTCTGGGTGGTCGGAATTCTGACATAACCTGCTCTGAAACTTTACTTCCAAATTTGAATGCTCTTCTAATAAGTATTATTTTACATTTATAATAAAATCACCTTTCAAAGGTCAAGGCTAGTTAACCACTAAAATCAGCTACCATTGGAAGTTGTGGATTCTTTATTTTGATTTTTAGATTAAGTAAAGTTCTTCTTAAAGATATTCGTTACTCTAACACAGATATGAAAAGATTTTTAAATAATTTGCCAGGAAAATACCAAAAATCAGTTTGGTGAGTTGCACATCATTTTCTGCTTCTGATGTGAATTCTGAGTGCAAAACATTTGAATAAGCATTTGAATGAATAAAATCTTTCAGTCTGAAATGAGGACAACTTTTGTAGGAGTTGCTGTGTTGCTCTAACAGTAATTATTTTGGAAAAATAATGTGGACTTTAGGAAAATCACTGTAGTTGTGTTTTGATAAGACCCTAATGAGAGAACATCAAAGAGAATTTCTGCAGACTAAGGGAATAATCCAGCAAGATAAAAAAAATGTTAGAATAGTTTCTCTAAAAGTTTATTGTTATTATTATTATTAATGAATTAGCAGCTGAAATTAGATGTTTGTCATGACTAAAGTATTGATGCGTTCAAGTATGAGGGAGGATTGCTCGTGGAGGTGGGGAGGAGGAGTTGTTAGCTTCCTAGCTATTCCACTGGGAACAGATGATGGACCAGGAAAAAAAACGTTTTTAATTAACTGGAAGAGAAAAATAGATAGAATAGATAGAAAGCTGAGGTTTGATAATTTTAGTTGTTTAGATTAGTAAAATATTCGGAGTTTTGCGGCATTCCAAATAGAGGAATTAGAATTGAGTTCCATTGTCACAGAATAAATGTAGCTTGGTAAAACTTACAAAACAGTGCACGTGAGCCAAAGTGATGAAACGATCTCTGTAGTGATGCAAGTCTGTAGGATCTTTTAGGCAAAGATGGCTTGGGGGGAAGTCTTATCAATATGTAAAAAAAACAGGAGAGTGTAAAGAAGAAAAGAAGATGGAGCCAGGCTCTTCTCAGTAGTATCCAGTGAACAGATAGGAGGCAATGGACACAAAGTGAAATACAAGAAATTCTAGTTGAACTTCAGAAGAAGCTTCAGCATTAAGCGTGGTTGCAGTGGAGGAGGTTACCCAGCGAGGCTGTAGAGGCTCCACCTTTGGAGAGATTCAGAACCCACCTGGACAATTTGAGCAGGGATGTTGGATTAGAAAATCTCAGGTATCCCTTCTTCTCTGATTTCTATAGCATTTGTGGAAGTTAGAAATATCCAATTGGATGTTAGAAGAAATAGTTCCTCTCTAATTATTACAAATACTGTAATAGATACATTTTTCTGGAGGAGAGGTTAGATGCTTTAAGCAAGGATATTGCTGTTGAATGGCGAGGGCAACCTGATGACAAGGGACATGGAAAAAGCTGTGATACTCAATGCTACCTTTTCTTCAGTCTTTACTATCAAGGTCTGTTTTCCAGCCTCCAAGTGGCAGAGTTTTGGGAGAAGAAGTGCTACCGAAGATATAGGAAGCTTAAGTTAAGGGTCAGTTAAGCAAACTACATGCACAAGTCCATAGGACCAGCTGGAATGTATCCAAGGGAACTGGCTAATACTAGGACATCTAGGATGTCTTTGAAGATTCATGGCGGTCAGAGGACTGGGAAAGGGTAAACATGCCTGTCAGCAAGAAAAGCAAGAAGGAGGATCCAGGGAACTGCAGTGCAGTTCTTCACTACAGTTTCTGAAGGTTATGGAACAAAGCTTTCTGAAAGCTGTATCTGGACACATGAGTGGCAGGAAGGTGATAGGAAAGAGCCAGCATGAATTTTTCAAAGGCAAATCATGACCAGCCAGAGTCAGAGTCTTGTCTGTCAGCTTGTTATAAGCGGCTTTTCTCAAGGGTTGATATTGGGTCTGTGTTAGTTTAATGTCTCGCTTAACAACATGGGTGTGCATGAGGAAGTGCAACAAGCTTACAGAAGACACCAGGTAGAAGTGAACACTCGATACAGTGTTCACAAAGAAGGGGTGCCCTTTAGAGAGATCTTGACAAACTGAAGGAATGGGATGACAGAAACCTCATGAAGTTCATGACATCACAACAAAGGCAAATGCAGAGCCCTGCATTTGGGGACAGAGTAACTCCATGCTGTAGGACAGGCAGGGGACTGACTGGTTAAAAGGCAGCTTTGTGGAAAAGGTCTGCCAGGTCCAGGTGGACAAGATGACTGTGAACGAACCACCAGTGTGTCCTTGTGGAGATGAAGGCGAACAGCACGAGATCATGGCCAGCAGCTTGAGGGAAGTGATTCTTCGTGTCTGTTTGGCACTTCTGAGTGCACATCTGTGTACTGGTGTCTACAGTTTGGGCTCCCCAGTACTGGGAACGTACTGGAAACTAGAGTGAGTCTGGCAGTAAATCTCCAAGATGATTAGGGACCTGGAGGAGAGGCTGAGGGAGCTGTTTTTGTGCAGCCTGGAAGAAGGGCTCAGTGGGGCTCAATTGCTGTCTTCCCCACTACCTATATGGAGGTTACAGAGAGTCTGGAGCCAGATTTTTCTTGAAAGTGTACAGCAAGAAGACAAGAGGCAATAGTCGTAAGGTGGAGCAAAGAACAGTCTGAGTCAGTGTAAGGAAGAGATTTGTCACAGTGAGGGAGGGTGGAAACTGGAAAGAGAAGTTGTGGAATCTCTATCCTTAGAGTTACTCAGAATTTGACCAGACAGATCTCTAAGCATGTGATTTAACTTTTGAATTTAGCTGTGCTTTGAGGAGCTGTTGTATTAGAGAGACCTGCAGAGATCCTTTTCAACCACATCTTTTCTGTGATTCTAAATTCTGTGACCTAGGCTGCGTGGAAGAGGGAAAGGTACTGAAAGATGCATCTACAGTGGGTTTCCTGTTGTTGCTGCATCTTCATAGTTTGAAAATCAACCACCTGCATAATGGAGCTATTCCAGTAGATAGCATCTTAGCATGCAGGGGATCCTGAGTGCTCTGTCTAATGGCCTTGAAATTGATGTCATGATTTTGAGATTTTACCTGCATGATTATGCAATTTTGCATGGTAATATGAGAAATATTATAATCAGGCATTGTAAAAGCTTAGTTGCTGCATCACCATGTCCTGTGGGCTGGTGGGCTGTTTCTACTCTTCTGCTCTCATAGAAACCTTACTATTACTGTGCTAACTAGTTTTTTAATTTATCTAATTGGGTAATATGATCTCCCACTGTATTCTTCTCTGATTGCACTGAGAGGTTACAGGGGATTTGGTCCCCTGTCCAGCTCTCCTGACAGTAGTACAAATCTGAGCACACCTCCAAGACAGAGTTCAGGTGTTCAGGAACAGCAGAATAGTTTGTGTGTCATTGAACTAAATTCTCTTTAAGATTCTGAATCTAATTGTATCTTCAAAACCGAATGTCAGTGTTTGATATGAAAAGGATTCCTTCCTGTAAGAAGCTTCAGCATCTCTGACCAAGTGTTCAGTGTGGAGAGTTGTACATGAATAGGAAGTGGAGAGTAAGCTGGGAAGGATATTCTTTCTTCCACCAGCAACAGACTTTGGGATGGAGAGATGAAATTGTACTGTGGGGTATTTTTGAGAGGATTCTGCTTCAAAAGTAATGACTTCCCGAGGGAATTAACCAGTTACCAAAGTACAATTGCAGTTCCAGTGGGAGAAGTAAAAGAAGAAGGGAGATGTAGTGCAGCGCTTAAGACAGAACTGGAATGGTTAGGGTGGATATATTTGGCAGGGCTGTTTGGATATCTTTCTTCTCCTTACCTCTCTTCCATGGATTTTTCTCGCAAGAAGGGGTAATTATCCTTTTGAAAGGGAAAAAGTGGAGGTTCCTCTTTAATAATGAACTGCATCCCAGCTGACCTCTTTTAGTTTCTGCACAGATTTACTGGGAGCACATGTATTCACTCATCATTGTTCAGTTAGAATAACTATTCGTGAGATTTTTGGATTGTGTGTTGTTTGCTTTGTTTTTGAAGTTAAATACATGTATTTTTTGCCTGCTAATTGGAAAAACAACTGAATGTAGACAACTGAAGAAAACATACGAGCAAATGTTCTCACTGGTTCCGGTCACAACATTATAAATTACTATCAAGTTAAGTCCAGGTAGTAGTTGGAAGAGAGTTGTGGGAGGAGAATTCAAAGATGCATAGCAGAACAGTAAACTCTGACCAAAGTAAGTATATTGTATGTGGGATATTTTTTGGATTAAAGGGTTTTTTGTTTCTTTTCTTTTTTTTTTCTTTATTTATAAGTAGCTTAAGTATTACCTTGTTTCTTTTTTCTGTTTCAGCATTAAAGCTGGTCGTCTTCTCTCATACATTCCGTATCAGCTTTATACCAAGCAGTCGAGTGTCCAGAAAGGTCTCAACTTTAATACCATATGCAAACCTGAAGATGCTGTGCCAGGTCCAAGCAATATAGCTAAAGATCTCAACAGGGTGTAAGTGTTTCTAATGTTGTTCATCCATACTGGGTTTGTGTTTGTAATTGTGTAGTGTTTTTACAGTTGATTTCACCATCAGCAGAGGGGAACTCTGAGTCACTGAAATGTTAAAAAAAAAAAAAAGTATAGTTGAGGATGGAACCGCAGTATCTTTACTCAAAGATCTTTACTCTTGTCTCTTGTCTTTGTACCATATTTTACTGGATACCTGACTTAGGAGTTCCACTGGATGCCTCTGTGGAAATACCAGTGTCTGTTGGAAACATTAAAGGTTTCTGACTAGCCACTGAAAAACAGGTCTTTATTCTAAAAACAAAAAAGCTGCTATGGTTTGATTGCTTTTACTAATGGTGTCCAGAAGTAAATGTAAATGTGTACTAGCTTTTCAGTGCTTAGTTTAGCTTCTTTAAACAAGAAATCACAGCTTCTTTTTGTATGATAACACTAAAATTTAAGTGAGACTTGAGAGAGCAGATGGATTTGAAAAAAATGCAAATACAACAGATTTTTTTTAAAGACCTTAAGAAGGGAATGGAATTGAAGGCATCAGTGAAACTCCAATTATTTAAAAAAATATCAATACAGTAAAAGAAATCTTGCATTTGGACAACATGTTCTTTCTATATGTTTGTGTGTTTCTGTGCCTAAATGTCTTTAGATGCTTCTTGTGTCCTTTTCAGAAGCACCTGGTATCGTTTGTTTTTTAGAGACAAGGTTTCAGAGTGACTAGTTTTCTCATTTGTAGAGATGGTCTTTTTCTTCCACTGTCAGCTGCTTTATGTAAAACCCAACTCTGCACAGTACACAGAGACCTCATTGCATGAGGGAGATTGTCTGTATTTGTGCAGAAATGAAACTGGTGCCACAAAAAATAAATGTTTATCAATATTTTAAGTAGATGATATAACCACCACTGCCTTCTATTATTATGGTATAGTTGAATGAGAAGAATATTCACACTTTCAAAAATTCCTCTTTATTTCTACAAATGTGTATTTTAGGCTTGCCCTAGCTCCTGATGCTAAGTGTGTATGTCTGGAGATACCCCTTTCAACTATTGTTACTTTTAATTTAATTTATAATTGTGATAACCAAATTGCTATCACAGTTAATTGGCTTTCTAGTTTTACTTGTATGCTAATTATTACCCACTTCTTTTTTGTGGGTATATTTAAATTGATTGCTTTGGGAGTTTGGAGGGTGGTTGTTTTTTATAGTGTGTGAGGAATATGCATAATTCTTAAAATCAGGCTTTAATTCCACTTAAGCGTTGTAGCAGAGTCAATGCTTTTAATAAAAGCTTTATCTTTACTGTATGAGAATGAATGTAAATTGCCAGTATTCTCATAGCAGAACACTTTGTTTTACATACTTAATATACACAAAGTAGTTAGATTTTTGGTTTGTTGTTGAAAGTATGCTTAATTTATAGAGTCGGAACGTATTTTTGCTTAGGAGAAGATAAAATGAATCCAGCATACTAATCAAAATCCTGTTCTAAAACAATAGAAGGTTTCTATGTGTATTTTCATCATTTTCGTTGTAGCGTAGAGTTGGAAAATTACATCCACTAATTAAAAAGACGCTTGTTTCTGATGGCTTGCTGCACTATTCATACGGTCCATGGTGGTCGAGTGCCCTCAAAATAAGAGAGTTCTGTTTCCTTTGGAGAGCATGGGTCAAATTAAAAGCCGTGAAAATAGTTTTCCCAGTGCAGGCAGGCATTATTTTGGTCACTCCTGCATAAATTCCTGATAGCATTGTATTAATATTGCAGCAAATCCATGGAAACTTTTTCATCTGTACAGTGTTTTGTGAGGTATAGCACAAACCTTGTGATAATTGCCTTGAGACCGTAAAAACTAATCAAATATGTCCTGATACCAGTTAACAAAATAAATAACCTAACACTTCAAATTACTTGGAAATGTGCCTTTTTATAAAAGAAAAGCTATTAAATTATCATATCTGTTTCAGAAATCATATTAAAAAGTGTGAGACTGAGAGTGAGATCACACCCAATGGAATAAGTAGCTGGCATGAAGAGGAAGATGAAAGTGACAATTTTGGATTTATGGAGCTGGAGCCAATCATTCCTGAAAGGAAACAAAATGGGATTCAGCCTCACAGAGACAGCACTGCCATTTTTAATGGACACACACACATTTCTACCAGTGCCTTAAAGACACAGGATTGCTCAGCACCGTCCAGCAACAGTGTTGCAAGTAGATTCTCTCCAGGCCCTGTGCAGGAGGAGGGGAAGACTGAAAAAGGCACCGTTGACTTCAGAGACTGCACAACGCAGCAGTTGCAGCAAAGCAACAAAAACAAAGACTTCCCGTGGAATCCACATAGGACTATGAGCAATTCATCCTCATCTTCATCTTTGCACAGTAATACTAAACTAAATGGTGCTCACCACTCCACTGTTCAGGGGCCTTCAAGCACAAAAAGCACTTCTGGACCTGCTCCTAGCAAGGCAGCTTCCTCACCTGTGTCCAAACCTTCAGATTGTAGTTTTATTTCTGACTTTTATTCACGGTCAAGGCTGCATCATATAGCAACGTGGAAGTGTGAATTGACAGAGTTTGTCAACAGTCTGCAAAGAAAAAACAGTGGTGTCTTTCCAGGAAGGGAAAAATTAAAAAAATGGAAAGCAGGCAGGTCCACATTTAAAAGTGATACAGGTAGATACTTGTTTAAGAATGTTTATGTTCATAAGGTCTCTTTATATCTTGGCTCACATGTTAACTGTCTATCTGAAACTAGTTTTCAATGTTCACATGGCTCTCAGGCTATGTGGAATGGCTTGGTGACTTTGATGCATCCAAAACAAAAGGTTTAACTACATTTAAAAAGAAACCACTTAAATTGTGATTAATGTGATATTCTGGTCCATATTCAATTTCTCCTTGATTAAAAAAAAAAAAAAAAAAAAAGAAGTCCTGACTTTACCAAGGTTTACCAAGGTATGTGGAGTGACTGAGGAAAACAATATTGTTACCTGTCTAAATGTAATTGCCATGTGCAAATCTTCAGAACGGAAATAGAGGAAAAAAAACCCAAACTTGCTGCGTATAGTTCAGTGTGAAAAATTAAAAGACAAATCACATTTGGAAATGAGCTAAAATCAAAATGATTTTTTTGTTAGTAAGGCTGTCATATTCTTCTGGGTGTGTTTAAGTGGGGAACAGTGTCGTACAAGTCTTGTGAACTTGTCTTATGGCAGAAGAGAAACGGTTTGCGTCATCTCATTGTCCATCAAGGGCCACAATGGAAGTATATGTGTAATTTGAGAGCCATAGTATTACAATTATAGAGTAAATATCCTGCATCTTATTTTTTTTCTTTGAATTTACAATATTATTCAATTAAAAGGCTGACTGTATGTGATCAGAGGGATTCTGACTCTGTTATGCTGTAAAACTACTTGCTTGTGATCGTTTACAAATAAGTTCACAAAGACAGATTATCCTAAAAATTTACTATTCTAAGAAATAAATTAACTGCTTTTGTGTTTTTGCTAGCACACCGCAGTTTTAAAGTATGTTGACTTATAAACTACCATCAAAACATGGTATAAACTAATGTATTGTACTTTTCCTTGAATTTGACTTAGAGAATTCCTGTAGTTAATTACTGTCTTTCATTTGGCAAGGAGCATCTTCTCAAGCACTGTCTTAGTTGCTTAGTTTCTGAACACCTTTTATAATATAGTCATTTAAATGCAGGTGGTAAATTACTAAAAATTAAAAAAATGCATATTTCTTATTATTCAGCAGTTAACACAGTCGTCAAGCAGAACAAATCAATTGATATATTGAAATATTTTCTCACTATCATACATTCACCATTATGTTCAGATTAAGGTTTTACCTCAGGCGTAGCCTTCCCTGGCAAGTGAGCAACATCAACACACAAACCTGAATTTCTAGTGTACAAATTCACAGAAGAATTATTGAACTTCAGCAGTGTAGTTTTTTCAATCTGTAGCGATCTTGCTCATCTTTGCTGGATGTTTGCATCAGTGTGCATACATCATTTGACAGAATCCAAATGCACAGAAGATTTAAATACATTCAGTGTGTTTTGTGAAAAGTGAAAGTCAACCTTCAGTGCAGCTAAGCTTTATCTTTTAGTTCTTTAACTAAACTCTTCTAAACTTTATCTCTGTTCTGATGTGCCAACAAAAATCCTGAAGCTCGCTCTTATGGATTCATTGTTAGCATTGAAATGAAAATCAGTTAAGATCCAGTTCCCCCTATATGCAATAATGTACTTGGGGTGAGGAGAGCTTATTATAGTAAGAGAGCGTTAATTATGGGAAAAAAGAAACTTAAGTGTGATGCCTTGTTTAGACTGTTTAGTTAGTGTTCATGTTTTGTGGGTTTTTTGATTTTTTTTTTCTGTAGCTTTTGCACTGAGAATTTAGGGAATGGTGATACCCTCTTGGTGAGAAGAGGTAAAAATCTTTGTAACTAAGGGTGGTAAAAACTTCATGCTAGTCCTTGATGGCTAATGTGCGTAGTACCGGGTTCAAGTTCTCTGTTGGTGTATCTTCATACTAGGTAATGTGTCTGTTTCGAGCTTGGCCAAGCCACAGAGCTGTATAATGCACGTGGATATGGATTGCTTCTTTGTGTCTGTAGCTATCCGAAATAGACCGGATCTCAAAGGTCAGTATCCAGTTTTCAATGTCACTTTGCTGGTTTGAGGCTTTCTCTGCATACTAAACGCAAAGAAAACAAAAACCCTGCATGCTTAATCAATTGGACTTCGCATGTCAGTTTTGGCATCCTTTTCTAATAGCAGGATCACACAACTTTCATATTCCTCCTTACTGACTCACAGTCCAAAAGCATGTGGAAGAGAGAACTGGAATTCTCTTTGCTGTCTGCATTTGAGTGTCCAAAGTAACAGCAGAGAAGTCATATTCAAAACAACCATTCTGTGTGATGCTGCACGTATCTCACTGAGACTTAAATCCATGAAAGTGGTTTGTGGTCAAAAAAATAAAGTATTATCTGGACGATGGTCAGTTCAGTTGGCACTTAAAGCTCTAACACTGTGATCTTCCGTAGAACCTAGGAAGCTGTAGCAAGTTGTTTCAGAGTAAAAAAAATCCAAAATTAAAACACCAGTTCTGCTATGCAACTACTGAATTTTGGTGTTGTGTGAGTCTGAAGACTTGGTGCAATGCTCTGAGAAAGACTCAAAACTATATAATCTTCATATACATTTCTTACATATGTGTGTATCTTAAAAACTTGGT
This sequence comes from Tinamus guttatus, assembly GCF_000705375.1. The sequence continues at coordinate 106,945 of NW_010587175.1, read as the reverse complement.
TTCCTGCAAAATTTTGAATTCCAGGATGGCAATATAGAGAACCTAGGACTTTTGCGTGAATATTTTTTCTTTTTTGTAAACCAGTACCAGAACTTGCAGTGCATAGGTTAGCTTGCTGTTGAAGAGTTATAGAAGTGTTGATATCATCAAAAAAGTCAGAATTTTAACTCAAGATTTGTGTAGTTAACTCAATGATCTTGTGTAGTTCATTGAACCAGTGGAACCAAATGTGTGCATGTGTTAAGATAAGCTTGCTTTAGCTAACAAGCCTGCTAAAAATGTTTAAAACTTGTATGGTGTTTGCAGCTTGTCAGATTTTGTGCTAATGAATTATTAGGGCGTTGGGAAGTTTCACAGCTTCCCTTTATAGTAGTTGTTCAAGACAAGCCAGCATAGCTGCATTTTCACTCTTTCACAAGTTTTCATCTCTTTTATGTCTAATTGCAGCCATGTGTAAATTAACAGTCATAATGCAAAGTCACTTACATAGCTGTTTGCTCCTGTAACAATGCAGAAGCTTGAAGCTTATTTAAAATAAAATGGACATCTTCATAATCTTACCCTGGATGTGCTATTATTAACCTGTGAGTTTTTATATATGTTGTCATCTAATTATGTGCATTTTTTTCCATAGGAAAACCAGTAGCTGTTACCAGCAACAGAGGTGCAGGAAAGGCACCGCTGCGCCCTGGAGCAAACCCCCAGCTTGAACGGCAATATTATCAGAACAAGCTATTGAATGGCAAAGCAGGTACTAAAAACTGATTTTTTTAAAGTGTTTTGTGATTAAGAAATTTAAAGAGAGGAAAAGTTACTAATAAAATATGCAGTGGATAAACTTTTTATTATTATTAATTCAGAAAAGTTGGTTGCATAAGGCAATGCTTTGTGGCTTTAGTAGTCTGCTACTGTGACTTTTCAATGGTTATCTTTGCTCTGGGAGTATAATATTTTAGAGTCATTTTAGGGGTTTTATTCACTTTTTTATTGAGGGTGAGTGTAAGGTAAGTATGTGCGGAGGAGAGGTTTTTTGGTTTGTTTGGTTTTAGTAGAAAATACAGATTGTCTGAACACTTGGTTCTGAGTATTGCAGAAGTATATTACAGAAAAGCAGGTACAAAATATATTTTGAAAAGCTGCTAGTATTTTTTATGAATAGAAAGTAGAAATGATAGCACATAGCCAGTGAGGCATTGATTAATCGAAGTTGGTTTTTTAATTGCATTTGTATACCTGTGTACAATGGCTTAGTTTGGGAGGTGCTCAGAACATTTTGGGTGTTTGAAGAGTCCGGCAACTCCTGCTAATTTTGACTTCCCAGTAGTTTGTTTCTTCAAAACCAAGTAATCTGTTATAGTTTGAGAATTCTTTACTTTCCTACAGTCATTTAGAGCTTCCTTGTTGTTTTCTATGTTTTCAAGTAGCAGTATACTAGTGTATAGAATAGCAGTATACTAGTGTAAGGAAAACATTATTATCTGTTTTTCTGATGGTTACAAGGTGTGAACTGCATTTAGTGTGGGAACATACTAAACATAAATGGTAACTTTGCTTCTCCTTGAAGGCTAAGTGAAGATGTTTTTTATTGCAACAGTTTAATTTTAGTTTGGAGTGGAAGTTGCCTCTCCTTTGACCAACGTACACACACTTCTTACTGGACTTGTAGCAGATACTATTGTTCTAGTTTATAGCACAATTATTTTGCTGATATAAGGAGGGAAAATGCAGTTCCTTCTTCCATGGTTGTTTCTGAAATGTTAATATGATTAAAAAAAAAAAGTTAGGCATATAGGCAGGTTTTCAAAGACATTTGGAAACAAGGTATTACAGTAAGTGATGCCTTTTGGTCTGTTTGCTATAGTTTAAGTACTCATTTAAACTGCATTAGAATATATGTTTGTGGAACCTGCTGGCCTTGAGTTTTGTAAGGACGTTTTTGACTTTCTGTAAGTCAGAAACTTTCCAGACGTAGTTTCTGCTGTGTTTGTAATGCCATCTGTGAGCGTGTTACAAAGATAGCTGTGGCTTTGTGGGCTTAGATTTTCCATAGTACAGTTCTTTGTGTGAACCATTTATTGGTAGCTGAGTTTTAAGCAGTGGCGTTACTAATAAAATTTATTAGAGCATATCATTGAATAATGATGTGACTTCATACAGTGAAGCGAGGGAGTTAAGGAAGCTTAACTGATGTAACTTAGTATGTTCTCTGTGTTTCCTAAAATCAGCACCATCTCTTCTGCTATATGTATTGCTTAGAGGTACAGCAGGTTTCAGCCTTGCAATGTAACAAACTCAGGTTCTTACTTCAGCAGCTTTTCCGGGGTGTCCACACTATCATTTCTTCTAATCTCAGCATCCAGTCCCGCATGCAGGCAGGCAGCTAGCTCTTCTTTCTTGATGCTTAGTCTGCTCGTATAGTCTATGGTTTTGACAAAAGGATTTTTTTCCTAACAGTGTTTTTGCAGTCTCTATCTCATTTAGCTGCAGATACTTATTTTTCAATCTCTGTGTTAATTTTTATCCATCAGTACAATATTTTTATCAACAAACAAATTAGCCTACTGTTTCTGCTTACATTCTCGTAAGCACATGGATTGACTCCCTTTTGGGTAGAAGAGATTAAGGTTAGTTGTAATCTTATAAGAAAACATAAGTACACTTTTGTTTAGGCTTTTTTCCCATCACAATTATCTTAGGAAGTGTATGTGAAACACTTCATAGCACGTACTTAATTGTGCTTTGCCACAGGTGAATATGGTATGGCGGGCCCATGTATCATATAGAAAAATGCTCTTTTCCCTAAAATATTAAATATATAGAATGCTCTTTTGGGCTCTGATAAACATAGACCATTCTGTCTGGGGAGGTGTTGTATGAATGATGTAAAAAGGTAGGTGGGTCCAACTTTGAACATACACATATTTTTACTTCCATGTTTCAACTCAGAATCCACTTCATTTTTTGGTGCTTCGTGCTTTCTAGGCTGCCCTCTCTGGTCATACCTTTTCGAAGTCTTGCTTATTAGAAAAAAAAAAGTTACAAATTAAAAAAAAAAAAAAGAAAAAAAAAGAAACCTATGAATCAGTTTGATTACATACTGAATTCTGCTGCTTCAGCTACTTCTTTTTTTGCAATTACTTCTTCAGTGATATTAGTTCCTACTTTTTGATCTGCATTGCTGAATGAGTATCTAGTCTCAATAGACTCTTGGATCCTCTATGAAATACTTTCTTTTTCTTGTTTGAATTCATCCAAATATATAACTTTCAAATTTTAAAAATTGCTCTCATTCTGTCCCTAAATCTCCACACTGGAGACAGGCTTTCTGGGTAGTAGGGATTACTTCTCTATGTAGGTACCATCTCTAACAGTCGTGTCCTAAAGCTAAAGAATTAACATACGTTAATTGGATTCATATTTTGGGGTCTCCTTTTTTGTGGCCAGGATGTCCAAGATGTGAATATTTTTTAGGCTTCCTTTCCCTCAACCTTAGTATCTCCTATTTTTCATTCTAAAGATCAACAGTTTTTAACCATCATATTAGTCACAGATTTATTCTCAGCGATTTCTTTTTCACAGACTTGGGTCCTGGCCTCTGATTTCTCCATCCGTTGCTCCACATTCACCATGTGCCTGTCTAGTTTCCCAGCTTTTGATGAGAGGTTCTCTACCTTGCCTTCCATTGAGGACAATGTGTTCTGCATTGCCCTGAGTTTCACATGAAGTGACTCCATCAGCTCACGGGTGGCTCCGCTCTGCTGCGATGTGGGAAAGCTCGGCGAGTCCAAGGAAGATAGACAAGATGACAGCATCATCTCAGGCCAGGGCGCAGGAAGGCGTGGACTAAAGGAATTGTTCTTGTCATTCTTATCTTGATTTGGGGCATAATTTTGCTCTAATTTGCAGCTGCAGACATCTTAGGTAACTTACTGAGCTCTTGATACATTAATATATTTACAGCTTAAAAAGATACTTGAATTTAGCAGAAAGTCTGAATAAAAGCAGCTTTTCACGCGAGCCGAGTGCTGGCCCCGCTGTCTCCACTCACTCACTGCATCTGATGACAACTCGTATGTGCACCCAGCACCCCGCTTTCTTTCAGTTGAGTTGTCAGTGTGTGAGTTGTTGGTATTACGATGCACGATTAGGTGTTGTGGCACTTCGGAGTAGCCTTTGTGTATTTCAAAGGTGCATAGAATTAAATAGACTACAGTAATGAGGAAGAACTATAGCGTATGTATTGGATTTCATTTAGCCAGCAGCCATCAGAATCATCATTTTTTATCATTGCAGGCTGGCAGTACTTCTCTCCAGATGTACCATTTGGCACATTAAGCAATTCTTTTCTTAGAAGGGGAACCTCTGGTTTTGCCATGTAATGCAAAACATTTTGAGTAAATAAGAAGCTTCGTGTCTTTATGATACTTTTTTGTTTTGATTCTGATTGGGAATTTGGACGGGATAGCAATGTTTATATCAGTACGTGCTTCAGACTAATCCATAACTTAGAATCTAGACATCCCCTGTCAAGGTTTGCATACCATGAGCCCCTGAATAGAGAGGAAGAGAACTTCTGTACCTGAGCACACAGTGCTGTATGTCCTGAGTTTCTGTCCTGGTACCTAGTATGCAGTTGGCCTAAGAGCATGCTGTAGCGCTTCGTAGAATTTGGAAAGGCCTGCCTGAAAGTCTGAGATTGCAGTCTATATAGTTGTATCCTTTTGATCCAAGAGAAATTTGTGGTGTTTTTTGGAAGAAGTTGCATCTCCTAATACATGCATTATTAGAAAGTAATAATGGAGGTTTTGTCTGTGAATTTCCCTGTTAAGAATATTAAATAATGTACAAGTTTCTGGTTAGATTTAGTGGATTTTTATAATTTAAGCTACTTTATAAATATATTTATTACTTTATTTGGCTTATTAAAGACCATTTTGGGGTATATAGATAGAAGAAATAGTTAGAAATAGTTTTGAATAGGAAGCTATAAATATGTGAAGCAGTGTGATTGTACTTAGAATATAATTGCTCTGCCTTGGTGATAATTGTGCTTTTTAAAAAAGGAATACAGCTTTCTTTTTAAAAAGGAATTTATCTTTTTGTTCAGGGAAGCAATTGGTAATTTTTCAGGGTCATGCATTTAATTACAGGCTGTGGCTGTATTAGGTGACATCAAGAGTTTGTCTAATTGTTGTTATCATTACAGATAACTGAAATCTCTTATAGTTCTATAATAATAGTGTAGGTAGCCATATACAAGTTATTCTATAAAAAGGAGAAGAACCTTACTGTAGCATAATATTAGTCACAATAATATCTGCAGACCTATCTGTAGAGAGAGATTACTGGGAGCTTGGAGGGGAAGAGGTCTGTCTTTTTTGTTTGGTTTGGTTTCTTGACTGTTATATGAATGAATTTCATGCTAAGAACCTCTTCACCAACAGGTGAAAAAGCTGTATAGAAATTGTATTAAGAATACTCCATTATATTTATTTCATTCACATTAATTTTATTGAACTCATAAGAAAATAATATTAAAACAAATGTAAATATGATTTTCCAAGCAGAAATTAGAGTTCCTGATAAGCTGGACTCGTCAGTCTGGGAACATCCAGATTCCACCCAAATGAATGGAGCTGATTCGGATCTCACTATTCTGTCCATGGCTGAAATTGCCTCTTGTAGTTATGAAGCCAGGTAAGTTAAAGTTACCCATAAGGTTGCCTGAAAAGCCTCGTACAGACAGACGCAAAATGTCTGTAAATAGCAATTGTTAGGTCGTATATTGCTTAAATTTATTCAGAAATTATTTTATGTGTCAGTTGTTATGTCCTTCCCTATTCATGCAACTGCTTTTTAAACATTGTTTCAGCTCTCAGCCTAACCTGCATGTTAACTGAAACAAAACCAATTAAGGAAAGCTTTATGCCATTCATAAAGATAAGTTTGATTTTATAATGTAATCTTCATTTCTTTATATTAACACTGACTTCCCTTGTGAAGTTGAGAACATCGTGTTGCTGAAGGGTTCAGTTAAAATGATACAAGGATAAAAGTGCTAACTAAACTTAAAAGCTTTTCATGCACTGATCACGTTGAGTGTTCTAGCTAGTATAGCTTTTAACTTTCAGAATTTGAAATATCTTGTTATACCACCACAATGCTGAAAACACAATCAGCTACCCTCACGGAAAAAATACTTCAGCAATTACTATTTCACTGTAACTTTTTAACTATGTCAGGGTAGGCAAGGTGATATTTTTGTCTTTGTATTTGTTATGGGAGCATAATTTTAAATGTTTACATAGTGAGATATAAGAACTAGCTATGTTAATCTCTGCAGTATATGCTTGGTTTTAATTGTAAACAAAAGATGGCAAGCAGTGCTTTGTGGAGGGTTTTTTTTTTTGATGTTTTAAACACAACCGCAAACACTTGCTGTCCATGCTGTATGCCTAACTATCATACAGCTAATTAAAATAGTCTATTTGCCACTATTTTTTTCCTTATTTATCAAAATACTGGCAGTCTTATCAGTAATTTACTTTTGGGGAAAGACAGTTACTTCATTTGGAAATACCACATATTAACAAAATTTGTGAAGCAGCTGGCAATACATGTTTTTGTTTCTTATTTGATTTTAGACAAGTTGGCATAAAGAATGGAATGTTTTTTGGCCAAGCAAAAAAGTTGTGTCCGAATCTTCAAGCAGTGTCGTATGATTTTAATTCATACAAAGAAGTTGCACGGACAGTATATGAAATACTAGCAAGGTAATGTGTGCTGTAACTTTAGATGATTTTCCGTGGTAATGTTGTCTGGCATGTTCTCGTTTGCCTCTGCTGAAAGCCAGTATTCGATCTTGGATTTTCATCTCCGTGTCCCACTTCATGAAAATCATTGCTATGTCAGACCTTCCTTTTGTAGTCCTTGTTTATTTTGAGCACTCTGTTTCTTCTGAGCACCCTTTTTTCTTGGAGCCAAATCCTATAACTGTCAGCATCTGATTCCAAGGGAATCATTTTTAAAACTTGCACTGATTTCACTGTGAGAATTGGTTCCTGCTTGTTAGTGAGATGCTTCCACGAGTGGTGTGGTTTGGTTGTTTCATTGTTGTTAGTTAGCTTGTTTGTTTGTTTTAAGCAATTTAAATTGCTTATTGAAGTAATTTCTATTAGAAACTACTCTCATTTAAAATGCACTGGAACAATTCTGGAAATCTGTTAGTGTGAGTAAAAAATGAATATCCCAACTATCCTTCCCCAGCTGTTCCTTTGAAAGCATGATGCATGTTGAAATTAGTCCTACGTGATAATGTTACTGTAATTTGCTATATTAACATTTTTAATCTTTAAGTTGTGTGTGATACTAAATGAGCAGGGAAATACCACCACAAAAGGAAGACTTTATTTGCTACATATTTGTTTTAACAGATGGTGAGCTGTTGCTGGTGTTTCACCTCCTTTACTTTGTGTTGATAGCTATACTCATAACATCGAAGCAGTCAGTTGTGATGAAGCACTAGTAGATATCACTGAAATCCTTACAGAGACCAGGCTGACTCCTGATGAATTTGCAAATGCTATCCGCACGGAAATCAAGGCCCAAACTAAATGCACTGCCTCTGTTGGGATGGGTAAGTACCTTATGTCATTTCTGCTTCCAAGTATTGCCTAGTATTTTTAGGCTTATCAAAGCTATGCAGGATTAGTAAAACAGTAAGTATTTGTGGAATATGGGATATATTGCCATGTATATTAAATAAATTAAAGTGCAAGAAACTTTAATAAATGAAAAGTTTTAAGGAATGTTTTGCTATAATCTTTGCTTTATGATTTGAAAGCTATGCTAAAATCCATCTGCATATTTACATTCATTTTTATGAAATGTTGCTCTGTTTCTTCCAGTAAATTGAAAAATGAGAGCAGATACTGTTCCTTGTAAGAGAAAGTAGTAAGAGTTTATAGCATGGCATGGTTTAGCGTAGCTACAACTAACTGAAAGCAAAGCTTGTGAAATCTGTAGCAAATATTGTACACAAAATTACACATCTGAAAACAGTTTCATTATTTCTCTTTGCATGGCCCTTTCCTTTGTCCTTTCTTTTGTTTTGGGGTTTTTTGTTTGTTTTTTCCTAATCACATTAGAGTAATGAGTATCTGGGAATAAGTACCGAGTGTACGCAAGTGTATAAATCCAGTTGTGATGCAAACTGAAGTTAATTATTGTAAGTCTTAGTGGTAGAATTCTTCTTTTTATTTCTTGGGGGATCATGGTAGAATAGAGACTGTAATTCCCTCGATCCCTGTTTGTGTCTTGGTTTGACTGAAACACATTTGTAATCTCTTTTATATTTATTGTGTTATTAATTAGTGTGTTTAGTGTGTTTGGGGATTTTTTTATGTACAAAGAGAGAAATTGCTTTTTAAAACATTATCATATTTCTCTTACTGATTAAAAGAGACAAACACCTATTAGCAAATATTTATTTCTCATAAATATGTAGTAGATATTTGGAGAATAATACTGATGTCCTTTCTAGAAATTTGTGCGGTGGGTACATTGCAAGGACTTTGTCTTTTCACTCTTAATTCATCTCAAAATGGATGGTTTGGTGGATAGTAATGGTGTTATTGCATGAATGTAGAGACCAGATTTCAAAAACTGGGTCTGACATCTCATTTAAGGGGTTTCTGTGTTGCCCAATGGGAAAGTTACACCAATACAATACAGTGTCTTATAAAATATCTTAATAGATATTGTTATACCATTGAGATCCCTTCTCAGCACTATTATTTCTGACTGGCAGTAAATTAAAGGAAGACATGCTTATGTTGGTTGAATAAATTTAGTCCATACCCCAGAGATTTTAGTGGCTAAACTAAACTGACTCCAACAGTGCTAGTGAAAGATGCTAGTTACCAACTCCTCTGTGAACATCCTGTGACTTGGCCTCTGATTTGTTAAGTGAGATATTAACTTTTCCCCTACTTTAGTGTTGCAGCAATAATACACTAAAGAAGGTGAATCACTGAGTTTTTGTGGTATTAGGGCTTTGTTGGTATGTTTGATAAATATGAAAAAATCTTCAGTACTCCATAGACAAAACATGGATCCCCGAAGTTAAACAGAAAATTGAATGAGTCTGTTTTTAATTGCTTCATCAGTTTAACCTCTTTGCGGAATTGGCGCTTATAAGTCCATATTACTGTTCTTATTGACCAAAATTTCAAAAAGGGAATAAAGAATAAGAACATAGGTGGGAGGAGAATAGCAATGGGGATATTGGGCTCTTAGTTCTGCATTGTCCTGCTCTTTTATTGGTTTGCTTTATCATAAAGCAGAATGTTTGAGTAGCAATAATGAATCCATTTGGGTCTCACTTTAGAGATTCTTTTGGCTGGGCCTGTAAACAAGGAGGAAAGAATTACAAAATGGGGCTTATTCCTCTACCTAAGTAGAATATTGCAAAGACAAATCCTGTGTATTTAGTGAATTGCCCTGTACGCAGTTATTTGTTTCTTCTTTGCAGGTACAGTTCCTACTGCAGTTACTCTACTCAAATCACAAATCCTGCTAGTTGCCAGTTTGAAAGTGGATATTGCAAATATATCTCATTAAACTCTTTACAGTGTACTGAGCTTGGCTGTACCTGCTGCATTTTTCTTTTAACTGTTTAATTGGAAAATCCTATTTGAGAAGACAAAATTTACCACAGACTTGCTTCAATTTTTATTTTCACAGGTTCCAATATTCTGCTGGCCAGAATGGCAACTCGTAAAGCAAAACCAGATGGACAGTATCACTTAAAACCAGAAGAAGTGGATGATTTTATCAGAGGCCAACTTGTTACCAGTCTTCCAGGTACTTGTCTCTTCTTTTACAGAACATTTTGCCTCCTGAGACTAAAACAACTGTAACTACAAATCCGTGTTCACGTTTCAGTCTCGAATATAACAAGATTAGATGTTATTTTGGGTTTGCGATCTGAAGGAGAAGATTTACTAATAATGTCTGAGAAGAATATCAGTGACCTTTTTGTATCTTTTAGTTAATGATGTACTACAAACTGTGACAGCATATGTAGATTTTTCAAGAAAGAACAACGGGTTTATTTAATCCCAATGATTTTTGCCCTATTCTTTGAGAAAATGGTTGCATGATTTGCAGTTTTAACAGCACTAATAATTTTGTAATCCATCTGGCAGTTCCAACCAAGTTCCAAAGATACAGTGTGTCTACAAGTTTTGTGAAAATTGGCAGCTGGAGAGAGGGGAGTGGTCTAAATTAGTACATCTTTTGAGGGGCAGGCAAAATTCAATAGCTATTTTGGCAGTAGCTCCAAGCTCCAAGTTGTCATATGCACAGCTGGAGACATGATGTTTTTTTTCTTTTTCTTCCCCCCCATCCTTTCGTGCATTCCTATTCCACTAGGAGAGATTTGACTAAGGGAATGATTAGATGGGATGCCTATGGACACGGGAAAAACACAAGGAAAATGCTGGGGGGAAGAAAGAAGCCTTTTGGGGGGAAGAAAGAAGCCTTTCTAGCTTAGGGAAGCTCCTCAAGGAGTAAGAGAAGCTGCAGACAGACAGAACAGGTCTGGAGTTAGTGTCAAGAAATGGTGATAGGCAGTCACAACATAAGGAATAAACCTGTATAAAAACAGGCTGATTGATTATTTCTTTATTATTTTGTATTTCTGTTGTTCCAAGAAAATAAATGAAGGAGTTGTAAGCTAAAATATTTTCTGGCATGCAAATCCATAGTGCATTGCTCTTCAGTATGTTATTAATAGAGTTTGACACAGATATAATTCAAAAACTGCTGAATACGCCTTATTCATGCGCTGTGTTTTAGTGATAGTTGTGCCCAACCTTCATGTGCACACACATATTTAGTGCTACGTATTCAAAATGGCAAACTGCTCTGTTTAAGGAAAAAAGAAGCAGAGATCTATGATAATAGAGGACAGTCAATAAAATGGAGAAGTGCTAGGAATAGAACTCATGTACCAGGTTTATCAGAAATTCTCTTTGCATTATCTTCTTCTGCAATCAAACAAACATCATGTACAGCACAGTATCATTACTTTTCAACATAACTTGGGGGGCTGTTTTTTTCCTCCATAAAACCATTCATATAGTAACATGCTTTGACCTGAGTCTTTTAAAGTTTTCACTCATACTTCATGTGTTCATGGTAAAAGCTTTCTAGTGCTTGTATCAGTACATCACTAAAATAATGAAACGGATTCTGAAAGACAGAATTTGGCTCCCTGAGGTTCTTGACTTTTGCTGTCTTTGTCCATGCAAACTTGCAAGGTTTAATATCTCCCAGAAACAAGAGCCTACCTCTCATCAAACCCATAAATATACATATATTTATCATACTTACAGCTGTGCAGTTGCCATGGATACATACACTTGCCAGTGGTTGGTAATTCAGAGCACCAGCGATACAGGTATATGCTGTCACTTGCGCTTGAAATAGTGTTTTTCTACCTAGGAAGCAATGGAACAGTAGTAAAAATATTTGCTGGTTTTCCTTTAGATTAAATCACTTGTATGCAATGGTAAAAACATATTACATGTTGTACACCCTCTCTGGACTGAATATTGTAGCATGCAGAGCTATATGCAGTGTAACAGGCAGTGCTTTGTCAAGGAGGTTTCAAAGCAAAAGTCATTCACCTAGAAAGAGAGGAAACATTCTGCACCATGACACCTTAAATGAAATGTGTGATACAGATCAAAGAAATAGTGATGCAAGCAGCATTTCATTTAGTGAAATTCACTTGTCATTAGGATAGTAATTTGAACGTACATATTTTACATTTAAAAAAGACAAATTTTATTCCGTCAAAACCTAACTCTCCTGAGTTGTACAGAGTTAATGGAACTAATTGCTTTCTTATTAGGAGTTGGTAGGTCCATGGAATCCAAGCTGGTTTCTTTGGGAATTAAAACCTGTGGAGACCTACAGTGTGCTTCGATGTCAAAACTGCAGAAGGAATTCGGTCCAAAAACAGGACAAATGCTTTACAGATTTTGTCGTGGTTTGGATGATCGACCTGTTCGAACAGAAAAAGAAAGAAAATCTGTTTCAGCAGAAATAAACTATGGAATAAGGTTTACACAGGTAAATTCAAACTTGCTTTCTTTTCTGCTGCGACTTCTTTCAACTATAGGGGATTCTTTTCATATTCTGATTATTTTCACTTAGATCAGACCACTTTGATCTGTTAGAGCACCACTTTGTTGACAAAATAGAAATGAGGAAAATGAAGAAGTAGGAGATCAGGGTATAATGAGAGGAGAGCTTGCTGAGTTTTGAACTGAGAAGAGGAAGTGTTTCACAAAATTGGCTGTTCTGCAATCATTGTACTGGTCTAGTGCGGACAACCTGATTGCGGTAGTTTTGTCAGCGCCTACTGCATTCTATTTCATTAACATGCCAGTTATTCAAACACGTCTGTGTCTAGAACCATCCCCAGTTTTGTCCAGTGCACCATTTTGTTCTATTTTTTTCTCGTTGTTGTTTTTTTGCTTTGTTCCATTTTGTAAATCTTAGCAAAAACTATGAATGGGTGTCACTGACAAAATTGTATTCAAATAATTAATTTCTTTATTGAGATATTAAGCATTTTTAGAAATTACAGAATAAAACAGACCTCAGGGTGTTGTGTAGTTCAAGCTTGTGCTCGGAACAGGGTCAGTTACGAGGTCAGACCAGGTTGCTCACGGCTTGATCCAGTCAGGTCCTCGAAACAGAATCACAGAAGGGTTGAGGTTGGAAGGGACCTCTAGAGATCATCCAGTCCAACCCCACTGCTCCAGCAGGGACACCCAGAGCATGTGGCACAGGGTGGCGTCCAGGCAGGTTTGGAAGATCTCCAGAGAAGGAGACTCCACAGCCTCCTGGGCAGCCTGTTCCAACCTCTAGAGAGACTGCACAACTCCTCTGGACAGCTGCTCCACTGCTTGGCTTTGCTCATGGTAGAAATCTTTTTTTCCTTAAAAATCATAAGCACTTCATCTTCTAGGAATATGCCTAAAAATTGTCTTTAACTTTTGGAAGAAAATTCAGTTACCTCCATAAAGATTTCATATTTCACCGTTTTTTCAGCATCGGGATAGAAGTCTACCATCTGCCGTTTTGCATACAGTGTAAACATAAAACACTTGAAATAAGACCATTGCCTGTGAGTCAGCTTGCTCTTTTCAGTTGAGAAAATCTTACATATTTTCAAGTCTTAGCAATGCACATTTCACCAACTGCCAGGGTTTGTGGATTACATTAATTCTTACTGATTTGCATCATGTATCTGAAAAACAGTGATATTCTAAGCAGTGGAATGTTGACTTTTCCTTTTAGCCTAAGGAAGCAGAAGCTTTCCTTCTGAGCCTCTCGGAAGAAATCCAACGTAGACTTGAAGCTGCTGGTATGAAGGGTAAACGGTTGACTCTAAAGATTATGGTCAGAAAGGCTGGGGCACCGGTGGAGCCTGCAAAATATGGAGGCCACGGAATCTGTGATAATATTGCCAGGTAACTATGCATCAGGACCTGAATCGTCTGCTGTATACATCAGCCTACTCCTGTCAACTGAAACTTTCAGAAAGACAGGACAGGAATTTTAGAGGTGCTTAGTACCTTTGTGTCTGCTTATCAAACCTATATCAGATATAGAATCTTATTCTCAGTTCTCTGTGTTTTGGTTCTACATACGCAGTCCCTCAGTTGTCAGTACTATCAGGAATTGAAAGGTTTGGGGCACAGGAGAAGAGATTGCAGTTTTTGGAGGTAGCGGACATGGGAAAGAAAGAATCTGACTCCACAAGTGCATTCTTTGTGGTTTGAAAATGCTTTCTTGAAAGAATGTACTCTTGTGTGTTCAAACACTACTTAAGTGGTTTAGTGAAATATGTTCAATGAATTATTGTGGTTATCCATTTCTGTTGGTGGGGATGTGCATTTTTCTTCCTCTTGGAAAGAAGAGGCTTAATAACTAGCTTGGTTCATAATTTAGTATTATTCTTGTTTTGATAATAGTGTCATGAAATATTGTGGCTTATAAAGGCTTTTGATCTTTTAAAAGTTTCATCTTCAGTTGATAGCCTGTATGTTACATGTATATTGTTGGTGTACACATCCTTTGTCCTCAATGTTGGAGCTATTTTTCCTTTTGCAGTACTTGCAGAAGTCATGTTTACATCCTGCACCCTGCAGCATGTGCAGCAATATTTTCATTCCTTTCAGAGACCAGCTGAGTTGAAATGTTCTGCTGCTGCAAGCTGTTCCCCTCAGCTGTGTGGTGTTTGTTTTACTGAAGGAGCTTCCTGCTATTCCTTGATAGCTCTTTAATCTCATGTTGATTGTGACAGTTGGAGTCGATTCTCCAGGAAAAATGCCTTTGTCTTGTCAAGATGGGTGTCTGATCAGTACTCTGCTCCTTCAGGTCTGCAACACATGGGGATTTTGGGCAGTAATTGCAGAATTACTTGTTACAGAAGCCTCTGAGGCCATTGAGCATCCCGAGGATCCAACTTGTCATCAGACATCTTGGACTGCAGTGATTCATCTCAGTACAGGCAAATTTCTTTGTGTCAAATCTCTCTGCTGTTTGTTTCACCAACAAGTCTGCAAAGAATTGTCTTTGCTCCTAGAAGGGAAAAGACCATGGGTAACTAGTATGGAGCTAGGAAGGTCGAATCTCTTAAATCTGTCTCTCTCAATCATTAAGCGGCAATTTTGCCTAGCATTTCAGTTGTTTGAAAAGGGGAATATGTCTCTTGTCCTTAAGAGTGATGTTCATACAGTAATTCATCAGAAGTGCCTTTATTTCCTTGTGGGTCGTCATTACCAACATAGTGAAGTATTTTTCTGCTTGGTCTCATCACAGTGTTAGTCTTACCAAGATGCTACCCCGTCTCTGGTGAACTAGGATAACCAAGTTACGGAGCTGGGATGGTCAGTTGATAGTGACTGTCAAAGGAGCACGTCTTCAGCTTCTGCAAGCAGCTTCCTTTGTGTTTTAGAGCTGCTTAGGAGCATGGGCTTGTACAGCATCTGTCCTGTACTTGGGAGCTTATGACTTACAATTTGCCACAATGTGCTGTATTAGAAAAGAGAACAGTGCAAAATCATTTTCTGAGACATCAATGGTATTTTTACAGTGTCATCTTAAGTCCTGGTGGTACCATAGGACCTTGTAAAATATATGTATTTTACATAGCGCCTTAAAAAGATTTTTGTGGAATGGTGTGTAGCTCTAGACCTAGCCTACATGTCTCCCTAGTCAATTACTTTTTAATCATGGAGTTGATCTGCTTTCTTCTTTGCTTTGAACACTGGCCTCTAAGGCCTAGGGAGTGCTTCATATCCTTCATACCAAGAAAACTTTTCATTTTGACAGGACCAGAGCTTTCCAGAGATCGCTTGGCCGTTCATGACAAATTCTGACAGATCCCAAACCCTTTAACCAGACAGCATCAAAGTGGGTAGTAGGTTGTCATGAGGGCACCTGAGAAATACCGAAGTGTCACCTGGAACTTCCTTGTGTCCTTAGTGCCCGTTCCACCCGAGTTAACACTGCATCAAGCACCTCAGTGAGAAAAATTTCCATTCCTCTAACATGAGAGCATAGCTACCTGAAACTCTGACCATAGCCTCCTCCAATAGAGTGCTGTGGGGTACGCAGAGCTGCCAAGCTCTGCTCGTGCCATAACCAGACTTCTTCATAATCTGTAACCTGCCTGGACGTTCCTGCATCTACTTCTGCCCCCTTCTGAAACCTTGGACTTTTGTCAGCTGAGAGGAGGTTGCAATGCTGGAGAGCAAACCTCTTCCAGGGGATTGTGAACTGCGCTTAAATGAAGGGTAGGGCACGAGAGCACTCCTACAGATGCTGCAAGGGGAAGTGTTCTTGTCTGGCTCCAGCTGACAGCATGAATATAAATCTGTCCTAGGACAAGTTAACGTCGGGACTGCACACTCCCAGAATGGTCAGTTAGGAAGTAATTTGCTTTTCTGTACAACATGCTTTGTTTCAGCTCCCTTTAAAAAGAAATCACAGAATGCTAAAAAAATTATGACGTGTCTGTTTTTTTTTTGAAGCCTTCTCTGTAATAAATTCAGAATTATTTTATTTAGGATTTGTGAAGTAGTTGCTTTAAAAAAATTGTGTTTTTTGTAGGACTGTGACTCTAGACCATGCAACAGACAGTGCAAAAGTAATTGGGAAAGAAACTCTGAACATGTTTCACACAATGAAACTGAACATATCAGATATGCGAGGGGTGAGTCCATGTGAAAACCCAGATTTTTCTGTATCAAGTTTCTTTGTCGGCTTTAATAAAATTTTGTTTCTCCTAGGGTAGGAGGTAACCAAACTTAAGCAAAAGCATAGATAATGCAAAGCTCATGTGAATTAGACTATGCAATCATATTGTTTTTTTTATTTATTTTTTGAGAAAGAAAACAACTATGAAATTGTATATATATACTTATTTAGTATGGCATGGATTTATCTGCAACTTGAATAAAGCAGCCTGAAGTAACAAAGTTTCACCATACCATCTGCAGTTGTATTACCATATGTAAATTTGATTTTGTCATGGAATTTTTGCTAAACCTTGGCACAGTTATTAGGAAAGGAGCTAATATAAATACTACTGATAATGCCAGACAGAGATACAGACCATAGCCGAATACCACTCTAGACTTAAATCCAGAAGAGGTACCAGCCCATGGCTTGGCCTTTGCCTCTTTTGCATCACGGCTTGTTTGGAAGGCTTGTCCTTCCCACAGTGGTTCTGTCACAGCACAGTAAATCCATAATGAGGATGTATTGGCATGAGCCATTGGTTACCACAGAGCACAACAGACTTCCTAAGCAAACTTGCACTTACAGGTGTAGAAGCAGGTTCTTGAATCAGAACATTGCCTCGCAAAGTCTGCTCTGTGGCTCAGGCTTCTTGATGGGACTGATGAAGTGTTTATCATCATCTTGTGTTTTTCCCGTCATCTTGCCTCTCTTGTCTCCTTAGTTGTCTTGGCTTCATGGTTCTGTTTCACTTGATTTCTTTAGCCCTTTTTTAGAGAATTCTTCTTTAAAGTTAGAATCCGGTGAGTGCTGTATTTGTTGTTTTGCAGAACAGGATACTTCCTCTGAGCAAGTGGCTCTGCTGAGTTGTGGAGGGTCCGCGCAGTCCTAGATTAGGTGCAGGTCCATGTA
Organism: Tinamus guttatus; assembly: GCF_000705375.1. Next base: position 89,707 of record NW_010587175.1, on the reverse strand, counting down.
AGGTCCCTGGGTGGTACCATTTCAGCTGACTTCAGGCATCTCCCTTACACATAAAGAGAGTCATGCTGTTAAAGGGCCCCTTTTTCCCCCTCTGCCTTTAGAAAAGGTCCTAGAGTGATAACGTGGATATAAGTGCCTACATTTGGGCAGGTGAATCCACAGGCTTATTCAGTATATTAAGATTACGCTTTAATGCTGCTGTTCTTTCAGAAAAAGGAAAACTAAAGGCAAAGATGTTGATTTCAAAGACTTACATTCTAGAGCTAAATCTGAAAATATTTAAAAGTATAACAATAAAAATGAAAAGTTTACAGTGATGTTTTAATATCCCCTTAACTGCAACTAAAAATATGTACCAAATAGTAATCCTTGCTGTATAATTATAGAAAAAAAAAGATGGAAATATATGCATTAGCCCTTTCTTGCTTTCTGAGCCCTTTTCTCTTATGAGTTACAGAGAATTAGCAGTATACTTGCATAAGGTACCAGTAGCATTTCTGAACAGTATGTTCTAGTGTTTTAAAATAAAAAAAAAGTGAGGCTATTTTATCAAAATTAGGAATATATCTTCTGTGATAAAGAGTACATTCATCAAGGTACTTTCATCCTTTGAGGCTTTACAAGGACCATTTCTCAAAGGGAAACATTTTTTCATCTTTGGACTCCGGTGCTAAATTTAGTATAAGTTGTGCTGAGAAGCAAAGAAAATTCCTTCTTATGTGTGTAGCCAGATTTAACAGTAATCAGTTTTCCTGGTCAGTACTTTCTGTACTTGTTAGTGTCTGAGCAATTTTACAATAAATGCATTGTGTTATCATCCAGTTGACAGACTGTTCTTTATACAAAAAGTTAAAGTGTTTTTTATAACTTCTTAGCTGTTGGATTGTGGTGAATAATCCTGGGATTTGTTAGGGATGGCTTCAGTAGCTATTTGTGTATATTTCAACATACTACTTATTAATTGTATATATTTTTTAAAACTTCATAAAATGAATGTATTGATGTCTTGGGTTTAGGTTGGAATTCAGGTACAGCAGTTAGTTCCCATCAATCAAACTACTCCAGCACACTCAACAGTACGATCTGGACACTTACCTGGTGGATCACATTCAGTCATTGATCTTTTTCATGTCCAGAAAGCAAAAAAGTCCTCAGAAGAAGAACATAAGGAAGGTTAGTATCATTCTTACTTAGCATTTGTGATAGCGATCGATTCTTAATGGCGTAGTTTATCACTCTGAATACTTATTCAATACTATACAATATTATACAGATTGTATAAGGTAAACTCCTTGAGAACATGTATTGTTGCTGCAAATGAAACTGCTACAAACAAAAATTTGTATTACATTTTTTTAAAAGTAAATAGCAACAGAGTATACTTAAAAATAAAAAGTTTTATAATAATGCCTAATACTGTGTGAACTGTTCAGTAATGAAAAGCTAGCTTTTCATTAATCATCATTAATTAGGAATTAGCTTCAGTGTGGCTCGAAATTTCAGGGTATTTTTAACAAGCTGATCATTCTGTATCTTGTTTTCATGGGTATAGTATTTGTGGCTGCTATGGACCTTGAGATATCTTCAGATGCAAGAACTTGCACTTTTCTTCCACCCCGCGGTACTCACCTTGCCTCTGGTCTCAGTTCTAATGCCAGCAAGCCTGAGTCTGCTGTCAAATGGAATGGCTTGCATTCTCCTATCAGCGTGAAATCCAGGCTGAATCTGAGTATTGAGGTTCCGTCTGCTTCCCAGGTAAAATCTGAGAATATAAAACATGTGCTATGTATATTCAGTACTTTGCGGGAATGATGGTCTGATTTGGAGAGAACAAGAAAAGTTGCTTCACACTTTTTTTTTGCTAAAAAGAACACCAGTAGAGTAGAACACATAGTACAAGACTGTTACTGATGCCAACCTATTTTGCCTTAATAAAAGAGTTTTTAAAAGTAGTCTCTTAGAGGCTGTCTTGCAAAAGGATTATATTTATTCCGAAGAGAGAAACTTAATCTTCCAGTATCTGTTTTCCCTTGCCTGTACTTGTCAAAGGACTGAAATAGATGGAAATGGAAAAAATGCTGAGGCTACGGTATTCAAAAATATTATCATCCACATATTGTAATCTAAGATTTTTAAAGTAACACAAAGTCTAATTCTAAAGAATATGAAAACACTTTCGAAAAATTTCCATTGAATAAATTAGGCACAATCTGGAGTTACTACTTAAGGTTTGTATGATTATTATACAGTGTAGATTTGTAAATTCTCCTTTATTATGCTGCCAAAATTATTTCTGAATAACTGAAAAATTACCAGTGAAGAATTTTGTCAAGTGCTTTTTGTCACTTTGATAAAGGCAGAGCTTTTAACCGTTTTACTTTTTTTTTATAGTAACAGTATTCTTTGCCGCCAACCCAATAAATGATGATCAAGCCTTGTTCTGCACTTGTATATTTAGTCATGTCTTCCTAGACTGTCCTCTAGGTGTCTGCCTAAAAGAGTGTCAAACTTGTGTGCAGGTTAGACTGTGCAACTTCCTATCTTTTTTTTTTCCCAAATTTTCTTCAAGTTATATTGAAGCTAAGTTAGACACTTCAGATTTGTATAGAATGTAGGAAGACAGTCTTTATTTAGGTAAAGTATTTCTATTTGATTTTGTTGTTTCATCTAGTTATGAGAGCCAGTTAAGAGCAAGCTGCACCGAAATCTGTAGGAACTTTCGGTGTAAGCAGTCTTAAATGCTTTCTGTAAAATACTCCTGTAAATTAAATCTGTAGACTGTTTTATTTTTTTATATTCTGCTAGCAGCTTTCCCAAATATTCATACACATGTAGAAGCAGATCATGCTTTTGGCAGAGAAGTGTTCCTATAAAACAATACTCAGGCTAGCGCAGAATCTAAAGGCAGCCTGATTGCACAGTGTGCAACTCCATTTACTGAGCATCTCTTATAGAAATAATACATGTGAATGAGAGAAAAATATGCAGAGGAATTCCTAAAGCTTTTGTGCCCTTTCTGTCCAGTGTGCTTGTTTTCCTTCTGCTCCATAATTATAATATAATGTGGAATTCAGTACAGTGAAGGGGTTCTGACAGTGAGTCCCATGCTACCCTTTACATTGTGTGTTCTTGGAGTGGAACTGGAAGCTATTTTACACTCTAGAATATGTTTATAGAGCATACATATATATGTGACATGTGGAAGGAAGAAACGCAAAATGTAGACTTAAATAATCAGGAAGGTTAATCATATGGAGAGCTTTCATGAAAGCATTTCCTTTATACGGGTCGAGTAGCTTTTCATAGGTACTTGTCCTTCTTTTGCAGATCTTGAATCTGGTCGTGAGATCCAAATTTTCTTCCTAGAGGTGAAAGATGAAGTTTTTCACTACCCCTGTTAAGTCCTGGCTAGCAGCACTTACAGACCAACATTGGCTTTCATTTACCTAGTCCATTCTGTTTGTGAGAAAAATAATGCTGTAGATCTTCTTGTCAATTGTGTTTAGTACCATTTATAGTAATTAAAAATCTGAATATAAACTCATTTTGTTATCAAAATCTGTGACAAAAATCTGACAGTATAAAACATAATTCTTAACATTAAAGGAAATTGGTCCCACGTTACCTAGAACTATATAAAGAAGGAAATTAATGGCTTACTGCTTTGAACCAGACACCAGTTTTGTATTCCTACGAACATTTTACCTGTACTTATTTTTGATTTTATTATTACTAGGTGGTTATAGAGGAAAAATTATGTGGAATTTGTGATGAGAATACTAAATTTTGAGAAAAGATAAAACCGAGAACTCACAGGCACTGAACTTTTTTCAAGGTTGATTACATTTTCCTCTTGCAGTGTGTATTACAATCAGGTTCCCAAGCAAGTTCACACATACAAATTACAATAAAAAATTACTTTGTTTTTTGAGATTCAGGTGTTCCTGAGCCACTATTTTGAGTTAAATTAACACTGATTTTTTTTTCTCAGAAAAACCTAAAAATTGTTTTATATAACTTGCAGCTAGATAAGTCCGTGCTGGAAGCCCTGCCGCCGGATCTCCGCGAGCAAGTAGAGCAGATTTACACCATGCAGCAGGGGGAAACTTTCGGAGAGAGTCGGAAAGAGCCGGTGAACGGCTGCAGCGCCGCGCTGCTGTCCCAGCCCGTGGGAACGGTGCTGCTGCAGATCCCAGAGCCCCAGGAGCCAAGTGCCGACACAGGAATTAGTGTCATAGCCCTGCCCGCCTTCTCACAGGTAGGATGGTGGCTGAATGTCAGGGAATGCCCACTTGTCACCTACAGGAAGAGTTAACAGCTTTACTCTTGAGGCACAGTTACTGCAATCTGTTATTACTCAAAATGAATTATGGTCCCTTAGTAACTTCAGTAAAGTCTGTTTTAAATACATCTTTATCAGTCCCAAACATAATATGGTATTTATTAAAGATATATATAGTCCTCAGTATGCTTATGTTTTTGCTGTTGTTTAATATAAAATCCCCTCAGTTACACTTTGCTTTGCAATCCAGTGTGCCCATAGCCTTTTCCAGCACTGCAGCTGAGTTAACACTGCACCATCAGTCTAAAGCAGTCCTAAAATGAGCTTAGCTAGCCACAGCAGACTCACTCTGTTCTAAGAGGATGTTTTGATGGTGTAAAGCCAACATACCAGCCTCTGAACATGGGATTATTTTAAGCATGTTCCTGGGAGAAGGTGAGACATAACAGAAGACTGTGTGTGTCTCCGTTGTTTTAAATGCACTTGTGTACAGCAGGGGAGGGAAGCGAAAAGGTGTTTCTCAAAATCCTGGCCTGAAGTGGGAGTAGGCTGCAGAAGTGGTGCTCCCAGTGCCAGTGCTCCCTTCGATCTAAGACAGTCCTGAGGAGATGCAGGGTAAATGAATCAAAGATTGGACTGCCAAGATAGAAAATATCTTGGAGGGAGATCATTTAAAATAGAGCAGCATCAACAGTAATTTTATTTTTCCATTTGCTATGCCATTGCTGTTCTCAAAGTGATATCATCTAATCAGTTTTATAATGAGATTCTTGTTGTTTATAAGCAGTAATGCTGCTTAGCTAACAAGAACGAAGAGAAAATTGGATATAAATTGCTGAGCTGTTTTTTCGGTAAATAGTAGGTAACGCATATTTATTGTTTAAAAGAGGTGTCGTCCATTTCACTATTACAAATGTCTTCACTTTGCTCAGAAGGTGAAGTGATTCATTTTGAACTGATTGGCTCAAGAGCAGTTGGGCCAGTTGCCATCCCGGAGCTGCTGAGCTGGGCTCTCCCCTAGAGTCGTTTTGGAAGAGCAGCAGCGCAGGGACTCTCCATACCTGAGAGGTTAAAATTACATAGTTAAACTTTTGCTTATCCATGAGTGTTCTGGGAACATCCGGGTTAAATTATACTATGCATATGCACATAAATGCATATACATATAAGTGCACACATGCACTTAAGTTCATTTTCTTTTAAATGATTCAACAAACTTAATAGTGACAGGCTCCATATGTAGAAATATCGCAAGTGACTCCAAATTGAGCACTGTAGTAGCTCCGCGACTGTGAATAATGCCCTGCCGTGTCTTACAGCTTAGCTAGGAATGTTTTCAGCTTCTCATTTCTTCTCTGTGAACTGCATTTATATGATCAGGTGTCAGCTTAGTTGGGTGACAGTGATTTATTCTTCAGAAACACATGAAAAATGCCCTCTTTCAGGGAAGGCTCTTCCTTTATAAGGGTGAAAAGAGGTTGGATTCATTTTAAGCAGCTGCTGAAAAAATATTTCAAAATCTAGAAGTAGGCATGCCTGCAAAAGTTGAATCCTGTAAAAGCATGGGGTGCAAAAAGTAAATATTACAGATGCCTTGAAATAAATGACAGTTGTACTAGCAGAGTTAATTACTGCTGGCAAATTTCCCTTCCCTTTTTCTATTGGCTAAACACAGTGTAGATTACTTTTAAGAAAATTCACACAGCACATCAGAATGCCAGTAGGTGCTTGCTGAGGTAATGGGTAAATCTGTAAAATCCAGGTTTCCCTTGTGAATGTGATAAAATTATGTGAAAGCTCTGTTAGGACACTGACTGTACAGTAATTACTTCAAAGTCCAATTAATTAGTGTAAGTTTCATATGAATCTGACTGAAAGGTCAAATTCATATTGTGAATTTTACTTAACTGTGAATTTTACTTAATTGAGAATTTTACGATTTTACTTGGACTACTTTCAGTGGGCAGTGGAAAAAAAAAAAAGCTCAGTCCACTCTACTGCTTATTTCTGAAGGAATTACTTGGTCATGTAATTGAACAGTTGCAGGGAATCCACAAAAAAAAAAAAGAAGTTAACACTGTGCCTCCCAAAGTCCTGACTAGTGAATGCTTAACCATAGAAGGATAACCCTTTGAGACAGTTTTATTAAAGAGGATTTGTATTTTTTAAAGCATTGAAAGCTTCAGAGTTAAATTACTGTGTTTTGCTGTAATCCTCTGTTCTGTGGGACTGCTTGAGACCAGAATTGCTCCCACATCTTCCTTTAATAAATGTGTATTTCGTGGGGGTGAAAAGTGTGTGTTGGCACATGGAGGTCTAAAAGTACTGTGCTAATGTGATAACAGTTTAACCTGTGGAAGGATGTTCACGTTTATTGCCTCTATAATTTAGACATAATGCGTGTGAACGGCACAGCCCACTTCTCTGCCAAATATTTACATATTTTACTTAAAAATGAGGTGTAATTAGTAATGTGCATGAATCTAAAAGCATAATAATTATTCAAATACTTCTTAACTTTCACTGAAAAAGTGAAAACTTTTACAGTCAAGGCCACCCGTGTCCCTACCACATTCACTTCCTACTGACAGGTTTTTAGAAATTAATTTTTTTTTTGTACACATCTCAGAGTAAAGGACACCTCCCCCTGAGCAGACGCAGTCTTCTTAATAATAGGTCTGTTTTTCTGAAATACTTTTTGCAAATCACAAGTTGAAAACGCTGCCCAAGAATGTTGGGTAACTAAGAATACAGTAATAGCAACAGCGTGTCACTAATTTGCCACTTTGTCCACACAGCGAGGGAAAATGATAGATATATAATCTATTATAAAATCCTTTGGATCTTACTTTTCCCATATGAAGACAGCAATTGGCAGCAAATAATTTCCTGTCCAGAAGCCAAATCCCTAGGACAGTTGGAAGGCACCGTGTTTTTATGATTTTATCCAAGGATGGACTATGGTAGGAAAAAAAGAAATGAAACCCTCTTCCCCGACTCAAAATATATTCACTACCTGGACTTGTGTCTCATGTGCTGAAGAAGCAATACTGTTTTCAAGGATGTTACATTTGAGAAGTGTTACAGCTTATATGAAAAAGTATCAAAAGAAAAGGAAAAAAAAATCTGATTATCACTGTGCTCAATTTTTGGAAAGTTGAAGAGATTGAACTAGGCTAAATTTCTCTGTTAGTACCCCATGATACTTGCTGAATAAAGACAGAACATCTTCAAAAGTCACTAGAGCTTCTGATTGTTTTTAGAGGTTAGTAATAATATGTGTTCACAGATACTAATTTTACAAATGGATAAGTATAGAGCAGTATTAAAAGGTAAATAATGTAATGTTGCCTAAAAAAAGGTACATGAAGAAAATATAGAATGGATTTCGCAGTGTTCCAGTTGCATCTCATTTATTGTTGTTTAGTACAAAATGTAAATACCTTTCTCATGTGGCTGATCTGGAGGAAAGCAAGCGGTGCTGCTCTGTGGTAAAATAAGCAGACGAATCTTTTGTCCCTGCTCAGGTGGACCCCGAGGTTTTTGCTGCGCTACCTGCTGAGTTGCAAGCAGAGCTGAAAGATGCCTACGATCAAAGGCAAAAGCAAGCAGAGCAGCAGCCCGCCAGCACCTTTGGTGAGTACACAGAGTTGTGCAGTGGTTTTGTGGGGGAATTGTTTACTATTTGAAGAGACTGTTGCAACCCTAAATACAGTCTGGAAAATATAATGAATGTTTTTAGGAAGATCCTGCCGTAAATTGGATTCCAGTGTTTGCTTTTGATAGACTGTCAAATACGACTGGCTGTGGTCCCATTTTGCAAACAGATGCCTGGTGTTACTTAAACGAGTACTTAATTCAGTTCACTGGGACTGTGACACTAAACTTACCTGTGCCCATATGTTTGCAGAATGACATCTAAACTTGGTATATCTCATGGTTTAAGTACCTTAGTTAAGCAGGTATTAGTGTCCCCTTGGTTCATATAGCAGCAATATGAGTTTCAGGGAAATGGAGATGGAACACAACTCACCACAGATGGAAGTCTGGTAGTCAGCTGTCTCTAGTCTGGGCTGACTAACCAGGTCTCCTTTTTATAACCAGCAGGAAGAGATCAAATAAATCTCCCTCTGAAAGTGCTTGTCACAAAATAGGTTGGAAATGTCACTGATTTAATTCCATGCAATTATTATCATGCATTATTATAATCAAATCTTGATTTCAGTCCGTGGTCTAGTGCAGAAACATTGGAGTCTGATGGAACGAAGAAGAAAGAGTCTAGGGGAGGAGAGGACTTTGTGGGTGATGACCATCTTAGCCAGTACGAGGTGGGACCCTGCTGTAAGGTGAAGCAGTTGTCAGGCAGAGCTCAGTTCCTAGCATCTGCTCACACTCAGGAGCTGAAGTGTTTGGTATTAAAAGGCTTGTGAGCAGTCGTGTGTCCTCTGAGTACGCTGATGTCTAGCAGTGCTTTTCAGTACTCTGAACAGTGCCCATCTCTGGAATGACATGTGTGTAAGCTGCCCTGTCTGGGTTAGCTTTTACCAGTTGATCCGGAGATCTTTATGGAAGAACCTCCCTTTTAATACAAAAATACTACTTTGAAATGTATCAACCACTGTATATTCCTTTGTTTTTCAGCATCAAAAAACCCTTTAGTTCACCTGAAGCATGCAACAATGAAAAGTAAGAAAAAAATCCGGAAAAAAAATCCAGCTAGTCCTTTAAAAACGGTTCAGAGTCCTTTGAAAAACAAACTCCTTGGTAGCCCTGCAAAAAACATGCCAACTACATCTGGAAGCCCACAGAAGCTCCTAGATGGTTTCTTGAAACAGGAAGGAGCAACTGCACAGGTAATTTTAATCCTCACACCAGCTTCTGGTAAAACTATTTCCATTTCTTTAGTCTTAGTCTTAGACTGAATGCACCTGACGTCTTTACCAGATGAAACCAGCTCCCACCTCCCAATATTGCAGAATATTGTATCTGTGTACACATCTCATGAACCAGATGTATGCACACACGTATAAATGCATATATATGCTCTATATGTGTGTGTGTGTACGTAGATAAAGACGAGATGCTAAAATGCCTGTCAGACTGAGTGCTGTCGATCCTTGTGTTGGCAGCAGTCGGCAGCGGTTCCGTCCACTTCAGATTCTCCAGGGCCGGCGGCTCTGCCGGCCGAGCGGCCCAGCTCGGTGCGGCCCCCAGCACCCAACCTGGCGGGAGCTGTTGAGTTCAACGACGTGAAGACGCTGCTCAAAGAGTGGATTACAACCATTTCAGGTAGGGCATATCCCACCTGTGATGGCCTCATGTGCGCCGCAGGAAAACTATTTTTTTAGCAAAACGTTTGTACTCTTTCTTCCTTCCTCCTTTGGTCTTTTCCTTTCAGGTGGTTTTTTTTTTTTTCACAGTAAAATTGAAGCCTTGCAGTATAGGAGTAACTGGATTCCTCCCACTCAGTTGTTACTCTTTGTTTTTGCCAGCTCCTGGTCATGTTTCATGTTTAGCCTTGTGAAAATCTACCTCAGCCCATTTGTTGGGGCCTTCTCTTATGCCTTGATGCTACTTTTATGGAAAGTTTCCCTATTCTGTCAAATAAAGCACAACTATTAAGGTGAAAACTACAAAGAGGGAATTCCTCCGTTTATAGAGGTATCATTTTAGAGGGAAATGATTACAAGTTTTCCAAAAATAGCTCCCAGAAACATGCTAGGATGAAGTGCAGTTTAGCTATCGTTAAATTGTGATTTGAATTTTAGTGTAATGTCAAACAACTAGCAATGCCTTAGCACTGTGGAAAATATAACCTGATAGCTTCTTAATATCCTGGGTATTACCATTCGCCTAAGAGTTTTGAAACAACTAATCCATTCTGAATCTCTTTTCTCTTTGGTAAATATTAGCTGTGCTGACATTTGTTCTTACAGAGAGGGAAGAAAACAGCAGCTCCATAAGCCTCGTATCCCAGGAGCTGCAGCCCTTTATGTGCAGGACTCCTCCTGCTGCGGGGGTGCAGCCACCGCCACATCAGCCCGGGGTTGCGAACGTGCAGATTTGCTTTGCGTTCCGCATAGAGAAAAATGGTCTTTTTTTCCTTCTCTTTCAACAGATCCCATGGAGGAAGACATTCTGCAGGTTGTGAAGTATTGTACTGATCTAATAGAAGAAAAGGATTTGGAAAAGCTAGACCTGGTTGTTAAGTACATGAAAAGGTAGCTGAATTACTGGCGTTTGTGACATTTAGACTGTTTTTGTTAGAGCCTGTTTCTGTTCTGTGCTCAGTGTGAGGCTAGAAACCTGCTAAACATTGCACAGATGGGTGTAAATTATTCAAGGCCAAATCTTATTCAAAAACGTAATTAAAAAAAGAAGCTGGCCAGGCAATATAGGTAATTGGTAAAAAAAAAAATAGTGGTAGTAATTAAGTAATTGTGTTGTTTGCTACAAAGCCTTGTGTTTCCAGACAAAGGTACATAGTTCTTCTGTTATGGTTGTCCCTTCATCCTTTTTTCATTCATTTGGTTCATGACACCTTTTATCTTTCCTTTGTTTCATTTGGTTTCAGCTCTGTTGCTGTCTCCAGGTCCTAATCCCTGTCTCACCTCTCCAACCTATCCTTAAAAGCTATTTTTATTGCTTATTTATTGTGCTCCTGTTACTCTTCCCATGAGTCAGGAGGCGCAAGTTCTACTGACTTGCTTACTGATACATAACTGTGTAGCTCCCCGTTTTGTGTCTCCTAAATGTGAAGAATGTGCGTTTCATGGAAACTAATCAACACTCAGAAGACTGTAGCAGTGCAAAATCTTTGTTACGTGTTTGTCTCATGGGATGACGTTAGGCCTCAGGGAATGAGGAGCACACAGTGCAGTTAAAGTCTTGTTGGCTGGCGCATGGCGGATGCCTGCTGCTCTGCCCAGGAAAAGCCCTGTCTAATTCTGACCTCTGTCCAAGCGACTGCAGCGAGGACAGCGGGGCCCTGCCGATCCTTGTCGCGAGAGCAGGATGCAGGGCAGGAGTCAGGCCTTGTGCTGTTAGCTGTGTGAAAGTGGCATTGGGTTAGCCAAAAACCTGTGTCGGTGCCCTCCGTTCTCCTGGGGGAGCTTCCTTGGGCTTCACTGGCCACTGGGAGCAGCAGAAGGATAGAGGGTAACTCCGAGCTGGCGTGAATGGTAGAGGGTAACTCAGAGCTCTCCCATGTCAGTGGGACACAGGGTCTAGTTCACTGCAGCAGGACACGACACAGGGCCTCCGAACCTGCTGTTCACACGTGTTACCCAGCTCTGAGAGCTGGGGGAGCAGATGCAGTGTGGGCGTCCCTGGGCGAGGGAGGGATCCGAGGCATCATTACCACAAACAAACCAAGTCACAGTTATAGTGAGATGCTGCGATCTCCTTTTCCGATACAGGAGTTGGAACTTACTGTCAAAGCTGTTTCTGTAATAGTAACTTTTGTTTTCCCTCTTCTTCCTCTATCCCTGCAGGTTAATGCAATCGTCAGTAGAATCAGTTTGGAATATGGCATTCGACTTCATTCTTGACAATGTTCAGGTAGTTTTACAACAAACTTACGGAAGCACATTGAAAGTTATCTGAACTTGTAGTGAGGAGCTTGGTGAGAGCCTGGAGCTCTCTGCTAGCTGTGCCATAAGTGCTTGTGAGGTATTTGCAAAGTGCATGATAGTAAAGCCCTGAGTTTTTATAATTTCAGATTTCTTTTTCAACAACAAAGTGTTTTGTACATTTCTTTTCAGAAAGTGCCAAATTTGTCAGTATTGCATGTAAATAATTGTGTTAAAATTCTTTTATTGTAGTATAGAATCTATTTACAAAATGTTTGTTTATAAAGTTTTATGGATTTTTACAGTGAAGTGTTTACAGTTGTTTAATAAAGAACTGTATGTATATTTTTGTACTCATTCTATTTTGTCATGCTTCAGTTTGAATATAGCTGACCCCGTTCATTAAAGCTCTAGCTTGGACTCCTTTACTCGGTTCCGCACGATGCCGCTGTCTCGACGGTTGCAGGAGCTGCTGCTCTGTGTTCTTCTGCCTGCGCTCGCTTCTCTCTCCCTGCCTTGAGCCAAGGGTGCCTTGCCTCACGCTGTCTTGTTCTTACTCCTGCAACAGCAGCCGTGCCCGGTGGAATTGCTCCCGGTGATCCCAGCCCTGTGCCAGCCGGGCCTAGGGCTCTCAAGGGAGCTGTGGAGAGAGAGAGGCCCACAGAGCCCAGAGCTCCTAGAAGAAAACAAACCTTCAAAACATTTTTACAGATCATGGTATTTGCGTTAATTTGCCTGAGTTTCCATCCATTACAGCTTTGGTCTTCCATGGCACTTTTTCTTTGACTACTACTTTTGGGAGTGCTTGGGTTGTGTGTAGGGCTGGACACTAGCCCGCCCGCAGCTCCCGTGGAGGAGAGGTCCTTGCTGAAATTGTTGCGTGTGGGAGCTGCTGGTTTCAGAGGCAGAGCGGTGGTTGGGCGATTGCTCCTCCAGCCTTGATCGAAACGGGCATCGCTCTTGAGGCGGAGGAGTGGAGAAGAGCTCCCAAAGGACAGGGCGAAGCTGCAGGCTACTCAGCCTGGAGCAGCAGGTGCTTGGGAAGGGGCCAGCAGGGATTTATGAGGGGCCTTGCACATGGCATAGAGGGGAGAGCAGGGCAGGTGGCTGCCTGGTAGCCGGGCTCACGCACCGCAGCTCCATAGGCGCCAGGGCTGTCCATGGACACAGTGGTGCCCCAGGGTTGCTCAGTGCTTCCCGCGTGGCCAACAGGAGCGACCCCCTCCCATAGTGGCCCCTGGTACCACCTGCAGGAGCAGGGGCTGCCGGCCCTTCTGGCAGCACCGCCCCGCTGAAGCCTGGGGCAGAGGGACCCTCGGGATGTCCAGCAAGGGGACAAACCCAGGAAAGGGCAGGTGGAGGCTATGCAGCAGGACTGCTGCTTCACCACCCGCTGCTTCCAGCGCTCTGCTCTTTTATCCCCTTCTTTCTTGGAACCTTCCTGCAAGGCGGCTGGGAAAGCTGCTGCACAGCAGCTGCAAAGAGGCTTCCAGGCCTGTTTACCTCAGCCAGAGCACCCTTCCCTCCTTAGCAAAACAATACAGTACAACCACATGAGTTGATATCTCTGTTCTTAACTTAAGAACTCCTTTTATTAGTGTAGCTTTCACAATTGCATAGTTTGCAAAAATAAATTGTAACAATTTAGTGCAGTCTCCTCACTTTGACACTCAAGATCATTATAGTCTAAAGTCACTGACAGGCCCAGTGATGTGAATTTGTACCACACACAAACCATAGTGAAAAGGTCCTTTTCAAGTGTATGTTTTAAGTCTAACACCATTCTTGGTAAATTTAAACTCCATTGCCAAAAGAGGCTACAGTCACAAAGCAATTGTGAGAGAAGCTGTACAATCCAGATCAATGCAAGGGGTTTTTTTTTTTTGAACAAAAATATCTGCACAATACAAAGTCTGATCAGTTCCAAATGCTTATTAGAAGTTATTTTTTATAAGTATTTTAAATGTGAAAAGTTTCAACTACATGAAAAATCATTACGTTTTAGTTCAGACTGTGCTTTTCAAAAGCAGTTGTTTGGCTCTTCAAGACACAAGTTTCAAATTACCCCTACTTAAAGACAGATCCAGCTGGGTCCCCAAGGGAAGGAAAGGTAGGAAAACACTGGAATTTGACTGAGTTTTGGTTGTCACAGCCACCATTAGCCCAACGCCTTTCGCACTGGTGCAGCCCCAGGTGGGCAGCAACCCCTGAGGTGACACTGCAGCTTCTGAAACAAACTATGAAACAACTGGGCTACTCCGACCATCTCCTTTATTTTCTCTGCATTATAATGATTACAGGTCGACTTCCATGAACTGTACAAGCAATAAAAGGCGGCCAACTATGCTTTACATCATTGTTTCACACGAAGCAAATACAGAAATATCCAATTGCCTAATTCTCTATTTAAAAAAATTTCTAGAGGCACAAAGCAGAAGAATGTTGGAAAAGAGAGTTCAAGGGAAGAGGTATGCATAAATAAAGAAGTACTTCTTACATCAAAAATGTCCCAAGAATCACAAAGTCTGCAGAAGCTTGGTTAATCAAATACTGCAGTACTGATTTAATCAGTATAAAAGTGAAAGAGCTTCAGTTCTGTAATAAAAATTCAATTTATTTTCTTTTGGAGGGAGGAAGAGGTGGAAGGAAGGAGTCAGAGAAGGAAGGGCAAACTTTAAAACAGCAGCCAGTAGTAGGAAGGGCAGTGGGAGAGGTGAACAGGCACATTGGAACTGTGGGAACATGTAAATTGACCACTGTCAAACCAGTGTAAATTTCTTGGTTTCTCATGGAAAACATTTTATCCACATATTTTCCTCTTAAACATAAATCCAACACTGTCTTTAATATAGGACTTTGTTGGTGACTTTTAGAACAGGAATAGGGAGTTTATTCCTGCCTTCCCATTGTTGTAAAAAGTTATCTAGATGATCTCAAACACTTTCTTCAGCTCCACAATAAGCTGCCAGTCGGACTTCTGCATCTCGTCCCGGAACCAGTCCTTCAGCGCGTCGATGGACTGGCGACTGATCTGCAAGACACGGGGCAGAGCCGTGAGGGCACCCGCAGGCACCAAGCGGGGCAGTTTTCGGTGAGCTAAGGTAGCCAGTTCCAGTAGAGAGGGGAAAGGCCAGTCCCCGGGGCACTTGTGCCACTCGTCTGCACCACGCATCTCGCAGCCCTTTCCTTCCCGCTCCTTTGCCCTCACCCCGCTGGCCAGGGGTGACTGCAGCAGCGCAGGCCCTCCCTGATGCCCCCTTGGCAGGGATGCGGGAGCTCGAGTTAGGAAGGGCCCCCTCCTGCTCCCCCCACGCCCAGCACCTCAACAGCCCCTCACAGGCCCCAGTAAAGTGGCTCCATCCCCCTCCAGCGGGGCGACACAGGCTGAAACACCAGGGAGAACCACCACAATGCCCTGAGTGCTGGCTACGTCAGCAGGCAGGCAAGAAGCCAATTGGCCATTTACCCAATCACCAGCATCTGTCATTATCTGTGTTTTCAGGCTTCACACAATGACCCCATCCCACACAAGCCCCTCGCAGAATGGGCATGGCCCTTACCTTACTGACGAGGATATCCGTTGCTTCAAAGTGTCGGCCGTACATCTTAGGCGACTCACCAGGAATGGGCTCTATTTTCACACACACTTCTTGGCCTTTCTTGGCAACATCCACTGGCTTGTGGTTGATTTCAATACTTGTAACTATTCCGATTTCAACGAACTGTAACACAAGGAAGAAGCTGCAATGCACATAAGCCAAACCCACGCGCGCTCCCTTCCCTTCGCTCCCCCCGTTCACACGGGCCAACCCGTTTGTAGGGCAGGGCAGGAAGCAGCAGCACAAACCCCGCCGCGAGCCCCGCGTGCCGGTGGCTCCGGCAGCCCAGCGCACCCACGGGAAGAGCCGCAGGCAGCGCTCGCACTCACGTTTTTGCTGGGCACGCACATGGGGGTGCCCTGCTTCACCTGGCCCGCCTCCACGACGACACCCATCACTATCGGATCTCGCGAGTTGAAAATGAACTGCGGGAGGATTTTCATCTTGCAGGGGAACACTGCTATGTGCCTGGGGGGAGACACAGAGGAGGCATGTGGAGACAGCCAGGGCAGCAGCATCGCTGGTTCTACCTTCCCTCACGCTCCTCTGGGGCATTTATCCCAGCAGTGTCACTTGGGAAAAATGGGGCAAGAAAACCCTCTCAACCTTGTTAACTCTCATTGATACTTGATCTTTATGAGCTACAGGGAATAATAATTGAGCAGGGTTGGCACGAATTTTATGTTGATGAAGGGCTTGGGCAGCCAACTAAGACCAAAATCAAAGGAGCAGTAATTAAAGCACAACTAGACTCTGAGACCAGCATGGGAATAGAAGCACTGTTGCCAGAGCCCATGTCAGTGCCTCCACTCAACATTGCGTAGCTAGGATTAAAAAAACAAAACTAACTCAATTTGGGATGAGGAAAAAACTTTTCTCAGGACCAACTGGTAACACAGCTTCCGTCAACTCAGTCTTGGATCCCTGCAAGTCCTTAATGACAGCAGATTGATATTTCTGCAGTCAGAATTAAGTCCTGTGCACTGGCAGCACACAAATAGGGAACAGAACCCAAACACTTTCAGTGTTATTTTCCTAACATCACAAGACTAACCCATCTGTCAAAAGAGGGATAAGAAACTAAGCACACAGCAAATCTTAATAAGAAGGCTCCACATTATGTGATAGTTCAAAACACTATAGGGTTTTTCCACAACTCTCATCCTAATAAACTTAACCCCAGCTGGCAATAAGTAGAACTACACAATTCCTGGCAGTTACAAATTTCTTGTCCTATGCTCTTCCTCCTTTCCTTCCTTCCCATCAGAACTGCATGCTAAATAAAAACACGGAAACAAAGTAAAATGCAATTTCATTTAGGAATAAAACAATTAAGAGGTAATTTGGAAAGCATCCAAATGAAGATGACTCATACTTACTTGAACTCCTCTTGTTTCTGCTTTTTGTAGTCTTGTCTGTATTTTGTGAAGGCATCAAATAAGTGATAAATTATTTCAGCACTAAAAATCCGAACTCCTAAGCTATCAGCCATTTCCTGGGCATCACGCTCAATCCTTACGTCAAAGGCCAGAATTACTGCATATCTGCATGTAAGAGAGCCAAGCAGTCCATCAGACAGACCATAAAGAGGCAGCCTAAGAAGGGAGTCTACTATGCATTTACCAACAAAGTTACTTACTGAGGGTCATGCTCCAGCATAACTGATGCTTTCATAACATCTTTTTTATGGACAGGACCTATGTTAATCCCTGCATACTGTTGAGAAAGAAAGCCACACAAATCAGGTGTTCATTATTCTAAGAGGAAACAGCTATAAACCAAAAGCAAGAACATCAGCACTAGATACAGCATAAGGTACTTACTGGCACTTCTGATGTTTTAAGAAATTCAAGTAGAGCTTCTAAAGAGCCTAAGGTAGAAGCCTGGACATAAACACCTTTCTCTTCTAATTTGATTGCATTCAGTGTTTGCTTCAGTTCATGTATTAGTTCATCCTGCAGAAGAGAAAGCAAACCTTAGTTCTACTGCTGTGATGCCCCAGTGAAGCACAGCACTGCTCTGTTCATGAGTGGAGGCTGCAGCAGAGCCATGCCACTTGTAACGCACTGCTGCTAATTTCGGACACCAGAAAAGCCTCTGCTGAGCCCGAACCAGCCGAGCACTTTGCAAGGGGGCCATCACCTAACACGAAGCAGATGCTCCTCCTGAAGTCAGTAATGTTTCTCTGCAGACCACAAGCTGTCCTGCAGCCCAGGCAGGCGTTGGCAGGGAGGAGGACTGACCGCGGTGCAGACACCCAAAGCCTCGGCTGCAGGTGGTCAGCGCCCATCGTGCTGCAACACGGGCATGAGAGCAACAGGGCCACCCTGCTGCTCACAGGGCAGTTAAAGACCCAGCTCAGCTCATGCCTCTTAAAAACCAAAGCACTCCTCCTTTTCTTCTGACAGCTGAACCAATGCTCACCTTTATTACACACACAAATGCCTGCTGCTACTGTACTGCATACACATGCACCCAGGCAAGCCTCTACTTGGTGGACTTGAAAGATTAATCTTCCTTCAGAGTAAAAGGCAATTAGACAACCCAGTGCTGCCTGCTTAAACTGAACTAACACCGACTCAAGAACGTTCACAAGGACTTCTCTCTTTTTAAATTAACATTTTGACTTGGGCAAACAGCAGCATCTTGCCTGAATTTTGGTTTAAGGCAGCTGCATTTTTTATGTCATTCTGATAGGGTAAGTCATAAAAGAAATGTCACAGGAAGAGCTGTGCAATTAGCTTTTCCAATTCTGATGGTTTGAAAAACTCCACTGACATATATTAACTTAAAATGTATCAGTTGCTGCTAATATCAAATCAGTAATCAACAAATAATAAAACTGCATTCTCCATATGCAGACAAGATGTCAAGAATGTGCTAAGAATCGAGATACCACAAGTGTCACCACACTAACATTTCGTATGGACACCGAGCTACAATCTGTTATTTTAACAGTTTTTAAAAGCTAAATAAGTTATTTGCATAGTGAACTCTCACCATTTGAATGAACTTTAATACTGAAATAAGACACTTGAACTGAGCATGATAATCATCCTCACAGAGCTGACGAGAGTTTTACGCACTAAAGAGCACCTCACCTTGAGGACTGGGACTTCATCCTCTTTATAAGCCACAAGCAATGGCAAACCAGCCAGTGTTTTCTCCAAGTCTTTCCCGAGAATCTTCACACCTTGGGCAGCAACCACCTCTTTGTGCTTTTCATACTGGTTCTGTAAAGAAGACAACACCAGCTAAGTGCTCACGCAGAACAGAGTGGTTAAATCTGCCCCTGGCCAGCATGGCACAGACCTCGATGGCACAGCCCAGCAGCTCCCATCTGCCCACCTTTAAATAGTGCTACTACACCTGCCCATTATATTTTCAGTTTTATCATCACAACATGAGGCTTTTGGTTCCGATTTTGCCTTAATGTCAATATGCCACCCAGTTTCCATACCTTAACTCGCAGCTCCTTCATGGGAGGAGGCAAGAGAAGACCTCTGATCTGAGTCACAATAGGGCCTTCTACCCCAGGAACTATAATGGTGTCTCCTTCTTTCAAGCGACCGTTAATCAAAATAACATCTATGGTCGTGCCCATACCAGGCAGTGCTTTAACCTACAAGAAGCCGGGAAAAAAAAAAAAAAAAAAAGTTACTCCTTTCATCACTTTAAAGGCACCTCCTTAGCCAGGGAGGTGGCAGGGGTGAGGCTTCTAAGCGAATTTCAGAGCGCGGCTGCCGAGTTACCTCCATGACTTGAGCTCTCAGCTCCTGACACTCAGCCAGCCTCTTGGTCAGCATGGTTTGCGTCAGTTCTACAAGCAGAGCTATGAGGCTTCCCATGCCATCCCCTGTGTGAGCAGAGGTAGGTACAAGAGAGACAAAAGTGCGGGGATCCTTATTCTCATAAAACAAGGCAGCGTTCAAGCCCTAGAATCAGGAGCGATAGTTCCAGGGGGAGGGAATAAAAAAATAAATAAATAAATCAGTATGTTGAGTCCCAGCCAATTACGATTGCATTTGAAATTCCAATTAAAAAAAAAAAAAAATCCTATGTTACCAACAATATACTACGGAACATGCAGTCTCTACCCACACCTGGGAGCGCTACAGGATATATCTACAAAGTTGTTATTACATTTGACTTCTGTTGGTGACATACAACAATGGCCAGAAGTTCCCTGAGCTGATGTGTTTCATGTCCTGCCAGTGTCTAAAGGAAAGAGACAGATGGGCTCCTCTCTGGCACTTCCCAAAGAGGAAAAGAACAGGGACAGAAAACTTGATCTGTTATTGTGACTCCATGACCACACACAGCATTTAGCTGGTACTTTTCCCCAAACTAGCATTCCAAAGAATACCGCAGTTTAAAAAAAGTTTGCCAAAGTTCCTGTGATCCTGCAGGGTGTTTGTAAAGCAGGTGTCCAAATTGCCTTCATGAATGCTTTTGTGAACAGACAAGCTTGAAGATTCCCACTTACCTGTTTTGCAAATTCCACTATGATAGCTTTTGCACGTTCCTCAAATTCATCTTTTGTATTCTTTTTCTGCTTCTTTAAAGTGACAGCTACATCTGTATCTGGACTTTTTTTCCAGTCATATAACCTATCAATCTTGAAAATACAATAATATGTCATCTTTTATACTTGCTGAAGGGCATCTTTAGGTTTACAACACTTATTTGCAAGAAACACTTAACCAGAAAGAGCTATTCTACCCTTTTGCTCTACCCAGGAGTTAAATCTCTATTTGCTTTAACTGCAGTATTTTCCTATCCACATACATACAACATTGGATAACAATGTTGGACAGTGTTTTTTGAGCAACATAACTTTAAGCTTTTAAAAATTCAAACTGTATTAATGTGAATTCATTTGGAAGCATTTTATGTACATTTATGTACATGTAAGATGAAGCAAGTTTAGAAGAAAGATTAATTCATAATTCCACAGAGGGGCTTTCTTTTTCTTTTTTTTTTTCCACCTGAAAAGTGACACCACTATTTTTAAAGATCTTCTGAAGCTTGCTGGTAAGAACTGGAACCTTTCTTATGCTGCAACCGAGAACACAAAGTGGTGTTTAACACACACAGGACTACATACTTTAGAGAGAAATCACTGAGTAAGTTTTCAAAGCAGGTCAGACTTAGTCCAAGAATCTACATTTGCTTAATTCAAATTCCTAGTTAGCAACCTTTCACAATATTCTCAAGCTTCACTATACTGCAATATACACATATCTAAATTAACACAAGTTAAACATCACAACATTCGCTGTGTAGCTCAAGATCATATATTTAAAAGACAGATGAAGACCTAGACATGTGACAGAACTAACATGAAAAGCAAAAACTTTTGGCAATTTAATCTTTGGGTCACTGTAAGCCTAAACAGCTTTCTATCCAATAGCTTTTTAAAAAGCAGATATTTTCAGTAACAAGATAATAATTTTATCTGTTCCAGCACCTTCAGCCTTAATACTTACTTCATTTTTGAAAGTCACTACCCACTACTTGTGAATAGCCTCTTACCAGTACATTAGGCAACACCCAGAGTCACTGGACACAAATAGTTTCCTTAATAGAATTCATGTAAGTCATGATAAAACAAACAGCTCTGCAACAACAGTATCTCATGCATAAGCACCAAGACTGAAGAATATATAGTTCTACTCTCTAATACTCCAAAGACTGAAATACTTCTGTGATCAAAAGCAACTGTATTACTGTGACATAAGCCTAAACGCCAGCCTAGCTTCCATTCATGAACCCACAAGTATCACTATCTAAAGTAGGTGTTTTAAATGAAGCTTGTCTTTCAATTTTATGAACCGAAAACATAGTTTCACACAAATCCATCTAAATAGCTCTGAGGAAAAAAAAAAAAAAAAAAGATATAGCTTATAGAAGTGTGAACCATAGACTCAAATCATAGGAATAAGACAAGACAAAGTTATCAGGGAGAACTGAAGAAAGATCTGCGAAACTCTCATAAGCCATAAAATTATTGGGCAGAGGTGTCAGAAAGGCATCAGAAAGAATCCAAGAACAGCAGCTTCAAAATAATTCGAGTTTGTGGAAAAAACAAAGCTGACAAATGCTAAACATGCTGTTAGAGAGGTCTGAAAAATTATCTTACCTTGTTGAGAGCTACTATAAAGGGGCATTTCTTGGATTTCAGCAGGTTTATCGATTCAATTGTCTGTGGCTCCAAACCATGCATGATGTCAACTACAAGAATGGCAATATCGCAAAGCGAGCTTCCTCGATTTCTTAGATTGCTGTGGCATTAGGAAAATTGTTATTTAGCAATAGAACATTAAGAAAAAAAAAAAAAACTGTTAAACTTGTTTTGACCAACAAAAAGTAAAAACAGATCAAGTGGTTATTAGAAAACTACATACCAATAAAATACCCAAATCATATCAAGTTTACATTCCATTTAACAGAACATTTGAGTTCTTGTAGGTAAAAATAAGAGAATGCTACTGCTCTCCAAATAGTTTTCCTGTTGTTGTATGTTTTTTACCATCCAGGATACATTCTGATTTGTTCTAAGAATATTTCAATGAAAGAGGGGGTACCAAATTTGAATGAGAAACTACTATTCGGTTACTTCAGCACTTCAAGATCACCAGACACGTGCGGAACACAACGAAAGCTGGCTAGCCAGTGAAGAGTTATCCGTGATAAGGTGGCAAGAAACTCACAGCACATTAACAGGTGCCCTACGACTTGGCATTCTGAATTTTTAAAACAGTGTTATGTTTTAAGAAAGTCGCATCAAAGACAACTTAACACTTCTGTTCAGGTATTCCACCAGAACTACCTGGGTAAATACCCACACATATTATGGTTTAAACTGAGAAGTTGATCTAGTAACTTGCTTGCATGTTGTCAATGCTTCAGACAGCACAGGAAGCAGCTGATTTTTGCTATTCAAAAATCTGTAGCCTTAAGAACTCCATGACCTTAACTGGGACACTGTAGACTGAAGGCTACAATAGAAGTTTTAATTTTTTAAACCAGTGCACTTATAGTGACTTCTGAGATGCTCACATTTTCTTTTCCAACCAGTTTTCTGACTGTCTTTACTTTCACACTACTTAGAAGTTATTTACATGGTTTCCTTTTCCTCTAATATTCATGGTTCAGTTGTCATGAAGACATTTACACCTCTACTTTTGATTTTATTAAGTGAGAAGAAACACAGTGGATTAGGCAAATACCTAATACTTTGTTAGAATGCATGTAGACACTTTAAACATCATTTCTGAAGAAGAGAGTATTGAAAGAGTGAACATTACCTGAAAGACTCATGTCCTGGAGTGTCAATGATCAGCATTCCTGGAATTTTTATGTTCTCTCTGTCAAACTAACATTTCCAAATATTAGCCATCTTGGAAAGATTACACAATGGAAAAAAAAAACCCTTCAGAGCTCAGGGTTTTAGCGACAGCACTCACTTCAAAGATCCAGACACATATTTTAAGCAGGTCTAGCACCTTCTGTCAGTCAAATTAGGCAAAGCTCATTTCAATACAAAATACTAACGTGATGCAGCACAATTCACTGGATTTCAGGTTGCCATATGCTTAACTAAGAGTATCTGTAAGATGAGGGAGCCCATCGAGAGGAAAAACAAACAAACAAAAAAACCCACACATCCACATACACAGTTCAGTGCAGTGAGAGTTATCATACTTGTCTTGAACATTTACTCCCCTCAAATGATCTTGCAGTTTTAAGTAATTGAATAAAATCTTAAGAAATGCACTACAGAACTGAGAGGCAGCTTCTCTGTACAGGTTTTAAGATGGCTGTTGCTGCAACCTCCTCATTACACTCAGTAACAGCCAATGTTCTGGGCAAACCTCCCTCATTAAACATTTCCTCTGCAGTTGACTGACTAGTTTTGTAATTACAAAATTCTTAAGTTATGAGTAATATTCCTGTCCCTTGAAAACAACCAGCACTGCTAAGGTTTTTGGACACTTATTGCAAGCAGATAGAGTATCTAAAAGAAGCAACACAAAATAGTTATTTCTGTATCACAATAAAATTCAAATAGACTCAATTTCAGTTCCCCCAGCTAAAGTTAAGATGATAAACTAAAGTACTGAGAAATAAGCAGTCCATTAGTATACTGTCCAAAACGGGGTAAAGAGCAGGTGTGTGTTTTTGCTGAAGAAACAGCAATGCATCAATTGAAACCAGCATCAGCTACATATATTAAAATAAAAAAGATGAACCTCCTCTTTAGGCAGGAGTGAGAAAAGAGATAAGAGTTAAATAAATAAATAAAGCACCCATCCACAAATTAACTCCAATATTGGAGATAAGGCGGGGGAAGGCATCTACCATTGCCAGCACAAATCTTACAAGGCCTAAGTATCAATTAAATATATTTTTAAAAAGCAGTATTTAAAGTGCTATAAAACTTACATTTTTCACCATCTTTGTTTGCTCATTAATAGCTTCAAGGGGAACGTTAGTTGCCCCGATCTGCTGTGTGATACCACCAGCCTCACTGTCCTGGACATGGGTATGTCGAAGCTAGAAACAGAGAGAGCATAAAGAGCTGAATTCAAAGATAACAAAAATACTTGCACACAAGAGGCTATTTATAGTCATACCAGATGACACTATTTTCAGTAAAAACTGCATAAGCATGGACAAAAACATATCTGCATCTTACCTTATCTAAAATTTTCGTCTTGCCTGTGTCGACATGCCCCAGGACACAGATAACTGGTGCTCTGAGCTTCTCAGTGTTCATATTCTTGCTGTTTTCAGCTCGACGCTTCTACAGAAATAAATTTTAATATTGAAAGTAAAGCTCTTGACCTCTCAAGCCGATTACACATGCAAAACAGAGTCAATTTGGGGACTTCAGTTTTCAAGGTGAATCAAGCAAAGGTAATTGACAAAAAAAAAAAAAAAAAAACAGGCAAGAAAAACCTAAATACAGTTCATTAGTAGGCTAAGTTATTACATACACTAACATGTACTTTTAACGGTGCATTTTGAACAGCATCTTAGTACAGAAAAGAGAAAGTTTACAACCACAAAAAGGAATTATGTATTTTTAAAACTAAAATATCTATAAAGGGTTAAAGGGTACTTTTTTTGGCAGAAGCAACACTTAAATATTCTATCTGCAATGAAGGCCTCTAAAGCAAGATACTTTGGATTCAGAGAGGGGAGAAAAAAGGGCAGGGCAGTACATAAGATAAGACCATTTTATGGACCTGTCTAAATACTAGTCATGACACGGCTACCATTTTGACAGATTTAATGAGACTTTCTCTGACCAGTGAAGGTTGAAATATATTATTTTATATATATATATATATAATATAATGTAATATATATAATATATTATACAGTGCAAGAGTATTGGCCCCATAAAGCCGACTCCTAGTACCTCAATTCTCCGTTTGGCTTTATCGTAGGCACGCTCCTCCTTAGTGCGGTCATCGTCAGAGTCGTACTCGGAATCGGAGCTAATCTCTTTGCTAGGCTTCTTCTCCATAGACTGTTTTCCAATAGCTTGGGAATCTGCCTCTCTCTCATCTGAGGTCTTTTCATCCTCATCGTCGCTCCCTTCACTTTCTCCTTCTTCGGATTCTTCACTCTCCTCTTCTTCCTCCTCCTCATCTTCTTCCTCCTCATCCTCCTCCTCATCCAGTTCATTTTGTTCTTTGACTTCTATGTGGACAGGTTTGCTTTCTAGGAAAGAAAATAAATAAAACCTGAAGTAATTTTTTTAATTGTATTCAGATTTGTCAGGAGGGGGCAACAAAACAACAAAAAAAGGCTATTATATAAGATTGAGAAATGTGATCAGGTTCCCGTATTTTTCAGATTTCTATATCAAGTGTTTCATGGTTAGACCTGCCAACTTAAGTGTTTAAAATCTGTGCAGGCAGAGCAAGACTGGGAGAGGAAAGGAACAGGGATAGGATCGGCCATTTTCAAATAATCAGAAAAGTAAAAAGGTGTCCTTTAAAATCCCGTGCACTTTATAATGGAATGAATTCACTAACACACTTTAGCATAGAAATAACACTACAAAGTCACAATATGCATTCAGTGAATTGCGGATCATGAAAGCACATTTAAAGATAAAAAGAATCCAAATTTCTGATTCTTACAGTTACTCCTGTATCTTTAAAAGCCTTATCTTTAGGTTTTTTTAACAGGTTAGAAAAGACTTATATCTTCCAGAATAATTATTCAGTAAACAAAAATAATTAAAAGTAGTATTTTTTGCAAGTACATTTACGCTAAACATAACCTGAGGAGTTGCCAGGACGCATGCTGCTCTTAGTTATCTTCCCCTGCTACACTGGAAGTCTATCAGCTTAGCAATACACTAAGTCTAAACCCCAAGGAGGTTCTTTTCTGCAGTGCATTGGCTGCTCATTCACATCTGATCAGTCTGTGGGATGTGACACTGGTAGCAACAGACTAAAATGGATTTTCAGGAACATGAGCAGTCCTTACTAGCCAAGGTAGAACAAGCCAGCACTGCAGGAATACCCTCCTCTGCAGGACATATACATATACAGA